>CM052443.1:13648058-13677219 GCA_028533085.1 Varecia variegata | reverse complement strand
ATCAGATTTCAATAAACATGTAAACACATACACACGAAGTAAACTATCAGTCTCCTAATAGTAAAGCATAATAAGCATCAACAAAGGAATTATTTTTAAATAATATTCTTACTAGTTGAAAACTGTGTCCCCTGAATAATTATACTTTTGGAGCATTCCTATGGTAACACCTTTCTAAACAATTTAGAACCGTTTTCCCCAATACCTATAAATAATTGTCAGTGAATAAAACAAAATAGAAAAAAGATAGTCTCTTATCACTAGACTGAACAAATGGATACCATTCCTTTAAAATACAATTAAAATGCTATAAGGAATCAGTGCTTTGTTCCCTAAATTCAGTAACATGCCATTTCACACAATTATAACTTTTTTCTTTTAAAATATTCTTTTAATATTATAACATTAGGAACATATTGCAATCCTTCCAATAACATTATGGTGCAGGAACAATTACAGTTATTTCAATCTTGAGCTAGGGTACATTTTAATACTTAAAGATATTATTTTTCTGTTTAAAAAAATAAACTTTAATTGTGAAAAATAAGAAACCTTAAAGTGTTTTTCCTTAGAAACCTTTAAAAAAATCCTTTTTTTATTTGCAGCACATTTTCTTCAGGTTTCAAAAAAGATGGCTTTACATGGTAACTTAGAAATAACACCTAATGATTAACAGAATGATGGATGTGATGAATCACCTTTTTCTTGAGAAATAATAAATCAACATATTCCTACCCATAAATTTTTACTGAAAAATGTGAAATATTAGCATCGTATATTTAACAAGGTGTCAGATACAAAAACTGTCAGCAAAATGTTGCCCTCAGAACCAGTAGAATACATTAAAATATTACGTTCCTTTTTTGGAAACAATTAAAGTAATTCAAATTTACAATTTCTAAAATTTCCTGTGGGTTTACTTCTTCTTTACCTTTCTAATAAGCATGGACATGATCTGTCTGAGTATTATCAATACTAGACCCCAAAGTTAAGAAAGTGAAATCTCCCGAGCTAGAATTTTTTTACTCACAAAAATTTTGGTTAAACTTCAATTTTAGGATTATAAACTGAAATATTTCATAAGACCATGTTTGCTTTTTTTGTATTTAAGTAATTCTGCCCTAGTCTCTATTTATGCAGTATTTTTAAAATGAAACCTTACCTTGGTTTCATTTTTAGGCAGACTTTATATTGAATTCTGCCTGGATTTTTTGGAAGCCTGTTTGAAGGCTGAATTTGTGTTTGCATTAAAAGGTTACTTGATTGCTAGTCGCACAGTAAGTTTGCAACATTTGGGGGGTGTTTTTCCTAGAGTAGCCATAGTGTACTGTGGGAAGTGGAGCAGGGCAGTGTCCTTCCCTGGCTTTATTGATTTGCCCTTCAGCTGTGTGCAGTGCTGAGAGAACCTCAGGCCTTGTTGATTATCTACACAATGTCTCTGGGAGCATTATTGACCCATTGCTGTTGACTGCTGTGGCTCTTGATTTTTCACACCGTCTCCATGACACTCATGATAAAACATACTATCTTATTGCTACTCAGCTCTGGGAGCCAACTGATTCAGCTTTAGAACACAATGCTGTTTCTGCAGAGCATTTATTGTATGTGGAGTAAAGTGTTATAGCAATTTTAGGATTCTGTCTTATGTCGTTTTAATAGCTACCTCTATAGCAAGATTCCACACAATTGCATTTTTATTGTCATAAAAAAGCCACTACTAGCTTTGCACATATTGTCAACATTTTTGCATGAGTAGTATAAAATTAATTTTTAAATATTGGGCTAATGAAAAGAACATTATTAACATTAGGCTTGACATGTTGATATAACATTCATTTTCAAAACTAAATTTTAAAATATGTCACAAGGATTATGCTATGATTTGTTACTATGCTATTTATTTGTTACAGTGAATAACAGGTTTTTTTTTAAACTTTTGATTGTATTAGTATGTTTCTAATTTGCCATTGTCAAAATGTTCTCCAAGATACATTTTAACTTCCGTTAGTATATCAAGTTAAGTTAAATCAAGTAAAATCTTTCCTCTTAGTTACTTTGAGAGATTTTTTTTTTTTTCTATTTAAGCTGTAATTAGTGGAAAATGGATTTCTTATAGCATATATCTTTTTCTTTTTGGAGGTTTTGGAGGTTTCATTTATTAATATCAGATTATTTTAATTTTTATTATTTCTCATATATTTCCCAATCCACAATTAGCATTCATAATTCCTTTGTACTCTAAGTATTGATGGAATGTATAGCATTTCAAAAGGAGCTCAGAGATCCTTGGAAACAAGCTTTATTCTATTGGTACAGAGAGAATAAAATGTACATGTTTCTTAAAGATACTTTAAATATTTTAATGCACCATAGCTACTATTACTATAGCAAAGGTAATAATATAGCTTAAAAAAGAGCAGTTAGTCTATTCTTGTGTCAGTCATTTTTATAAAAATACTAGGTCAAAACAGCATTGCAAGTTAGATTAATATTATTGGTTACTTTTTACTGAAGTTGTTTAGAGTGTTTTCATTAGTCAGAACAAACAAAATTTTCTTTAACAAACATGTTTTTAATAAATTCGGACTTTGGGAATTATAATAGAGCTAATTTGTGTTTATTAGTATGTATTAAACCTCATGAATTCCACGAACTAGGTTCTATTTCCAAAATGTCTCCTGTAACACTGATAGCAGTATGTGCAAATGAGGAGTTAGCTTACCACTTTAAGATGTTTAAAGTGTGACAGTTTATATCAATGAGCTTTGCCATTTAAAAGAAAAAGAAAAAAAAGAATCTTTCTTTTAAACTGTCATTATCAAAAACCAACTTTTTTAAAACATTTTGAAATAATTCTTTTGTGCTGATTTATGGATTTATTTTCATGTTTTATCATATTTTAGTAGGTAAGTTTTATGTTTGAGGGATACATAGTTTTTTAAATGTATGTTTTTAAAAGTATCCAACCATCATAAAATAAGGATTTTTTAAATTAAAGCTTTTAGTGAGTATGGCTTCAGGGAGTGGAGTGATATATAGCATAGCCTTAGTGGGCTGCCTCTGTATGACAGATCTATGCACAACCTGAGCAACAAAGTTTCCCTTAACTTGAATCTAGTGGTTTCTCAGCTAATTTACTTTCTATTTATGTCCACTTGCTATAAATAGAACCCAATGACAAAAAAGCCAGCGGAAAGGCATTCCACTTCTCTCCCCTCCAAATTAGTGTTGTTCTTTTAAATTAAAACCTTAAGTCTCCTCCCATCATTTTTCATGCTAAACCCAAGATATTTTAGGTCACGCGTGTTGAGAGTGATGCCGTAACCCTGTAACACTCACACAGAGGCCTTTTTCAAGTCTAGGCACACAGGCTTAGGCAACAGTTCTATAACCTTTGGGAAAACAACAGGGTATGTTTTACCTATTGTTATGCAAACATCGTTCTTTCAGAGCTGACCTTTACTTATAGGGATTTAACAGCCACAGCAAGTCAGGGTTTGAATTCTGTGTCTGAGTGCAGATCAAGTTTACAATAACCATGTTCACAATTGTTTTGAGCCCTCCCACCTGATGGTTTTTTGATAGCATGAGGTTTGTATTCCACTTAAGCCTAAGTATTTCAGTGTGTCTTTGGACATTCAGAACCACTTTAAAGTGTACACAAGGCTTCCTCTAACCGAGTCATAGTTATCAGGTATTGCAAAGGTTAAGCCTTATCATCTGCACCAAAAAGGAAAAAAAAAAAAGGTGAGGTTTCATCAAAAACTTCCATCCTCACAACCTTTCGACCACAATTTGATGATTATTATTGATTATTTCACAGCCTTTCACTCACGCTCTGCCACCGGTGGCCAGCCCTGATATACAGATAGGGCTGCAGTCCAGCTAAAATAAGACTCCATCTTGATAATGGACTGAGATGAGATACTGTTATTTGATAAAGATAATTGATGTTTCACAGTGAATTGGAAAGCAGCTTCAAGTGCACCGTATCTGGAGCTGTACTCTGTCCACAAATATGGGAGTTGTTTATAAAAATAGAACAAAAGAACTAAAGTTAAATATTCAGGCTTGGCTTTTTAAAGCATTTTGGTGCTCTGATTTTTTTTTTTTTTCCTTTTCACACTTGATTATTTTAAGGTCCAGTGGTGAAAAAATAGGAAAGGGTATATGTCATTATTTTTTGTCTTTGGTTTCAGGTTACTTTGTTAAAATCTTACATGGCATGGGTGTTATTGATCAGCTCCCTTGCAGACTTAATACCCAAATCCTGTGTTTGGATTATGATGAATCACTGTCATACATAAGCCAGATATCTTAGGTCAAAGTTAAATTTCATGTCGTCATTAATTTCTTGAACATTTTACATACCATGTGAAAACACAATTTAAATTACTGATCCTAAATATCATGTCTTTTGGCAAATGCAATTCAAATAATCTGGCAATGCAGATTGGGTTTCTCCTCATTTATTATTAACACATTTCTCTAAAAATAACATGTAACTCTATGTGTTTGCTCATCGTGCTTCCTTCGGCCACCAGGTTTAAGTTGATTAAGGTATCATTCATCTTAGGTACTGTTAATCCGATTTCTTTTAGTCTTATCACCTTCGTAACCCCTAATTAAGCAATAAGGCTTGACAGGGAGTATGGTTATCATGAGATAATGACACCCCAAGTGTGTTGTGAGGCACCAGGTTCAGCTGAGTGCTTCTAAACCTCTAGGGGTGTGATTATCTCATGATAAACATGCCACGTTACCACTCATTGATATCATTGCTGCATGCATATACCACTCAGGTTGAGGTAAAATTGACATTTTCTTGTGCACTTTCTCACCCAGTTCGAGTTGTTGATTTTATAAAAGTATTGGTTCAGGTCTCAGACTTATAAATCAAACTTTGCACCCATGAGTTTCTATTTTATTGTTTAAATGGTATCCGTTAAACTAGCAAGAACATCTTTGGAAAAAAAACAAATTTACGTATTTTTTAAAGGAAAGTTTCCTCAGAATAAAGACATGATGGAAGACAAATATATGTTTTCAGCAGTTAATAGATACCACTCCAGTACAGATTAGATATTCTTATAGACTCAGAAGAACCATGCATGTGCTTTCACACAAATTAAGTTATTAAATAGTTGAAAGTTCTGTAGGGAATATTAACTGGATTTTTGGTTCAGGAAATTCTGTTTAATTTATCACTTGCAGCTATCACAGAAATAGTCCAGAGCGGTGGAGGGGGAGAAAATATTAGTTTTGTAACTATGGTTTTTGGTTTAGATTTGTTGTGAATTGATATTTTAGGGAAGAATAATTTGTATTTTATTACTTCGGCTCTGATTTGCTATTTAAAAAGAAAAAAATTGAATTATCTGAAGTAATCTGGGCCTGTTAAAGGATAAAAAGAGACCACCTTTTAAATGATATACTTCTCCGGAATGTGTGTGTGTGTATTGTTTAAGGAATGGTGAGAATACCATGGTTAATTTTATAATGTTTTTAACATGAATTTATGTGAACTGTGCCTTATAAAGCAACAGTATTCATTAGAACTTTCTGTGATAATAAAAGTATTCTGTATCTTTACTGTCCAGTATGGTAGCCACTAGCCACATATAGCTAATCAGACTGAGGAATGGAATTTTTTATTTTAATGAATTTAAATAGCTACATATGGCTAATGGCTAACACATTGGATGGCACAGTTCCAAAGAAAGAAAGAAAGTCCTTGAAAGTTAATTTTTCTCAAGCTCCTCTTGCAAAATTACTGAGAAATGAATTACTTTATGGCTTAAAAGAATGATTTTTCCAAGTAATTAGTCTATTTTATGATCTTTTTATCTTTTGGTGTTCAAATAAGAACTGGAAAAGTCTGTTAGTTTTATAAAGATTTCAAATTCTCCTTAGTAGAACTTCACCAATTCTGTCTCTAATTCATATGCAATTTTTCAGAAGGTCTTGTCAAGTAATTAGGTATTTGATATGTGTTGAAACTATTAATCAAGTTATTAAATTAAAATAATAGCTTTTCTAGCAAAGTGAAACACTTTTTAAGGAAGAATTTCTATCAACCAAAAATGCCAGGACTTTTGGTGCCTGTTTATTAAATGACTTACAGTACTTGACCATACCATGTAGTTTGACTTGTCTCAGAGAGAGAAAAATTGTTTTTCTTAATAAGAATTATAGTGCCCAAGCTTGCCTTTACTCTTGTAGGTACAGTTTCTACTTTGGAAAGGTCTAGAATATTATTTAAACCTTGAATGCTCTCTTGGTACACCCAGCCTTCATCACTTAAACATGCCCTAGTTTATTTTAAAACAGCCTTTGGGTTTTAAGCTAAAACATTTACCAAACTCCAGTCCATAGTGATGTCCTCTAAATGAGCACACAGGACCACGTACCACTAATGTCTTAAAGTATAAGCTGACTCATTCCTATTTCTATTGCTATTTTGTATTTTGTTCTTAAAATAGATTAGACTGTCCAGGCAGAAAACTGTAAACAAAACTACCAATATATAAAAGCATAGAATTTAGAATCAAATCCACGAAACCAAAGGGTACTCGAGATGAAGACCCAGGGATTCCGCTTTCATTACACGAACTGCATCACCATTCATGGCAAGTAAAACTGTTTAAAACAAAGTTCCACCTGGGGTCCTTAGGTGAGTAGCAGCAGAAGCTGCCAGTGTTTTCTATAGGGAAAGGAACTTTTCCTCCTTTTGCCTGGAGCAGTGAGACCACCAGAGGTGCTGAGCTGTGGACCAAAAGCCCATTTGGAAATCCTAGTGCTTTTCTAGATCCCTAATGAGCGCCGCCATGCCCCAACACCTGTACCTTTAATTTTAAACATTGTTTCCCACAATAGTAGGGAGTTACCTTAAAAGCAAATATCCTATAGATGAGATCATACGATTTCTAAGATTTTTCTTCAAAACAATCGTTGTGGGGGGAGAAGATGACTCTGGGTGAAGCAAAACTATGTTCAAGCTGGGCGAAGGGTACATAGAAGTTCATTAGATGTACTAGTCTATCTACTGTTGTACTATTTGAAATTTTCTGTCATGGTTTTAAAATGCAAATATCATATAAATGCTGGGCTAATATTAATGTTATAATAATACTTAGGATTAAAATTTACTAATGCCATAGTTACTCTACCTTACTCTCGTACCTATTGCTCCAGCCGTATCTCACCAGGCTCCCCTGCAGTCTCCGTGCTCAGGCCACATTGACTGACTGGCTGATTTATTAATTTATTTATTTTACTCTAACCTCAGCTTTTCTCTTTCACCCCAGGACCTTTGCACCTGCTTTTTCCCCATTCAGAATCTCTCTTCTGCCCACCTCACAGATCCCATTTCACTTTTCCACTTAAATTAACTACTATCCTCACGTGTTCTTACGCCCAACAATTACTTACTACTTCACTAGTACACCAGTCTGTACTGGTGCATACTGGACTGACTCTCATTCAGTTCCGTTCTCATTCCCGTCAGGTTGCTCACTTCCTGTTCTCCTAAGATTAAAACCAGGGCTCAGCTTTGGATACATGTGAAGATCACATCACTTCTCACTTGCTACCCTAGACCTTCTCCTCATTATAAATATTAGGGGAGAAACTGGTCACATGAGATTTGGATTAATCTTGAGAGCGGTGAAGGACCATGGTAAAGGAGACTGCCTGCCCCACTCTAAGATTTTAGACATCGTGTGGCTCAAACAAAACAGATTTGTGGACCGCACAGTGCCTGTGGGCACTCTATAGATGTGGATAGAAACATGAGTGATTATAGAGTGAGAAGGAAAAAGGAATCTGTGTTGAACTCTCAGTATCTTATACTTTTATTTCAAATGTGGCTTATTGGCAGCAGCCCAAGATATTATTTAAAATGTGAATACCAATATCCTACCTTAAAATGTGATACCAGAGATCTCTAAGAGGAGCAGACTATTAGTGAAGAGAGATGATCCATCTTCCAGTTCATTCTCTCATTACGAGTTCACGTGTAATTTAATAAAATGTTCAGACTATTCATGCCTTTCAAAATTATTATTTTTCTTGCAAATATATTTTGCCTGATTTTTAACATTCTCTACTTCTTCTAATTAATCATATGAATCAATTAAAATGGAAAACATGAGTCCTGCTCAGTGTAAAGTAACTTCAAGCCCATGCTGTTTAATTTTATAAAGCACTCATAATGAAAAAGAATAATTCAGCTAATCAAATAACAACTTCCTTTTTCCTTACCTATCTTGATTAAGACAGCTGGCCTTCTGCAATCACTCCTTCAGCCTAAGAATCCATTCCAAGCTAGACATGTCAGGAGCAAAATGTATTAATGTGAATGCTTTAGAGCTGGGAAGCTGGAGGTGCTTGCCTTCTTGGTGGAACTAGCAGTGGTACACAGCAACTTGGCGTTTTGTGGATGTAAATCTATGGGAAGAAACTGTGAGATATCCTTATGAAGAGGAAGTTGTCTGTGTAAAATGTTTCTTAATGTTAGGGTGGAATCTTACTAGGTGCTCACAGCAGGTTGGAGGAAGAATTCTCACACAGAGTTTAGGTTAGAAAGAGGTACAAAGTTTATTTATTTTCCTGAGAAAGAGAGAGAGGAAGGAAGGGAGGGAGGAAGAGAGAGAGAGGGAAGGAGGAAGTGGCCACAGCACACAGAGAAAGGAGTGAAAATGCCAGGCGGTTGAGGAAAAGCAGCTGGTGTTTTAAGGGGTAAAGATGGCTTTTTTCCCCTCTGCTTTAGCAGACTGATAGCAGGAGCAGCTGCAGAGCCGCAGTATTTGCTTTTTTTTGGTTTTTTTTTTTTTTTTTTTTTTCCTTTTTCCTGTGAAGCCGGCTTCTCTGAGTCCTTGAAATGTGTTTCTTGCAGGAACTGAGGCAGAGAGTAGGAGCGGGGAGTTTATAGTCCTGCTGCCCGCTTAGGGCTCTTCAAAGCTGAGAAAATGAAGTCTTGGAGAGGAGTTAGACCACAAATGTTTTAATTAAACAAAACAAAGGAGGTAGAGTTTTTTCCAAAGGGCAATCATGTGCTGTGATTTTATTTCTCTTACTTTCTGTTTGATAGTTTATTTTCCTCTGTTAGATAGGTTATTAGTAAGACCACCTTTCACTTAACAAACTAAGATCATCTCAAAAATGATAACCAGGCCAGCTGCAGTGACTCATGCCTGTAATTTTAGCACTTTGGCAGGCCAAGGTGGGAGGGTTGCTTGAGGCCAGGAGTTCGAGACCAGCCTGAGAAATATAACATAGCAAGACCCTGTCTCTGCAAAAAATTAAAAAAAAAAAAAAGAACCAACATCAAGACAAATGTGGAATTATGTGGGACCTTTGCACATAGAGATTATTCCCAAAGGAATGAACTTTCTTATGCTAATTTTAAAATTAAAATTAAAGCTTGAATTGTGTCCAAAAATAGAAAATAACACATTTCTAACAATATTGAGCATATTCATAGTTAACTCTGAAAAGGTCTTAGGTCTTAATTAGGAGTATGACTTAGAAGTTTAAGGTTAGGGCCACATGAAACATAGGATGGTAATGAAGAACTATCCCAGGAAGTAGGGAGTAATGATGTTGAAACACGATGCAGTATGAACATAGTAAATGACGACATGGTGACCCAGACTTTCCCCTGCTGCATTTTTGTCCTCAATCCTGTCCTGGAACTTCTCTAAGCCAATCCAACCAATTCTCAAATATTTCACCAAACTAGGAGTTCAGGGATAGGATAGTTAAGAGAACGCACAGCATGCATTTTGTGGGATGTTCGATAAGAGACATGTCCCAAATTTGAATAGTTGTTTATCCTTGATTTGGGTCTTGAATGAGTGCAGCAGTTAAACCATACCAGCATTTTGATAGCCACAATCCTTGTGTTCTTTGTGCAGATTCAAACTAGAAGCTAATTAACTACTGTAATGGCCTAACATTTCCTGAAATTATATACCTCTCAAACTCAAGGCTATATTGTAGTAACATTGCTGGTAGTTGATGATGTATTTTCTCTGTTTTCATATATGTGGCAAATAGGTTGAATGAAATAGAGTAATTTCCGGGAAGAAAAGAGTCTATCTAGTAGACTAATAAATTGACCTCCTAAGGAGGAAAGTAGAAAAGCCTCTTGAGTTATTTTGGAAATCCTCAGATTGTTTAAATATGTATCTGTGAGCTTCAGAAATTCTTTTTTTTTTTTTTTTTTTGAGACAGAGTGTCGCTTTGTTGCCAGGGCTAGAGTGAGTGCCGTGGCGTCAGCCTAGCTCACAGCAACCTCAAACTCCTGGGCTTAAGCGATCCTCCTGCCTCAGCCTCCCAAGTAGCTGGGACTACAGGCATGTGCCACCATGCCCAGCTAATTTTTTCTATATGTATTTTAGTTGGCCAGATAATTTCTTTCTATTTTTAGTAGAGACGGGGTCTCGCTCTTGCTCAGGCTGGTCTCGAACCCCTGACCTCGAGCAATCCACCCGCCTGGGCCTCCCAGAGTGCTAGGATTACAGGCGTGAGCCACCACGCCCGGCCCAGAAATTCTGATAGCCAGAATTCGGAATTCAGAAGACAATTTTTCTCAAGTTTCTTCCTAATACTTAGCTCTTATCAAAAAACAATCTGGCATATGGATGCCAAGGTTGACATAGTAATCAATTTAATTTTTTTCTTTTCTTTTCTTTTGGAATGATGCCATCTGCTATAATGAGATGAGGCTGCCTGGAAAAATAGTAAAGTTGCTGACCACTCTCTGAAGCCACATCATCCAGTACTGTGATTTTAAATTTTTATTATCGTAAAAAGTGTGACGTCGTGTCTAGGGTAAAGGCTCTTAAAAAATTGAATTTGTATCAAAAGAAATGCAGAAATGTATCTAATTTACCTCTGTCTCCCAGGATAGGCCTTTTCAGCTTTTAACTCTCTGAATGCTCCGTTTTAAGTATGTTAGCAAAGCACTTTTGTTCAGGCTGTCAAAAGGAGCTTTTGTCTGGAGAAGATAGTGGGGTGGGGGGCGGGTTGTGTGTTTTTCCTGTTCACCCTAATTTATAGGAAACTCTTTCACAGGAATGGTATTTTCCTGTAAAGTGATCAGTCATCTCCCAGGATAATCTTCAGATTACTGGATACATATTTGGCAGGAATCAGGCAGATAAATTGTTGTCAGTCAACTGTATGGCAAGTGCTTGGGGAGACAGACTCTTCCTTGCTAGTCTGTCACTTATTTTACATTGTTGTTGATTAAAATGGAACAACTGTGACTGCTCATCCATTACTGTTTGTTTATTTTTTTCATCCATTACTATTTAAAGGGGCATTTGCACTGTCTTCTGTGTGTTTTATGTATGTTCTGTTGAAGTCAATGAAAATCCTTGGAAATGCAGGAGTTTTGCTATGCTTATAGCATTTCTGAGTTCCTTCTTTTTCCACTGTTATGTTAAATTTTGATCATTAAATGTGGCATCTCAGCTTTTTAAGAATAAGAATTTGTTCACTTAAGCCCTAGGAATTTTTTTCCTTTTTTGGGTTTTCTAAAGTTTTCCCTGAATAATTTAATTGTAAACTCTTATGATGATGGCTGAATATGTTTACATTTGGAAGAGCATAATTTAATAGGCGCTGTGGTTTTAAAATAAGAAGTAGCAAGATTTTCAGCATCCTATGTTGGTAGACTGTCTATCCATAAACTATACCCCATAGTGACCATTATGGGAAAAAAAAAAACCCAATCACATACTACTCTAGCACACATTAAATCTTTCAAATCCCATAATGGCATAGCCTCTCTTCATTCTGGCATCCATAAAGTTCTAGGCTTCAGGAGTTTAAGAGAGGATTTTTTTTAAAACTCACCAGAGCTAGATAGTATAATCACTTATTAATTTACAACAAATACTTCAGGAAGCAATGGTGAATTTCTCAGATGAAATTTAAACTGCTATGACAATTGAGTTTTTTTAGCTGCTCATCAAATGTTTGTTGTATTGAAATAATTTAAGGGACATGAAAGACAAAACCAACTTCCTTTTAAAACTCAGACTTCTGTATTTTTCAAGCATGGCACAAAGCTAAAGAAGGTGATGACTGATGTTCTCAGTCATCACCTTCCTATAGTTATAGGATAAATGAAAATAAAGGATGACCTTGAGAAAGTTCCTTTTGGTAAAACCCTCCCAGTTTCCTCAGAAACACATTTTACCTGAATTCAGAAGATGGGTTCCTCTTCAAAATGGTTATTCCCTGGCATTCCATTGCAAAAACAAGTTTAAGTGTATAAAACATGATTTCATTTAAGCATGGTATAAATGATTCCAGAATGTGTAGCATCCATTTTGGGGGTTAAAAATCTGATTGATAGCCAGAATTGCATACTACTGGAGCTAGATCTACCATATATTAAAAAATATGTTTGAAGCATGGTTCATTCTGCCTACAATAAACACTGCTGGGATTACTTGAAATTGCAGCTTTCTTCTAAGTCATGTCCTTAATTGTCTATTTCTGAACCATGCCTAGTTCTTCCTAAACTCATAAATTTGCTCTTCTTTCGTCTTCTACCTCTAATCATTCACCTAAACTTCTAAAATTTAGTCTTGTATATGAGAAAGCATTTCAGAGTTCTTTTCACATAAGAGTTCATGAGAACTACTAGAACCCACTTAACATTTCTGACTTGGATTCCTCCTAGTTTCTGACATTCTCCCGACCCCTCCCTTCTGTCTCCATGTCCTATATCCCTAGATGCAGTCCCAGCGTCAGACCCCGAGCTTGGTGTAATACATACATTTCTGCAGATTCCCTTCCCAAGGCATTGTCGTGGAGCTGAAGCTGGTGTGCAGGTGTGAGGGTAGTTTGTCCAGTGTGCCATACGTATAGGGGCTTGGCTGCACAGAGCAGGCAGTTGGAATTAACGCACATTTGGTAGCTGGGCCACTCGCTGTTTTCGAGGATTAATGATTTCAAATCAAAGAACAGAGCAATAATTTGAGAGGACTGCCAAAAGAACTGGAGCATCAACATGTCCCACTTTTTAAAGTGAGTTCAGAAGTATTTAATAAGAAGCTGACTGTATTCCTTCCCACCCTCACTCATTTACCTATGTATTAAATATTTCCTGTAATTGATCGAGAATCTGTTTCTGCTCCTAGTCTGGTTGCCAAGCATCTACTCTGCATGAGGGCTTGTCTCTGCTCCTTTTTCTTTCTTTTTTCTTTTTTAGGTGAACTTAATTGAAAGGAATGATTAGTTTCTATGTAAACCATAATCTTTTGTGGATATAAATATAGAGAGAAGAAGTAAGGGCTTCTCCTCTTAGCTTCTGGGCCTTTTAAAGAGACTTTTTTATAATTTACAAATTATTGAAAGCATTTAAAAATTAAATTTTCAGAGAGAAAGTTAAACCGTTATGATCAAATTTACCAGAGAGATTAAATTCCTTAACTTGGAAACGTAAAAAAATTATAGTAGCTTTGACAAATAGGTGCAACCAAGAAAATATCAGCTAGGATAGAAATAAAATCAGGCTCCTTGGTAGATTAGGAAATCATACAGAATTAGAGGATATGTGGTAAAAATTTTGTTTTCAACTTAGAGACAGTTGGTCCAGTAGGGAAGAAAGCCCCCAAGGGAGTCAGAAATGCCCAGAACTCTTAGGAAGGGGACAGGGGAGACGGTCTCATTTCTTCCTTCTGCTTTGCAACTAGTAGTAAATGGGGCTTAGAATCAGGCCTTCCACAAGCAGCAGGATGTTCTCTATCTATCCACCCATAAATATTCTTTATTCTTTTTTGGCTTCAGTGGTCGTGTAAGCATTTAAATTTATTTTTAAGGCTTCTCTAGTATTTCTCTTGAGAAATAGAAAACAGCATATATAATGTTCTATAGAATTTGCTTGCAAATATATTAAGAGAAAAGAAATTGGATCTCTTCTACACTTAGTACAGAGAGAATAACAAAGAACAACGTTTCTTAACCAGAAACAGTGTCATATGAGTTTACTGTTCCTGAAAGTTACAGAATTTAAATCCTTGATTTTCTGAGCATTTTATAAGAAATTGTGACTTGCGTTGAAACCTGTAAAAAGTCAAATTTAAAACAAACCTGGATACACAATGAATTGTTCAGAGGAAAGGAAGCAATTACTTTTCAGAAACAACATATATCCTTCTCCATGCTCTCTGGCAGAGTGTTTTCAAGTATGATTTGATCAATAACCTCACAGTAGTGGCAGATATAGAAAAAGAATAAATGTTTATCACACTTGTAAACATCTGAGGCAAAGCCAAAGTGTTTGCTAAGAAGACAACATCCATTCTTGAATTTCCCCGTGGGTCAGATCTGGGGGGGCATTTACTATTAGACTTGTAAGGTTGGATATTCATGACTAAAACTGAAAGTTAAACTAACAATGCATTTTTATCATAAATATCTGTGGGTTGTTTCCTGGCAAAATGAAATATGGAGTTATGCTGAATTGTCCAAAAGGTGTTTCATCTTTTTTTAGGCAGGTTAACAAAGACCTTGACAACCAAAGGGAAGTAGGGAAAAGTTGTGTATGGGGCTTCTTAAAAACAAACAAATAAACAAATATAACCAAGCGTTTAAAAATTTTTCTATTCCGTGTAAAAAAATTTCTTACTTAATTTATCTTGGGGCACTTGGTTTGAGCTCTAGATTCCTGCTTTCTGAGAAGAAAGGTGAATAATTAGTTAGATTATAAGCACAAGAGCAAATAGCTGCCTACGAGTGTGGGATGTGAAGTGTCTGTAGCCACAGCTAAAAGAGTTGGAGAAGGTGATCACCCTTCATTTGTAGTTTCTTTGTTCTTTTATTCCATCATGTGTCCCCTACTTAAATAATAAACTTACGTGTGTTCATGTTTTAAAATTTACCTTCCTCTTGGAAGCCATTTTTCCTGATCATCTTTCCAGAAGGAAAGAGCAGGGAAAGCCACCCATCTTACCACGTGCTGCTTTCCTTACATTCTGTGCAAAGTGAAAACAAAGGGGGGAAGACAAATCAGGCGTACATTTGAGCATCATGAATCTTCTAAAACCTGGGAGGAGAGTGCTGAGGTTATTTCTCAAAAAAAGTTTGATATCAAAAATCCCCAAGGCACAAGCAGTGAAGACTTAGGTATCCTGGATTTTGTGTGGCTCCCTCCCGCTGTAGACCTGTGAAAGATTGGGTTTGAACTGCAGATCTCTTGGGAGCTGTGCTTGTTCCCTGGAACTCTCACTGGATATCAAGGTGGCAAAGGTCAATTGCTGCCATCTTTTCACACGTATATTTGACACTGCAATTGTAAGCATAATGTGGTTTTTTTTATGGTTCTATTTAATAAAATTGAGTCGAAGCAGACCCTCTTAAAACATGGAAGTGAGGGCATACTTTACATGGGACAAAATGGTCTACAGGGAAAGTATTGAATTCTATTGGCAGACTTGAAACCAATGGCCTTAGTGAATTTGAATTAATCATTTAATTTCTAGGCTTCTTCACTATTCTGTTTGCTTTTATGGCACATCCTGCATAGAATTCTATTAAGGAGTGCTGAGTTGAAGGTAGGAGGTCTGTTTCAATGAGTTAATCATCAAATGATGCAAGAACTGTGAAAATCATTTTTAATTGTCATTGTACAAAAAGCAAGTCACTAAAAAATAAAATTTACTAAATTGTGCACATAGAAAGTCAAAATCTTTCTTACCCAAGGAATAGTTGTTTTTGGTGTGGATTCAAATGTGATTTAAATGGCCATTTACAAAAAAGAAATAAATGAGATTATTCTGTTTATAAAATGAGAATATATTGTTGAGAATTTAGAAATACTGAATATTTGAGAAATTTCAGGCCCTATTCTTGATTGTTCCAAGTTCTTGATGGTACGAAACAGCATTTAATAGCTGAGGAAAACAAGCTCTTAGCAACAATTTTCCAACTACCAGTATGAATAATGTGTTGTATAGAAGGTATAATAATTTATCTTATGATTTCCCATATCTGGGGATGTCCTCTGCAGGAAGAAGTCAGAGTCATGAGACTATTCATAGAGCTTTATAGTAGAAAATACAGTTAAAGAGGTTTACAAAGAATGTCAGTGAAATAAAATTCTGACAAATTAATCCTGTAGTTTGATGTGAGACTTCATGGCAAATAATAACAATTCTATGTCTTTACATAGTCTACAAAATCCATCTAGTTTCTTTGTATTGTATGTATTAGAAGAAACCCAGTGAAGAATTTAGGGTTTAGGGAAATATTTTTGAATACAAAAGTTTAGAAATGGTAAATGTGTTGATTAGATATATCAAAGATAAATATTTTAAGAATAAATAAATTTTAGGAAATAATATATATGAAATGGTAATAGATTATGTATTAAACTGTTCATACAGAAAGAAACACCTACAGAACTCTTTTAAACTGCTTATTCTGAGTTGACTAAAATAATGGGAAAGAGAAGTAAAAATTCCTTTCAGCCTTTCTCTGTGATGTCAGCCCCTTTATTAGTCTCAGGCATCTAAGTCCTCAAAAGATGTCTAGAGAAAAAAAGTGTGGGAAGATTACTAGGGAAAGGTGTTGTTTGTGTTGACAGCAAGAAGAGGTAGAGATACATTGTGGTAGAGAAAATAATTAAGGAGCAATAACCAAGACTAATGAGGAGAATTTAATGCTCTTATACTATCATCTTAAACAATAAATTCAGCAATACCAGAGGAACAGAAGGAAGGATGGCAAGAAAAATAGAAAACTGCAGATAGCCCCCTTCTAACCAGGGCAGAAGTAGGACTGCCAGAAACCCTTCCAAGAGAGTGGACCCCCCCATGCCCTTGCCAAGGCTGTCCTCTGAACAGGAGGGATCTCTGTCTTCTGGCCACTATGAGCTCCTCTCTCTCCCATTGGCAAAATTCCTCCACTTCAGTCACATTCGGTGCAGAATTCCCTGTGACAAATTCCTATACTCTGGACCTGGAATAGTGCTGCAGCTGGCTGGCATATCACGATTTCCTGTGTCTGGGAGCAGTCCGGACGTGAAGAATTGGGAGTATCGAAATATTTATAGAGTCATATATTAGGAGATATAGTGTGGAAACATTTAGGGAGAATGTTGGTAAACTAAAATCCTGAAGTATAATCCTTTCCTTTATAAAGTAGTTTTAAAGAGATTTACTAGTATTTATATTAACTAAAATTACATTCATATTTTTAAAAGCCCATCATAAACCAAAATTAATTCAGAGGCCAAGGAGAGAAGAAGGCTTAATGAATAGTTATGTTCTATATCTGATTTTACTGATCCTATATTATTTAATTTCCTGTTTTTCTTAATAAAGTGTCAGTTAAGGATTATATAAAAATATTGATGTTTTTATTCCTTCATTGACTATTATTTTTGCTTTCCATGTCCCTTTCATGGGTGTTGTTTTAATTATATATATCATATTCTTAGGACAGATTTATTTTTTCTAATGGACAGTAATCAGGTTGGTTTTTAGTGGCTTTGTAATCTTATTTTTTGGAAGAGAAGTAACTTATTGAAAATTGGTAAGTGCAAACTGCAGCAACTTGATTATATCACTCTATACTCACAAACCTGCAGAGAAAAGAAAAGCCCTTTTAGAACTATACAGTGACTCACATGTGAAGTGCATGATTAAATTGTTTTCTTATAGCTTGATTGTTCTTCTGGAAAATGAAAGTTTTCTTCATGTTAAAGCTAGTCTGTAAGTTCCAGCATTTTGCTATTTGTTAAATATAGATCTTAATGAATTTCTGGTATAGAATCTCTAGTGTGTAGAAGTTTATATTTGCAGATTCTAGAATTTTAAAAATATTTTTCTAAATCCTTTACCTTGTGAATTGAATATAAATATTTGTGGACAATAAGAGATGTAAATTTAGGTTTAGGGCTCAAAACTAAAAAGGTTAAGAATGATTTGGACAGGCAATCCTGAATCAAAAGTCAGTATTATAAATTTAGCAAAAATGTATAGCTTCTATTAAAAAGAAAGAAATGTTGCTTGTGGCATACACAAATCTACTAGAGAGTAATGAACAAGAATTCAAGGAAGAGAACACTTCTAGCAGATTTACAGGAAAGGTATCCTCACTGAGAAGTGGTAGGTTGTGGTTAAGGTTCCCCAAGGGAAATTGTGGGAGCACTCTCCGTTGAGACCTGATGAAAAACTCGAAAATGCATTCCGGGGAACAGTCTTAGCCTCGTGCTCTCAGTAGTTAGCCTTTTGCATGTCCATTTCTCAGTGCTTCCAGGCAGGAGCCACAAAAGCATCTCACAACTCACTCCTTCCTAATATATCTATTTTTCTCTGCATATGTATTTGTAACTGCTTTAATAAGGTATAATGTGTATATAATAAATCCATTCATAGTAAGTGCAGTTTGGTGAGTGATAGCAAATGTATACAGTTGTGCACCACCACCACAACCAGGGTAAGAACATACCCATCACCCCAAACAGTGTCCTTCTGCTCATTTGCAGTCACTCCTCTCCCCCCCGGCAACCACTGATCTTTCTGGCACTGTGGTTTTATCTGATTGAGAATTTTATATAAATGGAATCATGCAATATGTAATTTTTGTACCTGGCTTATTTGATTTAGCATCATGTTTATGTTCATCCCCCTAACCTGTATTTCAATCTGCTTCCTTACTAATAACTGACATTAAACTTCTAGGTACAGAATTCCAAATATGAACCTTAACTAGGAAAATGTGCCCATCTACACTGGCATAGAAATTCTTTAGCCACATTAAATAAAAACAAAATAACAATGATTGGAAGAGTCATTACTTTGGGAGTTTCTTTCCATACCTTATTATTGTTTGTTCAGGTTTTCATTCCCTTTGTCTTTCCCCTCCTAAGGTGCTTTCTTGTATCTATATTTTTTTAATTAAAAAGAAAAGTTATCTTGGTTTTCAACGTTTTGTAATAATATCGTAGCTCTTAAGAATATACTATGCTGTGAGTTGTCCCAAATCAGAACTAGAAATCATTGTGTCAGAAAATTCTTATACAAAAAATTAATTAACACAATTTAAACCTATATGTGATTGTACTATAGTTTTCTTTATTGATATGAACATATATATAGTACAAGTAAATTAAGTGAATGTACCTATTTTTGTATCCTAGAAAAATGTAAACAGTGCATTGAGAGTGATTAATTATCATAAAAAAGTAAAACAGGAATTAGTTATTTCTATAGTCAGACTTTAGCTGTATACATTTTTAGAAAATATCCAAGAACGTTTTTTACGGTGTCTCTGAATTGAGTGTTTATCTACAATCCTACACTAGAAATTATTTAATAAGAAAAATATATTGAATAGGATATAAGTCATTTTATAAGCAAAAAGTATTGTATGTTTCTGAAACATTTCTTCCCACAAACGAAATAGACTAAGGAAGTGAGATAACTTGTTGGCTGTCACATTTAGTGATATAATATTTTAGAATATATAATCATGCCTTTTACAAACATGTGTAAAATGTTCTGTAACACTTGAATGGCTGCAGCTGTCACCTCATTTTTTTCTGGATTAAGTTTGGTCAAGAAAGAAAACTGCCTCATTTTCTAGTTGTCATTTGCCCAGGAAGTAAAAGCAAATTGTAATGAGGGAATCACAGCAGGAGAACCTCCTAACAAATGAGAGGCATATATTGACTGGCAGCCAGCATGCCATTTCAGTGATAAATGTATTTTTATACACTGCTGTTCAAGGTCATTCACTGTTGTCCTTGAGTGCGCAGCCATCAAAAGTCATGCAGTTCACATTCTAAACAGTTCTAATAATCAGTACAAAGATGCTTTACTTAAAAAAAAAATCAGTCATTAATTTTATACATCATTTATGTAAATTAAACATCTTTATATTTTTACTGCAATTTTATCTTGCTGTTGAAAATTGATGAGAAATCAAAGAAAATATAAATTTATTAGACATTTGTGAGGTGTATTTGTGTAGATTTATTATAGTGTTCACAGAAGCCAAACTTGAACATGGACAGACTTCAGTAATTAACCCTTCTGTGTTGTGCGGTTCTTCAATGTTTAAAATTTATAAAGAACTTTTATAACCTAAGCATTTCAAAACAAAACTATTTTCAGTTGAAGACTTCTGCTATATGTTTGAAATAGAATTTACACTAAAAATACAGAAAAGAACATTTTGCTTTTAGATCTGCCCCAATCCAAAGAAAGTGTTTTCACTAACTTTTTGCTCGTTAACTCTTTAATAATTACTCTGTAATTATTTAGAGAAAGAATTATCTAGTTATTCACCATTTTTATTCAAAACTCAACCACACTTACCTAAATATAAATGGCCAGAACCATGATGTCACACAGTTTTTTAATCTCCATAAATGGCAAAATGTTTAGGGATTAATCTAATATTAAATAACTATTTTAAAAGTTAAAAATTTTATGGAAAACGTGATGGTTTGGATCACACAATATCTTTCAGGAATTTTTGTTTTAATATTATGGTTGTTGGGTTTAAGAATCCTTTCCACATTATGTGCTCATAGTACCTATTTACTGAAAATCACGAGGCCCTTTCAAATGGTCTGTCTTCAGCCTAATTTGCCATCCACCCTTCTCTCTCTCTCTACTTAGTCACTTGCACCATAAATGTTGGCCATTCTGGAGGTTTTTAGTTTTTCCAACAAGCTATACTCTCTTTGTCTTTGGTTGTATCAGACCCTCCACATGGAATACTCTTTCCAACTTGGTATCCCCCACTTTGCCCCTAACGCACACACATGCACACACACACCACTGCGTGGAATCATTCAACTCAGAAAATTGCTTAAGGTTTCCCACCTGGCCTTTATAGTAATCCCTTCATTTCATTCCTTCCTGAGGGTGTGTGTATAGGGGGAAGAGAATGAGTGTCTCTCTGATTTTAACTTAGATCTCTGGGTGAATCCAATGTCTAGGGACTCCAGATAAGTATTCTTAATACTTTGCTGTGACATCCCACATGTATTCCCCTGGCCAAGTACCACACATACATGTCTCCTATATATCCAGAGATATTAGAAGTTATACGTTTCCAGTGTCTGTAGTAGGTAATTAGGTTCCTAGTGTCTGACTTAGAACTTGAAGTGCTTTTCCCCATAGAAACTGTTATAAATAGTGCTTAGAAGATTGAATTGGTGCTATAAATTCTGAAACATTAGGAATTCTATAGGCTTTTGGAAGCAGGCCCAGAAATCTCTTTGTTGCATTATTTCTATGGATAAATGTATTCAGAGCTCCAAACAACCGAATTCCAAACAAACTTTAGGACTTCTTACTCGATGACTGTCTATATGGAAATATCATAATATACTGAATGTAAAAATGTCACTAGTGTGTG
This sequence comes from Varecia variegata, assembly GCA_028533085.1. Lineage (NCBI taxonomy): Eukaryota > Metazoa > Chordata > Mammalia > Primates > Lemuridae > Varecia > Varecia variegata. Next base: position 13,655,823 of record CM052443.1, on the reverse strand, counting down.
ATGATAAAAGAAAATTACCAAATTATATATGCAATAGCATGGAGTGATACGGTAAATATGCAAAACTGGCTGGACACAGTGGCTCATGCCTGTAATCCCAGTGCTCTTGGAGGCTGAGGTGGGAGGATCCCTTGAGCCCAGGAGTTCAAAGTTACAGGGAGCTAGGATCAGACCACTGCACTCCCGCCTGACAGAGCAAGACCTTGTCCCCCCCACCGGGCACCCCCAAAAAATATATATGTGTATACAGACATACACACACAGAGAGAGAGAACTACAAATAGATGGATTTCTTATATTTAAAGTTAATTAATTACTAAAAACAAACAAAAAAAATTTCTTACAATTCTCACTCTTTTTTAACCTCACATGCAGAATTTGCCTTTTCATGAACCAGTGGAAATAGGGTTCTAAGTTTGAGTTCTGCCTTTTCCATATCTGGAACAGGAAATATGAGCCAGAATTCTGACTGGATTCTAAACTTTCCAAAGATGGGATCCAGAAATGGTATTTGCGGTTCCATATTAACTTGTACTCAAACTTTGAGTTGAAGGCCTGCAGTGGTTTTAAATACTCTTAGGTTTACTGGTTGATTTGCTTCCTAGTTTACCATTTGTTCAAGCAGGCATAAACTCTGACACCTGAGCAATCATAAATTATAAATCTGTAAGTGCAAGTATTTTTTAACACCATGTCAGACATCTTAATGTACAAATGCTGTATCTAAACACTAATGTCAACTGACCGTCAAGTGTTAATGTTTACCATAACACTTAGAATATTACAAAATATGTTTCGTCAGCTGTCATATTTCCTTTTGAAAGAAATCCTTCCTTTAAAAGAGCACCCGCCTTTTATTGTTTTTTAAAAAATGATGTCTCTCATTTTCAAGCTATAAAAGCAACTAGATATGCATTAAATGTTTCTTTGTTAAATAATATTTTAAGTTTTGGGGAGCATGTACTTACCATTTACTGTTATGTATTACCATGTAATAAAATAGTGCAGAGGAATATGAAATTGTTTCTACCAGGAAAAACTGGTAAACTTTATGATTTCAAAGACAAACTAATGGAAAGTCTATAAGCCATAAGTATATAAGTATATAAGCCAATGATTCATGGTGGTTTTTTGGGATGGGATTTGATGAGTCAGTGTAGGTGGGTAGGGTTTCCAGTTTTATTATAGATACTTCAGAAAGAGTGGTGAGATTAGAGGCTATATTTAAATTCCTTTTTGTGTGTGTTTTCCCTGTATTTTCCAAAGAAAAAAATCTAGACAAAAATTATGCTTCTGCTAAAAATCATTTTTGCTAATATAAAATTTGTATATATGAACGCTTAAATCTTCAGAAACGTGTCCAAACTGCTTTTCATACCCTTACACGCAAAGGAAAATGTTACATTAAATGGAAAGCTTTTTGTTGAATTTTACATGCTTTGTCTCAAAAGTGAATAAAATTAGTACGCATAATATTAAAGTATGCCTTCAATAGCATCTGTAGGAAGGCATAGAATGTTATTTTAAGTCACACATCTGTGGGTTTCATATGTGATAGTAATTATAAGCAGATTATTAAAGTGCATTCTGAGTTATAAACAAACACACAAACTGCACAGGATTCATATCTGCTTAAAATATCAAAACAGTTTGTTTCTCTTAAGGACTGTAGTTATTTGGATAGCTTGTCATTGGTAGAGAGTGCAACAAGTGGGCTAGTGTTATTGATTTTCACTTTGTGTTACCAAAACATATTTCGTTGACAAATATTAATTGCTTATTAAGTGCTAAAGAGTTTGGTGGTCCAAATATTGAATTTTATAATGAATTTGCCTTTTAGTTTTGCTTATCATTAGACAATATGATTGCATTAGAGATACAAAGGTTCAAGCTAGCATTATCTCCCACTTTAAGAACATTAAATAGATACTCCTCTAGAATTTAATCTCTGTGGTAGGATATTTAATTCACTTTCCTTTATAATCAAGTGACTTCTCTTTGCCCAAACTATAGGGAATGCTTGTTTCAATATGAAGTATATAGCAAGCTGTAATTAGTAGTAAAGTATCCAAGTGTATGTTGCATTGATTCTAGTTTATGAATACAGTGTATCATTGAAATACGTATCAGAACAAAATTGGTGATAGTAAGTCATTAATTGGGTTAAAATATCTTTCCTTTTATTTTGGAGAAGAATCTGCATATTGAAGTGAGCAACCAAAGAAATATCTGTATACAGTCATACATATACAGAAATATATACAAATTCCATTTGAATTCCTTTTTGTTCTTCCTAACTTTTAATAGTATATCTTTTTTTATAATCATACTTGCAGAAGTCTTAATTATGTTAATATAATGGCCTTTCTGAAATGTCATAATTTTTATATAACTGATGAAACTTAAACAAAGTTAAAATTAGAGAAATTAGACTGTCAGTTTTGACAGTTGACTAGTATTGGTAGTTTGGAATTAGGAATTTAATTCTAGATATGTTTTTGATCCCAGAAGTTGGAATTTTTAATAATTTATTTCCTGATCTCTGAGTCAAACAATTAAAGAGTTATTATTTAAAAGTTAAAACATTATCAGTCTTCAAAGTAATTTTGTTATTAACTACACAAAGTAAAGAATCACAAAATTCTTTACTTAAAAGGTGATACGTACATTGGGAACAACTTGGAAATCTTTCATTTAAAAATAAAAATATTAGCTAAAAACCAAGATTTCAAGTCTACAATTTGTAAAATAGACCCAGCTCTTTGTTTTCTGCCTACACCTTATATTGTTACAAAGGAGTCCCCTGTCATTTTATTCCCATCGTTTTGGTCTTTTCACTCTGCCTGCTCTACGTGGATTCTCTCAACAGCTTACACTTGGTCCTTCAACAAAGATTCCTGGAAAGACTGCTGTATACCAGGAACAGTGCTGAGTGCAGGGTTCATGCCTTCAATGTCAGTATGTGCCAATAACTCCCAAATCTGTCTTTCCATAAACCTGAGCTCCAAATTCATCTTTCTTACTGACATATTTCTAACAGCATCCGCCCAGTGTGCCCTCTATCCCACCCATGCCTACTTCCTCATCCAACTCTCAATTTATCTGCTACATCTGCTTCCCAACCAGTCCTTCTTTTTCTCTAGTTTCTCTCTCCTCCACCCTCTGCCAGAATTTTCTGAAAACTAGTCTGATCTGACCATTGTCTTATTTAAAAACTTCAGAAAACTCCCTATAGACTATGAACTAAGTCCAAATTTCTTAGCACCACAGAAAAGGCAGTTTATAGCCTGGCCATGGCTGCCCTTTGCCTCATTTCCGAGTCTGTCTCTCTACCTCCCCCTGCCCCCCACCCCCCCGCACTTCCCTAGGCAGAGTGACACAGGAGTGCTGGCTGTTTCCTTGGACCTCTCTCACATCTGCACGTTGGCTTAGACTCATCTCTCGTCCTTCTGACCAATTTCTGTTCATCCTTTAAAGCTCAGCTCAAATACCATTTTCTCTGTACCTTATTCCAATGTCTCCTACCCCTGGACAGAAATTACTGTCTCTTCTCCTGTGTTTCCATGACACCTTCTGCACATTTCTATTATGCCGTTTTTGACACCACACGATAGTTGCTTACTGGTGACCTGTCTCCCCTCCTAGTTTCACCGGCAGAGATCACATCTCATCTTTGTACTCTGATATCTAGCACTGGGCCTAGAACATAAACTGTCAATAAACACTTTTAACTACATTTGTCCTAAAAATATTTAATCCCATGAGGTAGGCACAACAGATCTTATTCTTATTTTGCAAATAAGCAAATCTGAAAATTTTGCCCATTCATAAAACCAGCAAAGACAAATTTTAATCCACTAGTCTGAGAATAGGTCAAGAGACTGACAAGTAGTGTTACTTTGGCACAGTAATTGCTCTGGAATATTTGCAAATGCAATTGATATGTGGGGAAAAAAACTACATATATCATTGCATTGTTTATGAATATTACTATTTTAATATTAAGAAAACTTTTGGATGTTGTATCAAAGCTAGGAGGGTAATTTAATATTTTTCTAACTTGGCATTTCTTAACATAAGAAATGGACTTTGTTATACAGAACAGCATTAATTAGCTTATGTTCCAGACTAATCTGATTTTCTGTTTTAGTAAGTTGACAAAGACATAATAAACTATACATAAAAATGTAAAATTCCTAAATCTATATCGTGTATTAGTGGATATATTCTGTCATTATTCAAAATACAACATGAGTCAAAAGATATGGTAATGTTGGTTAATATATGTATAAATTTTAGAATTTTATGTGATGCCTTAATTTTCTTTTAACAAGTCATTTCTCTTTTTGGAATGGTGAAAATGTTAAATACTTTTGAAATGTGTTTTTGGAAAATATAAATTCTCAAGCTTTAGTAAAGTCTACATGAGACAATTTTGTGTCACCATGGAAGTTATGATGTTTGGGATTTGGGCAAAGCTAACTTTCAAAGTTTGATTCTATAAAATTGATCATTTCAACATGCAAAGAAAGGACATATGAGTTATTGGATATTTTATAGTTTCTTCATCCTGAAAATATTTGGTATACTCAAGCATGATGACTACATAGTTTAAGTTTGCTAAACTATTGACTTAAGTGTTTATTCTCTATTCATTCACTCATAGACCTTCCTTTCATTAATAAATATTAATTTTGATAATTTATAATCAATCTTAGTGAAAACATAAGCCTCAATATTATAAAAAATCTGAAATTATTAGTTATGCCAAAATGACAACGGTAAAATTGTGTTGAGCATTTACCCTGATTCTCACTCGTCCTAGATAAGGGTATTGTGCACATATAGGTGTGTGCACGTGCATGTGGACATGTAACATTGTACAGAAAAAATATCAAAAACTATTCGCTTGTGTGATAAGAATTATCCATATGTGGATATTGAGAAGCTCCTTTAATTCATCAATGTCAGTTAGTTTATCCCCAAATGAGATATAAGTAACTTTTAGTAACTGAAAATGGGCAATAAATGCTACAGCTATTTTTAAGGAATAAAAAGAGTCTGTTTACTTGAGGCATTATATCTTATAATAAAACTTAAGATAGCTCACTTTATTATATTTATCCTTAAATCTATTTTCCATTAAGATGTTAAAATGATACCAAATCTACTTGTTTTTTCCCCTGAATGTCTATTCTTTTCAATTAGATGGTGATAGAAAATAACTCAATTCATTGAATAATTCCAATACCTCGGATTGGAAAATGCCATAACAGGTTAACTGTGTAACACAGAGTTGGCATAATGTGAATAAAAAGCATCGCCTCAGCCCTCCATCAAGAAAAGAAATTATAGAGATAAACAACCCATTTTCAACCCTCAAATCTCTGTTCAAAATCATTGTAGAACCGCCAAAGGGCAGCATCTAGACTTAAGTGCTTAGACTTTAGGAGATAGTACAGCCAATGAGAAAAGCTGGGCTCTCTTCAGTACTGGAGAGTTTTAGGATTACATTTACCATGTGCTTTCATTTTAGTCGATATTTTTAGCTTCTGTATTTTGTGTCCCAAGTGAGACGGAACCGGAGTCCTAATGTTATAATTATCCTTTCCTGAAGAAGTGCTTATGTATGGTGCTTATAGGTAGGTATTGCCTCTTTGGGGCACAGACAAGCAAATGGGGGGGGACCTTCAGGCACTGGGGACCAGGGAGGGAGGTGCTGCTGAGAGAGGTGGGCCATCATCTTCCTCTGGCCGGCGGGACTGGGAGAGCAACATGGGCATCTTCCTCCTTCCCAGCCAGTGGAGAAGGTCAGGGCAGCTCTGTTTTAAGAGGTTTAAACTCCTGGAGATGGGTCGAGGAAAAGAGTTTTTCTCCATCTGCACTGTTGCCGTGGGCCAGGAGGAGGACTACTTGGGTGTGCCAGCTCCCCTGGGAGACTGGGCTTCCTCTGTGCCAGGCAGTGCTGACTGTCATCCCAGCCACCCTCACGGGGATGTCAGGGCAGGGAGATTGTTGTGGACCAGGGCAGCATCAGGATGGGAAGGGAGGTTGGACCAATCCAGGAACCTTCCCCTGTATGTGGAAGCCATGTCCACACCACTTGGGGTTGGGAGTCTAGGGGTGCTGTGAGGACCCCTGGTATTGAGTAGGCTCTGCAGATTGGTGACCAGCTGTTCTCCATCTCTGCTGAGGTTAGGACGAGAGGAAGCAGGCTTAAACCACTACATTTTGGATTTAGATAGGATATAAGGAAAAATTTCCTAACAGCATACATTGTTAAACACTGAAAAGGGTCTTCAAGGGAGATTTTGGAATCTTCTCTAGAGATATTTGAAAACAGAATAGATTCTCACCTGTCTGACCCACTTTAAGGCAGCACTGTCCACATATAGAAAAGAATGGGTGACCTTTCAGTGTTCTTGGTAACATCGTGGGCTCCTAAGAGCCTATGCACAAAAAGGCTTGAGAAGGCTTAGTTCATCGTGATAATTAAATTGGACTTGAGCCTTCTAATCGGCCATAGATGAGATTATCTATTTTTTAATGGTGTTATTATCTGCCTAAATTATTTGTTGAATCTATAATTTGTTTCCTTGAGGAGATGAACCTTAAATATCTAATAAAATTTTCACAAATTGGTTGCTTGGAGAAAAGGGGATTTTTTTTTTTTCTTGAATGTAATTAATTCTTAACTTTTGAACTCTTTTGAAATGGCTCTTTTTTGATGAGCCTTTCCCTTGCCTGACGAACAAAACTGTCAGTCAGAAAGATGTCTTTGTTCTCTCTCTGCCTTGAGCAGTTACCTCCCTGCCAGCCAGCCATGAAATCTGCGGCCTCCTGTACTGGGATGTCAGAAAGGCTTGCAAATCAGACCCTGGTCCACCCTCCTTGTCTGCCCCTTTATGACTTTGGCTGCTATTAATATGTAAGAGATCCCAAATGTGTGACTAGTGCTTTAAATAACAGAGGTAAAGCACACCCTGAACCTCACTTCGAGTTTTCGGTTATTAAAGTGAGAGCAGCATTGGGAAAATGCAGGTATTTGTGGCTATTTGGTATTGCCTCTCCTTTTCTTTTCAGGGCTCCATCCTCACCTCCTAGGCACTCATTTCTCGAAATATGTAGCCTGTTCCCAGCCTATTTCTTGCCTCCGTACACAAACGGACACTTCATTCAGGCTCACCCTAAGCTCAAGGCATGCACCTGCTTGTACGTCACGGAAGCAAGCTTGTCCTGTTTGCTCTCTGCCAGAGTAAATTCTAGGCAAAAATGCCTCGGATGAAGGCATATTTGTGTGTTTAGAGATTTCGGAGGCCATGTGCCACCAACTGGGGATACATTTTCAGCTCAGCAGACCTTTCAGGCACCGCTCAAATTGCAAGTGCCTAACTTCGTCTGAAGTCAGCCATGCTGCTTCCGGAGAAGGTCACACCAAGGCGACCCCTTCCCGCTCAGCCCCTGATGACCTTAGGGCTTCAAGGTTCAGTCCCCATTCTTCCATTTTAGGAAGTGTTATACCAGATACATGGGTTAGCACTTTATGAATCAATGGTATTTATGATAGCAAAATTTTACCTACTTTTGGGAATGTTTTCTTCATAATTTATGTTAAAAGTAAGAAAATGTGTTGTCTGATTAGGCTTCCCCTTCCCCTTTAAAAAAAATGATGAGACCTGCAAATAAACATAAAATGTTCTCTTTGATTTTGTTCAGCCTCTAAAGTGGGTATAATAGAGTCCTACTTTTTGGTCTCAAGCCTCAA
>CM052443.1:13617721-13647558 GCA_028533085.1 Varecia variegata | reverse complement strand
TTAAAAAAAAGTCTTAGTGAAATTTACAGTACGTATGGGCTGAATCACCTAAGGAGCCTGATGCTCTCACCGAGACTCAAGGCTCACAATTCTCCATCAAAAATGACAGCTGAAAACAAACCTTTCTGGTACTTTGTTAGTTGAAGGCACACATTTCCCACTCCTTTCTAGACAAAGGGAAGAGACAGACCTATGGCTTGTGAGCCAGACTGAATGTTGGTTGATGTAGCAGAGGTGTGGTTTTTAATAGTTGAGTGTGGGGAGATTAATACAATATACTAACTTGCTTAGTATCCAGTGTTTTCTGTAATTATTAATATCATCAGACTTGAGTGTATTTTTTTTTATTAGGAAGGACCTTTTATCAAAGACCTAGTCTAAAATACAGCCTCCTTTTTATTATTCATGGTTAAATCAATGATAGCTATTTGGCAGAAGTTCAAAACTATTCTTGCTAACTTGTTTTTAATGATATTTGATTTATATGTGTGCCCAAACCTTCAACACGTGTATGTATGTATATTTACTAATTGCAGCTATATGCATTTAAACACAGTGTTATCGGGGAGAAATGGAGCATAAAACATGAAAAATGTGTAATTATTAAGGAGTTAAAATTACAGTCTTTAACTCCTTCCAGAGCAGGGATTTTGTGATACAGTTTTGATTGGTTTTTGTTTCAGATGAGCCAGGTTCCTGGATAGTTTTGGGGATCAGTTTCTTATCTTTCTAATTGTAAAATTCTTCTCTCTAATGGACATAAATGAATTAACACATTGGTTTGCCCATTAATACATGCTTTTTCTTTGGGCTCGTGGTGTCCTCCCAACTGGGAGACAGGTGGACTCCTCAGAACAAGGTTGAAGCCCTTGGAGAGTTCCTCAGCGAGAGAACTGTGGTTGCTTTTTTTATTATTCTTACCTAATTGTATAAACAAAAAACATAACAGCATCTAGTGTCCGTGATGTGACTTGTTCCACGTTGAATGCATTTGCATGCGTGCTTATAATAGTTCTGCGGAATGCATACCATTAATGATGTCTGAATTTTTATTTTAGACAATCCACGGACACAAGGGACCAATCACTGCAGTGGCCTTTGCTCCCGATGGACGATATCTTGCCACGTACTCAAACACTGACAGCCACATTTCTTTCTGGCAGGTAAGGGTGGGTGCTACAGGGTCTTGAAGTGTACACCGCATGGTATGCTTTTAGTAGGTGGCAGGTAAGGCTTCTCGTCGAGCCTACCTGCCAGCTCTCTACCTTCCCGCTGCCACCACCCCCTTCTTCGAACAAATATTAAGATTCACTAATTGCTGATCGTGTGCCAGGCCCTGGCATGCAGGGTGCTGAGAGTACATTTAGCAATCGGGAAAGGGGCATCTGCTCTCGCAGAGCTTTCCGTCTGGATTAGACACAGATAAATAAGCAGTTACGGTACATGCAGTGCAGGGGGAACCGAGAACATGGGCTTGGGGAGGCTTTCCAGAGGAAGTGCCTAAGCTGAGATGTGAGTGATTTTGAGGAAGCGCCGGTGTCCAGGGTCAGTCGGAAGGAGCAGGTGGTTAAGGACAGAGACCGTGTGTGTGCCGAGAGTCGGCAGGAAGCAAGGGTGCGGCCTGCCCTGAAGGCGTCTGGCAGGAAGGTCGTGCTCAGGCCCATAATTCACACAAGCCATTCAACAAGGTCCTTCGGTCTGCGACTCTCACAGGGCACAGGGCAATAAGGTATTTTCCTAGTATTTACTTCTCGTCTCCTTTATAATCATCTCATTTTTGTTTGCATTCTGAATTTCCCACATGCTGCTCTTAATTCCCAAACTATTCAGACAAACATTTTTAAAAATCTGAGTATCTTTGGCTGGCAGTTCATGAGAATGCCTGTGTTTAATTCTGAGTAAAATAAATGTTAATTTTGAGCAGCTAATTTTTACGATAGAACTTGTTTCATCCTCAGTGCTTAATCTTCATTCCATCTTCTGTTTAATTACCTTACTGTTGCAGTCCTGATAATTACAAAAAAAAAAGTAAATATTACCACCCCCCCCTCAAAAAAAGTTAATTTAAAATTTCGTTGTTACCATTTTCCTAAGGTGTAAGTATGTTTTATGAGATTCAGTTTATTGCTTTGAAAGCTAAAACAAAATAAAAGTTTAAACAAGCCTTCAGCACAACTTGATGATGGCTTAAAAAAAATCAATAGCTAATAAAATGTAAAACGGATACAATAAATTGCTTAATTAACAGCGTGCTATTAAAGCATGACAACGTCAAAATCTGTCACAGACTTTTTCTACTTTTATCCAATTTAGTTTTCCAGTTTATTTTCTCATTATCCTTTCTTCCAGAATATATCTCCAGCATCTTAATTAGCTCATACTAAACTCTTTCTGTCAGAGATCTCGCTCAGTCTTCGTTTTTCCTCGTGGATAAACACAGAACTGGTGTTTTCTACTACGAAAACCCCGCAGTGAGTCCATTAGGTGTCCATAAGCTGGACTCTAGCAACAATGGTTATTTGAAGACTTCATCATTTTTTCCCACTTATGTCTGACACGATGGCCTGTATTGTGCCAACTGTACTTTGATAGTTTCCTTTATTTCCTGTGCTCTTGAGATCTTAGAGATTCATTCCATATTTACTGCGCTCCCAAGTGGTAGGTACCAGCCTGTGCTCTAGAGATTCAGAGATCAGTAAGTCATGGGGCCCTGCTTGCAAAGAGCTTGTGTTTTGTCCAGGCTTTCTTCTTTGGAAAAAACAAACAAAAGCCCACTTTTTTTTCTGTCCAACTTTTTTTCTGCTACGTAAATTTAATTGGTTATATAAAGGAATACCCCAAAAGTTAGCCAGATTTGAAACTATTTCTAGTATTTCTCAGAATTTTTTAAGGGAAATTTTCTAAGTGTTCAATTTTCTTTTTCCCCTTGTCTAGATCTTCAAGTTGGATATGTTCATCCCTTCCTTGAATATTTTTCTGTTTCCATCAAAGTTTGTGTCCAGCTCATTGATGAGGTTGTGGGTAGCGTCCTTTCCTACCTTAGAGATCAAGCGCATGCATTAGATATCTTTCGGAGATACCTCTTTTCATCTTCCAGTCCCTCTCTGCAGGCTCCTGCTGTCGTCTCTGGGCTTTGCCAAGCACACTGCAACCTGTGTGCCTGTCCATGTGGCTTTGCGCACAGTGGGGCTGCAGCACATCTCTGTAGTCCACAAGCTCTCACCTACTCCCAGGCTGCCTCGTATGACCTGCACATGCCGGAGCACCACAGCAACTCGGGCAACACCCAGGTCTCTCTTGCCTCTAACACCAGTGTCAGAATTTAAAATGCAGCCCATTTTTTGGATGTTGAAATTATAATCAGCTCAGTCTTAAAATTTTAATGGAAGGCACAGAAACACATCATTTCAGCTTTCTGAAGAAAACGCAATGAAACCTCTTCCAGAAGTGTAGTGCTCTTATATTTGAATTAAAAAGAGTCCAAAAAGCAGTGTTAGATCTACTGCTGCTCTCCCCAAATGGGCTTTGCTGATTTATTTAGATACTTCTTGTTTAGTTCTAATGATGTATGAGAATACTTTTATATTATTCCAGTAAGTGTACTGTAATATATTTTGAAAACTTAATGAAGTCTTATTAATACAGAACCTTACTAAAGCTATCAGCTATTAAAATCTTTGCTGAGAAATGAGTGTTAATGAGAAATATTGCTTGGATAATTACTCAAGTGAGACTTAGTAAAAGGTTTGCGTGCAGCATTACTTACATTGAGGATAGCATTAAAACATTTCCTGTTGTGATGAATTATATCTGCATGTGTTTCTGTGTATTCAGAAAGTAATCTTCACAGAGCTGGTTTTGTGGAGCATTATTTTTGAAGGGAAGGAAAAAGCCAAAGTTGGATTTTAGTTTACATACTTATCTATTGAATGAACTAATTTGGCAATCTTTCAAGCCCTTTGATTTTTCTAACATCATATTTCTATAATATTTCACTTCAGATTGCTATTTGAGCAAGAGGAGTTTGGCAATGAAATACATTCACAATTCTCTCACCTAAATCATACCACCGCCGTCCAACAAATAAATACCCTCTTTCAGAAATGCTAATAATAAATTAGATGGATATTGGTTTCATTTATTTTTATTTACTCTGCAATACAATAGGATACTATTCAACCATTTAAAAAGAATGATGTAAATCTATAGTCATTAACATGAGAAGATTGCCCTCAACATTTTGTTGAGTGAAAAAACAGATTGTGAAGCTGCCTTTTCATATGAGCCTGTTTATGTAAAATTCCTTAAATCTGCTCCTCCTCATCTGTGTATTTAACATGGAGGTCTGGAAAGTCGCTTACCAAAATACGAACAGCGATTGTCTCCAGGAAATTAGATTTCAGGGGATTTTTGCTTTCTTCTTTGTACTTCTCTTTATTATTTGACTTTTCCACAATGAGTATTTGCTATCTTTGTAATCAGGAAAAAACTTACTGTTACTGAATCTTACAATTCCATGTAGTTTTCTTTCTTTTTTTCAATTTTTCACCTGTCCCATGACATGGGTTGCTTTCATCCGAGGTTCAGGTTGCCCTTACTTGAACATAGTTGTAGCCGTTGCTGGGCAAGAGAGCATTAATATTGAATAACAAAGCAGTTAATTGTTTCAGGGAGAGTTCTGTGGCTGGGCTTACTGGAAAAATCACTATTTCAGCTTCATGCCCAATTTGAAGAGGTGATAGGAAAAGGGTGATGTGGAAAACAGTGAATTTTAGTGAACATGGCGGGGGGCATCCTCATTCCAACTGTATGCAACTGTAATAGTTATTTAACTTACAAAATTTCACACAGCCCTGTTCTGAGGCGTGATGGCTAATTTGACCCCACCAAAGGGATTTGTCAGAATAGGGATGGCTCAGGTTGTAATGGGAACTCAAATATAATAATGGCCTTTTCTTAAAATCTTTCCATTCCCAGAAGATATTCTCTCCTTCTTTGCCTATAGCCCTCAACCCATTTTTGTTTGTAGCTAAATTTGAAGGAGAGAATTAAAAATAGGGCAGTGTCTAAGCACTGTATGCTCCTTGCATTTTGGGCCACCAGCAGAAATCAAGCTTCATATATATTTTCATAGAAAATCTATGAAGAATGAAAAATACTTTTTAGTTATTTGTCAGCTGAGAAGTTAGGTTTCTTAAAAGCACAGTATGCCTGTTGATGCCAGTTAATGTTAACCAGCAGCTTTCTGAATCGTTTGACTCTGTTCTGTAAGAGGACTACATTATTATGTGCTGTTACTTTTTGTAGAATCTAGAACTATCAAATCAAGCTCACCATCATTTATTTATTTATTTATTTATTTATTTTTGAGACAGAGTCTCACTCTGTTGCCCGGGCTACAGTGCTGTGGCGTCAGCTTAGCTCACAGCAACCTCAAACTCCTGGGCTCAAGCGATCCTTCTGCCTCAGTCTCCCGAGTAGCTGGGACTACAGGCATGCGCCACCATGCCCAGCTAATTTTTCTATATATATTTTTAGCTGTTCATATAATTTCTTTCTATTTTTAGTAGAGACGGGGGTCTCGCTCTTGCTCAGGCTGGTCTCGAACTCCTGACCTCAAGCGATCCACCCGCCTCGGCTTCCCAGAGTGCTAGGATTACAGGCATGAGCCACCGTGCCTGGCCACCATCATTATTTATAGTTAAACTATTTGGGACCCTCCAAGAAAGCAATAAAGCATTGATTTTTGTCTTTTGTGGAGTTTTGGGGAAAATGGGGGGGAAGTAAACAAGGAAAGAGGCTTTTGGAAGGCTGACAGTAAGGAAATGCCTGGCTGTAAATGCGACCTGAACTTTAACAGAAAGAGTTAACAATAACCATACATTTGGTTTTAAAATGTGACCTCGTACACTAGTGATTTTTTTTCACCTCTGTGTTGTGTTCGGCACTATTATTAATGCAGGAAAATCAGTAACATTAGTCATCTTAAAAGGGTTATTACTCAAGATGATTTAAATTGTGAAAATGTCAGTGGAGCCTGCACGCACTCTGCTAGAGATGCCATGATTTACGCCCTCTGACACCATCCTGCTGCCGAGAAGGGCTAGAAAAAGGAATGGCTTGTGTTTTGCACTGATCCAAATGCAGAGCATGATATCAGCAATAACATATCTTAAATGTCCTAGGATTTGCTGGGGTTTCATGGATCAGCCATTTGTATATGTTGGATCATAATGTGCATGCTTCACGCAAATCCCTAGAATGTTACACATTTAGATGAAGATTTTGCTGGAGAGAAGAATTGGAAATGAGAATTAGTACAAAGAAAAAATATTACTTCCGAGGGCTCTTTCTTGATTTCCAGTATGCTTTCCAAGTGATTTATAATAGCAAAAACGATGCATATTGCAAACATTTTAAGGTAATATTTAGAATCTTAAAGGAATCTTCAGACACAGTTGCTCAGGAAACAGTTCACTTAGATGACTGCCATTCAATATTTAGCACTTTGACCTGAATGCATAGTCGTTCATGAGTCATAATTTCCATGTTATTTTTCATTTATGTAAATGGATTAAGAAAACTTAAAATTTAAATCAAATCTGGAAAAACTTCCAAAAAGCAGAAATTCTCAACTGATAAAAAAGTGTTATCAATAAAGTATTAAGAAGATACCCTCTGGAGTGTGGTAGCAAAACAGTGAGCCACAGATACAGTGTTGGGATGAAATTGGTCATTGTTTTTCCCTTCAAAATAAGCAAGAGCTTTCCAGTGACTGAATTTTGAAAAAGCTAGAGAGGAGTGAAGGTGTTGGTAGATGGGAAATGGAGTTGGGGGTTAAGTTTTGAGCTTTGATCCCACGCTGTCTACTGTCACGCTGTCTACTGCTTAACTCTGCTTCACTTTCTTGAACTAATTATAAATCCCAAAGCTTGTCTCCGTTGACTCATCCTTCAGGAGACGTGGTTAGCATTGTTGTTAAAGGACAGAAAGGTCTGCAGTTTTAAATACCCACAATTCCCAAATACCTGTATTGTCTAATTGAACCGTTTTATTAACAGCTATAATTTAGCTCCCTTCCTAAAGATCGATGGACTCTCCTGCTGTCAGGCTCTTCCCACAAAGTAAAATTTCTCTAGATTTATGCATTTACTGTTACAGCATCAAAACCATTCCAAATACACTGAAAGGAGCCCTTTAGAGGTTAAGAATAAACTCTTAGGTGAACATGACTAATCATTATGGAGGAGAAAGTGACCTGCAGTGTGTGGCCAGAAGAGATGGAACCAGTCTCTGCGGTAGGGAGCAGGAAGGTTCCTCAAGTGACTTGTTTGCTCTCCTGTCCCCTGTCCCTCCAGATGAACACGTCCCTGTTGGGCAGCATCGGCATGTTGAATTCGGCGCCCCAGCTGCGCTGCATCAAAACCTACCAGGTGCCCCCCGTGCAACCCGCCTCCCCTGGCTCCCACAACACCCTCAAACTGGCCCGGCTCATCTGGACTTCCAACCGCAACGTCATCCTCATGGCCCACGACGGGAAGGAGCACCGCTTCATGGTCTAAGGCTCTCTCTGCCACCGCGCTGTGTTTTAGTTCTCTAACTTCTCTAAGCTGCTCTGGCTATGCCCGACGTCGCTCTGCCCGCACTCACACCGGATCATTCCTCGGTGCCTGCCCACCCCAGAGTCATCCAAGGGCGCGCTGGGTCTGTGTCACTCGTGCATGCTTCTCAGGGGCAGACTCCGGCTCATGCCACCTATCGATTCAGAGTTATGCACACACCACTCTACAGGATGTGGCCATCCTGTCACCAGGGAGTTTTTCCCTGCCAGAGATGGGAGGGGAAAGCCAGCGGTTCCGGGGAACGCTCTTGTTGCTTGGTGCAACAGAAGCCCAAAAATCAATACACACTGTGATTGCACTCCAGCCCGGGTCAGCGTTTTCAGCCATCTAAACCCCATCTCTGAAGTGCTGCTTGAATCTGGTCATCCTGACGCTGGGTGTGGAGGTCATGTGGCAGTCCTCATTACAGAAATTATTGCCCCTTGCATTTCCTAAAGCATACTGTTGTTTACCAAAAAGATTCTGTGTTTACATGTTTTTTTTCTTCTGGTGATTGCTAGGAAATTACTCAATCCAATTTCCTAGGGTTTAGCCACTACCTTTCTTTATCAACACCTGCTTTGAGATTAATGAGAAAATATTAAAAAAAAAAATTTCCTTGTAGAAAATACAGTTTTCCAGTCATCTAGCCTTCTCAAGTGCTCATGTCCTACTTAGATGATAGTGTAGCTAGTAGTTTAAAATAAAAACATCAGTACTTATGATCTATTTGATAGAATTATCCAGTCAGCGTAGCGAATCTCTTGAAGGGACTTTTGTGAAAAAGAACCGCGTTTGGAAGCATAGCGTGTACCTAAAATGAAGACTTGCCTATCTGTTGCTGTAGATCTTTGTGTTAAAGAGCTTACCCCTTTCCTCCAGAAACTTTACAAGCCTGCAGTTCCCATATGTGTGACACATGTCTATTATCATGTAATAATTATAATTCAGCCTTCAAACTACTACTGATCAATTAAAAGCTAAGAAGGTATTTCTTTAAAACAAGTGTCCTAGAAAATTAATAACTATGGCACAAATGTTCAGGAGTGTCTATAAGAATGTGAGGGCTCTAATTTGAGCAAATATTGCAATGAAGGTGTTCATTATGCTTTGAAGTAAGCTTTAGCTAGATTACCTTCTTCTCTTTATGTCAGATTATGCTGGTTCTTGCTCATAGTAGTGGAAAAAGTCCATAAAATAATATTTTGTATGAATTGCTCCTAAAATCCTTGACCTGTAGACAGTTGGGGGATTTGGTTGGTTGGCTGATTGCTGATTGGTTGGTTAGTTGGGCAAAATGGTTTATCAGTTGCAAAAATAGAAAATGATTTGTCAAATTCAGAGAAAATGTGAAAGTTTACGGAGGAACCAAAATTATAATGGGAATATTTAATCTAAAAAGCATAGATGTAATAAACAGAAAAGCAGGATCAAGGTCCAGGAACAAATACATCTGTTGTTTTACTGAAACAGATTTTTAAAGAACATATTAAGAAATTAAGACCACTAGAACGTCTCTTTCATAGCGATATGAAGCATATTATTTATATGGATGGCAAATCTGTGCTATTCCTTGGTTTTAGTTGTTGGATGTTGTTTCAAAAGTGAATTTATGCACATGCATGTACATTATATTATAAAGATTATATATGTAGTTTCCAAGGAAGAAACAACTATACAGTGTAGACTTTGTGTGGTGAACATGCTGTTGTATTTGGTATAGGTAGAGAAACGTGAGGTGAACTACAAGGTGCACTTTGTTTTTCTAGTGGGCTCCCAAGTCTTCTCTGTACCCAGCACATGTTTACTGTATGAACTTAAATGGGAATTAATTTATTCTAGACTACAGAACTATTTGGAATGATGAGGTAAACATATACCTTAGTGACTTTTTTTCTATTTTTTTTTTTAACAAAATGGTCTGTGCTTCAGGAAGAGGATGTAGGAACGGTAGGCAGGCCCCACAAAGGCACGGATGGCTCCCACCTGCCATGGAGATTAAAAACAAAGCAGGAGGGCCAGAGGAGCGAAGCCCCTAGGTGACGGGCGTGGGGACCGCCTTTCCTGCGTCCTGTCTGCACAGAAAACCAAGCTAATTGGCCAGGACAACATTATGGTCGTAAAATTCCGGACGGATGATGTTTGATGGTTAGACAGACATTTCTGACTACTAAACTAATATTTGCATTCTTGTTAACGTAAATCTCTCCTTGGCTATGTTGACAACCACAGGCCCAAATTTCATCCCAGCTCAGATGTCTCACCACTGAGGCAAACTGCGTATTGTCATCCTAGTGTATGCTTTTTGTGTTTTATGGACGCCACTGGCATTATATGTGGACCTGTCCTTGTATGTATAGAGACATATGTGGCTTGATTGGTAATTTACAAGCAAAAGATGACATGACGTGACACCTGTATGAAAATGTAATGATTGAACTTGCTGTACGGGGAGTGGATTAAAATGTCTGCCTCTCCAGACGTTTCTCGATGGTTCCACTAATAGATCTATACATGCTAAATGTCCCTGTGTACATATGTGTGTTAAATAAAACAGGATTGTACTGGAAACTGTTTTGCTCATATTATTACTTTTTCCAATGTTCACCCTTCTTAAACACTCTCAGTTGAAATCCATGTGCTCCCCTCTCCTCCCTGTTTCTAATTATCCGTTTTCCTGGAGGGCCAGCGTCAGGACGGGCAGACTTGGTCCCCGAGGACAGTGGAGCCGTGAAGGAGGTCCCTGGCCTACCCTGCAGACGTGCGAGGTGACCTGAGGGAAACTCTCGCTGCAGACACTCAACAGCACCCTCCGAGGCTTGGGCAAGGGAACTGCGTGCATGAAGCCTCATCTCCACCCTGACTTGCTCCTAACGAGACCGTTAATGGCACCAAATTATATCTTGTCAGATTCGATGACACGGGTTGGCTGCCTCACGGGAGCCGGGCTGAGATCATTTAGTTCATTTCATTTAATACTCAGTTTGGAGTTGAATTTGAATCCCTGAGGTAAAGGTTGTAATTGGTTTTCAGAAAAAGCAAGAATAACAAAATAGGTCCTTAGTGCTCACAGAAGGTTGTGTGTCAGTAGCGAATGTACTTGTTTTAATTCTTCCGGATAGGGACATAGAAGAGCTTGAAGTGTGCCAGTCATCATGTAACAGTGTGATTTTCCACCAAAATGAGACAAGCGTTGCAGGTGTGGACTGTGGCACCTTTGGCCCTGTCAAATGCCGGTGTCGGCCCCAGGAACCGTCGTAACGTCTCCTGACTTAAATGTATCCTTATAGGGAAAACAGGGGCAGTAACGGGCCTGTGTGATTGGCGGTCACATAAACGGATCAAATGTGGAAAGGGTGTGACATTAATAGGAAGGTAAAGCCAGCGCAGTGCTGGGTGAACTTTCACCTTTCACCCCTTCGGCTGACTGACAGAGCTGAGTGTTGAAGAAAATCAATACTTTGGAGCCAAGAGGGAAATATTTCCACCCTCTAACTAGAGAATGTATTTTGACAAGGCCAAGATAATCCAAGCTGCACGGGAGAAAGAGAAAAGAAGACTCATTTTTAAAGCTTGACACTTCAAGGTGTTTTTGTGCAATGGTTTAGAGATCGTCAATACATACAAATACCAAAGGTCAAAAAGAAAAGCCAGAAGAATTTCAAAAATTAGATGTTCAGTTCTTGTTGCTGTTTACAAACCAAAAAAAAAAAAAAAAAAAAAGACCACAGAGGTTCATGCTTGTAATTGTCGTCGAAATGAACCAAGCTCACAATTGTGTGTTTTGAGGTTATCATCCCTTTAATCAAACCTTAAATTTTGTAGAGGCAGCTCTATGAATATTGAATGCCCAAAAGGTGTTCATGCTTCTTGCTTCTGTGTATCTTTTTGGATATGAATTCTTTTTTGAGTGGTTACATCGCTTTGTGTTAACATCTCAATTTGGTTTTGAAATTTCTGTTGATTCTGCCATTACAGCACTGGAAAGCTTAGGCCTCGTTCACAGCTGGTTCAAGCATTTGCATGAGAAAAGAGCTCTTGTACCTCTAGAACTTAAATTGTTTCTAGTTTCCCAAATCCCTTTAAGCAAATTACTTATAAAGGTATTCTAATTAGTGCCCTTCTAAGTAAGAAGTTTATGCACCTCTAAGAAGGCAAGCAATTCACTCTATTCTCACCAGCAAGATTGGATCTATTCATTCTGTGGATAAATACCTCCATCAAACCGATATAGATTATTTTCTTTCCTACAGATAAGAAAACTAAGAAGCCAGTGGTGCCCACACCTTCCAGACAAGCTCAGGGGGACAAAGGCGTCCTGAGTATCTAAAGTAATCCTCGGGTGTTACTATCATCAGGCCTGCTGTACACATATGCTAATTAGATCAGTATTAAAACTATAGTGAAAATTTGGCTTCCATGTATATACTTTCTTTCTCATTCATAAATTTCACTTTTCTGAGGAGATAGATCAGGCTGGAAATTTTTTGTTTTATTTTGTTTCAAAAAGAGAAAGCCAGCCAAGACTCCTCAATATTCTGAGGTTTCCCAGAGAAGGCCAGGAATCTAGCACATGCCTGATTTGTAGTAGGAATCACATTAATACGTGCTGCATTTGTTAAATCCATGATATCGTGCCTGTAAAATGCTGGGGAGAGCGGCACACAGTCAGCACTCAGTAACTGTCAGCTCATGTGGTTAGACGTGTAGAAGTCCTTACTGGGCATGGATAGACAAGGTTACCTGTGTTTTTTGAGCACCTGTTGGATTTTTGTCCTGTGCTATGTTTTCATCTTTGTCTGGACTCCAGTAAGAGGGCTGGGTACCCTGTGCAAAGGGGAGCTGCTGTGGTTCTGCGTGTAGTCACCAGCTGCTTTGCCATCTTCCTACGTGTCACCAGCCAGCTTCTCACCAAAGTTTGTAGACGTGAAGAAATGCCAAAATATATGCCAGTGAGTGGGATTGGTTGATTATGGCTGGAGTTATCACTGATTCCTCAAAAATAAAATAGATCACCACATTAAATGTAGGACTCACATTGGCATCAGGGATAACTTTGAGTTTCTTAATGAATAGCCTCCATATGTACATCTATCAA
The DNA here is from genome assembly GCA_028533085.1 of Varecia variegata. Classification (NCBI taxonomy): domain Eukaryota; kingdom Metazoa; phylum Chordata; class Mammalia; order Primates; family Lemuridae; genus Varecia; species Varecia variegata. Next base: position 13,634,859 of record CM052443.1, on the reverse strand, counting down.
GATGGAACAAGACTCTGGACAAAGTAGTACAGTGGGTTTCATGGAATCGCCAAAGCAAAGGAAACTGACTATGTAGGTTCTGTTGCCAACATCATCTTGTTTTGTCCAGCATCAAAATGACTTAGCGCTTCAGTTTACCCAAATGGGAAACATATTCTCTAAAGCTTGACCTACCCAGTGACACTTTGAGTTATAGTGAAAATGTATGAGTAATTGAAAGATACGGCCGTGAATCGGTGTTTTTATTCAATCAGCAAGCATTTATTGAATGTACATGCCAAGCGTATGTTCTCTGTTCGTTTTCCTCTTGGTGCTGAGCTCACACTCTAATGAGGAGCCGTCACACTGTGGAGTAAGTGGTGAAAACAGGGACGGGGAAGAGTGATGGGAACTCAGGGAGTGTTCAGTTCTGCGGGAGAGTATCAAGTTCGGCTTCCCAGAGAGAAAGCATGTGGGCTGGGCATTAAAGAATAAATTGAAATTAATTAGGAGGGTGTTGGGCATATGGTATGAATTTGTAGAAATCCAAAGTCTTATGTGATCAGAATGGGTGTCAACTACTTCGGACCTACAACCTGAAAGGCGTTGGTAGCTACTACCAACAATCCAGATGGCTCTTCACTCACAGCTATTGCTGCAACTACAAAAAGCCAGACTCCTGTGCCAAAGGACACTTGAAATCTATAAGGCAAAAATCCTAATAAAAGATTTCTCTTTTAGTACTTTTTCATGTTTCATTTTCTTTAAAAAAAAAAAAAAAGAACTCTTTGTTTTAAGAGTAAGTTATGCATCCTCCTTATCCTGAATTCTAGTGTGCAGCCGGCACAGGGAGTTGGATGCCTGCACGGTGCACTGCCTGCCCGGATGCCCCTTCCCACCTCTGCTCCCCGCCCCGCCCACGCCAGGATGGAAGCGTTTATTCTCCCAGCTTCTGGGAGTGCTGGCCTCTACCAGCTCCCTGCCTAGCGCTTCCCTGGAGACTGCTCTCCAGCCAAAGAGAATTGTTTCACTCAAGGTCTTGCTCCCTTTCCTGGAGGCAACCACATCCCGTGGTGGGTCAGCAAGGAGGTATAAAGACCCAACCCCGAGCTCCATTTCAGGACAGCTACGAACAACGCAGTTGTTCTGAACAGCCCATCTGCAGAACTCCCCGTGGGCTTGGCTGAAGCTTTCATGGAGCTGCGTCACAGCTCAGCCTCGCCCTCTGCCCAGCCCTGCGTCACTGCCCTGCAGATGTTGATCTGAGCACTCTGCTCCCTAAACTTCTATATGCAGATTTCTCTCTCACAGTCTCCACCCCAGAGAGCCTAACCCATGACGGTTGATACCAGGAGTGGTCCAAGAAAACAGAATCTAAAACGGCGTTCAAGATTTGGGTCACCCACTGACCCCCGGCGAGGAGGAGCTCGTCGCTGGCGGTCATGGACAGCCTCTGGTGCACTGGAGCTGTGTGATCGTTACAACTTTCCTCAACAAGGACTCGGGCTGGCGTACTGTGGAAGGGGGTGCGCTGGAGGGTGCAGCGTGGCGGGCGTCTGAGAAGTAAGGGGAAGCAGAAATAAGGACAGTGGACTTGGATGACTGCTGCTGGGTGCACTGGGAAGAGATGATGAAAAGCTGAGGGTGACTAAATGTGAAAGCCAGAGAGACTTGTCTCCTACAGCCGGGGATCAGCCCGGGGCTTCTACTGAGAAGCAGAGCTCCAGAGGAGGTTGGACTCCTGGCCCCGAAGGTCTGCTGCCCCAGGGTCAGAGCCTGGGTTGAGATGGGTAGGGGTCTCTGGGTTGATGCACTTGAACAATCTTGAATCCCCAGATTCTGTGAGCTGTCCCCGGGCCTAAGTGGCCAGCTCCTCCCTGTTAGAAGCTGGTGCACCCTCCCCACTCTTTGCTTCAGGGTGATGCCCAGGCTGCTTCTGTGCAAGACAATGCAGCCCCCACCCCCATCCCCGCCTCCCGGTGATTCAGGCTAAGTCACCACCGCCCTAAGCTGGCTGCCGAAGTGCTGGGCCTGCTGGGAGAGGGCAAGAACTGTGTTCCAAAGAAGCTGTAGGACCTCACCCCGTGCACCTGCTGGAACTGGGAGAATCGTGGGACTAGATTCTGGGGGTGCTGGGTCAAGGGGAGACAGAATAGTAAGTGAGACAAGGGAGAGAGTGCATCAGTGGGCATTTAACAACCTGGCAAGGACCCCGGGACAAGGGGCTGGCCTGCTGCTAATAAGTGGATCAGCGTGGAGAAAAACAGTGGCTGACACTAAGTCAAGAACTGCCAGCATGGCCATGGCTGATGGCGGAGGAAAGAGTGCAGAAGTTCAGAGTGATGGGGCTGCTGAGGGGGACGTGCTAGGTAAGATGCCTCTGCTGTTCGAGAGAGGCCGGGGGACATACTGTTTGCTAAGCAATAAGGAAGGTGCTAGAAGGGCACCAGCAAGTCTGTAAGCCAGGGCTGAGGGGAGAAGATGCCATAACAGAAGTGGGCCCCCTGATAAGGATGAGAAGGCCCTGAAATGCTGGAGACCCGATGGGTGCAATTACCGTAATGAGCAGCAAGGTTGGCATGGCAGCCAGAAGGGCCTGACCTGCACAGATCTTTGGAGATGATTAATAAAACATGTCATCCCTAGAGGCACGATGGGAGGGCAGCCAACAAGGGCACTGTCCATCTATATGACCTAAAGTAATAAAAAATGGGGAACAGGAGGCTGAAGGCTGCCGTTCCAGTAAAAAGTCAAAATCCTTTGCCTGGTTTGGAGCCCCTAACGTCGTGGATGTCAGGAGCTCAGCACCCTCATGGATGAGGCTCTGGGTTAGGCCAACAGTAAGCCTCAAAGCTCAGCAGAAATTCTCGCCAGGGAGAGGGGAGTTCTGAATGCATAACGTGGAGGAAGACAGTGGGTACCAGTGGTGGCTTTGAGACCAGCTACAACAGCAAGGGTTGTCATTTGTTCCACTACTATTTCCTAAGTTTCTCCCAGAATCCTGGGAGAGCTGTTGCCAGACTTTTTCAAAGTGAGCACATGTGAGTGGGGCCAAGGGTGACCGTAGTGGTGACTCTGTGGTGCGCACTCACCCCGCAGGTCCTGGGAGGTTGGCAGCTGCCGTCTCCCGGCGGAGTCCTTCTCTAGCAACTGCTTGGGGCTGAAGAGACCCCTGAAGGCCACGCCCTCCTCCCTAATGACAGCTGCATCCAATAACTGGCCATGGGGACACAAAGACTCAACCCTCCTTGCCTCAGCTTGGGACATCTCCTAAAGGGCCGTCCCAGCTTGCGAGCTCGCAGTGGGTTTGGCAGAGGAGTCTGTTGCAACTGCGTCCCCGCCCAACCTCTCCTGGCGCCCACTGCTGCTTCCTCCACGCAGGTGGTGATCCCGGGAGCACTGCGCAGTACACCCCTTCTAGAAACCTGTCTCAGAGTTTCCTTCCCAGGAAGTGAACCTGCCTAGGGTCAAATCCAGCTCTGCTGCTTGTTAGCCGAATAATGCCGTTCGCGCCCCCGTTTCCTTCTCTGCAAAACAGGAGTGATAATCACACCTGCCTACCTCTTGTTATAAGGATCAAAAGAGAGAAGAGTTAATATATGCAGAGCACGTAGACCATGCCTGGCACCTTGTAAATATTCAATAAATGCTAACTGTGCTAACTATTCGTATCCTCTTAAGGTATAATTATGATATTTTTCAGGTCTTCTTCATTTCCTGCTTCCATGTTATAGGAAAATGTACTTTTCCATCAATTGTTTTCCTTTGTGGGTTTTTTTTTTCCTTTCTTCAACCAGATCAAAGCACTCACTTTTAGAAAGTGAACAGACTACAGGCCTAGATGGGGCTGGGGGCTGGGGGGTGGGGGGTGGGGAGGTCTTGCTCTTGCTCAGGCTGATCTCGAACTCCTGGCCTCAAGCAATCCTCCCACCTCAGCCTCCTAGAATGCTAGGATTACAGGGGTGAGCCACCATGCCAGGCCCAAAACTTAAGATTTTAAAAATGGAGTCAGAAACCAAATTTTTAGGGTTTGCCTTTCAGGAGATTTGAACAGAAATTTTATAAAACTTATTTTCTCCTCTTGGTCAGATTTACTCAAGAGCACCCCCTGCCAGTACAGGGCCGCTCCAATCCCCACTGTCACGTGCTGGGTTTACAAACCCTTAGCTCCCCTATCCCAGATGATATTGCTCCAGGAAATATTGGAACATGCCAGAACTTTCTACAGCAAACCAGAATACACCACCATACTCACTCATATATCCCTTAGCCCTAGCTTTGGTGTTGCAGCATGTCCCAGGCTATGGCTCCATGATAAACACATCTTAGGTCTCTTTTCTGACAAGTGAAGGGGTCCCTCTTTGAGGGTTCAGAGGCTCTTTGCAACCATGTTAGACTTTTGACACATGTAATTGAATTTAAGTCTCTCGGTGATCCTAGGAGTTAGCCCACCTTCTACAGGTTAGAAAACCGGTACCCCGCCAGGTTAGGTAGCTGGCCTAAGGTTGCACGGCTGGCCGGGTCAGGGAGCAGGGCTAACATCCAAAGTGCTCTTTCCCCTCCACTGATGGACAATATCACCAAGGCCAGCTTTATAATAGCTGGAGAGACATGCTTTATTCTCATATTGACCTCAATAAAAAACCAAGGACCTCAAAATTCAATCTTCATTTATTTATTCCACAATGACTTATTGAATGCCTATTATTTTCCAGGCTTTTCTACAGAGGACTAAATTAATACAGCCCAGGCACTCACATCGTTTATGCATCTCAAAAGCTATCTAGCTAATGTGTATTTTGCGAAGCCCATTATACATATCGCGCATGCGCGCTCGCAGCCTCCCTTCCCATGGCTCCACGCAGAGCCGTGCTCAGGGCCGGCTCGCCAGGTGCCCCGCAGGGTCCGCAGGCGCCGGGCTCTGGGCGGCAGCCCTGGATCCCAGCCGCCTGAGTCCCACAGATCCCTGATCCATGTTGTTTCCTCTGCCAGCCCTTGTCCCCAGAGCCGTCAGTCTCAGGATCGTGACCTGAGCCTGAAGCACAAAGTGGGAGCCCAGAAGAGAAAGGGACAGAGGAAGGAAACAAGTGTCCAGCCATGGGAATGTCTCCTCTGGCTGCAGAGTAATGAGACGTGGGGGGAGACATTCACCGGAACATGCACACTCTGGTGGAGCCGCGTTTGGTAAATATCCAGTGGACGTCGTCAGGCAGAGAACTAGGTGCCAGGGTCACAGTGAGGACGCGACAACTGTGATGCCTGCCCTGTGGCGCGCGCAGCCGAGTGGGCTGGGACGGGGCTAAACCAGCCGCAAATTGCAACACGAGCAAGGAAGGGAACAAGGAGAGGGCTGAGGCCCAGTGACCCAGGGATGGGTGGGCAAGGTCCAGGGGAGGTCTCTGAAGGGACAGAAGGAGCTTTATCTGGAGAGCAGCTGGGAAAGGGAAGAGCTTCTAGAAAAGGAAATAGGGCGTGTGTGGTCCCAGAGGCAGAGGAGAGTTGCTGCAGGTGCGAGCCGGGGCGTTGCCACAACAGCGGGGCCTCGGATAGGATAGAATCTCGTAGGCGGTGATCAAGGGTGCTCTTGGGGTGCTCAGAAGCCATTGCAGCTCACAAGTCGTAAACTGGAAGGTGTGAGACGATGTAGCTGGAAAACACTGGGCTGCAACGTGGAAAATGGGTTAGGGGTGGGTTGGGGGAAACTGGGTTTGTTAATTATCTATTCTCTGTAACAATATTACCACAAACTTCGTGGTTAAGAACAAAACACACGTGTGACATTACAGCTTCTGTGGGCCAGGAGTCCAGGCTCCGCTTAGCCAAGAGCCTCGGCCTCAAGGTTTTTCCCAGGCTGTGGTCAAGGTGTTGGCTGGGGCCATGGTCTCACCTGAGGCTTGTGTGGGAGAGAATTTGCTTCCCAGCTCATGTTGTCACTGGCAGAAGTCACTTCCTTCTGGCTGTGGGACTGAGAGCCTCCTTCTCCCGCTGGCTGTCACTGGAGGCCCTTGTAGGCTGTTGGCTAGAGCCTGCCCTGGGCTCCTGCAGGCCACCCCTGGTTCTCTGCCAGATGGAGTGTCCCAACACAGTCGCTTTGCAGAGATGGTGGCATTGTGTCTGGGTCTTGAAGGATGAATAGGAGTTGCCCAGGGTGGAAGAACATTCAGGGGTGACATGACTAAAGGCACAGGGCTGTGCCGATGGATGGTGTTTTCAAGGAACAGCAAATGCAGGCGACCACTTACCCAGCGCCATTTCCCCCTTTATTCCCTGATGCTAAGCCTGGGTTCAGTTCTGTTCTTCATACCACATGACCATGTGCTCAGGCTGGAGTGTCTCGTCGGCCTTGAGGCTTGGAGCTTGATTAATGATTAAGGATTCATCAGCCAACAGTGCTGATTCAACCCCTCGTGGTGTGGGTGAGGCCTTGCGTGTCATTCTGGCCAATGAGATAGGAGAGGGCGCTCTTGGGAAAGGTTTTCCTCCCTGATAAAATGAGACATTCAAGTAGAAGTTTCTATCCATGGACATATCTGTGTGAGTCTGCGCTACCTAGGACCACACGAGTCTTCTTGGGCCCATGCTGGAACCGCCTAGGCTCAAGCCAACTCCCTGGGGTGACGTCACAGGGCTTCTAGAGGCGCCAGCCCTGCAGGCGTCCGCCTCCAACTCCTTGTTATGTGATTTAATCAACTTCCCCACTGGGTAAGCCGCGTGCAGCTGACACTTGACAACAGCCTGTGCAGTGTGCAGGGACGTGGCACAAAATGGTGCCAGGCTTGTGAGCCAAGGCCAGTGTGCATCTTCATAGCCAGCGGACGGATTAGGCTTCTTCCTGTGAGGTCTGGGGAGCTCTCAATGACTTTAAGGGAGACGAGGATCCCATGTCTTGGCTAAACCTGGGGGCAGGGTGCATAGCAGTGTTCAAAATGGAGAGAATTGTGACAGGGAGGCAGGTGGGAGATGGCTGCAAGTCTAATCAAGAGATGCTGAGAACTCAAACTATCGTGGGTACCATGGACACTGACAGGAAGGGCTTGGGGACGTTTGAAAGGCAGGAGCTGAAGAGTTAATGAGCTGAAGTGTCAAGGAGGAGGGAGAGACAGGCAGCCAACAGCTCCGCCAGCTGGACCACTCGCATTCCTGGAACCTGCCATCCGTGTTCACACCTCGGCTCTTTCACTCCCGCTGGTCCCCTCACCTGTGGCATCCTTCCACGGTCACGCGATCCCGCATCGCAGTGTGGCTGCTATGGGGAAATCAGATTCAATTTACACCTTGCGGTGCCTTGATCAGGAACATGACCCCCGGAGTGAGACCCACCTGTGCAGACTGCACTGACGGTGCCTCCTAACCCCGCACCCCACATTTCAACCAAGGGGCCGATGGTAGGCTGAATCACTTCACACGGCTGGATTAAAAACCTGGCCCAAAAATACAAAGCTGCAATGTCACATTGGACCTATTTCTTGAAGACAAAGGCTAAGTTTCATTGGCAGCTCAGAACTGTACTTAAAACAATTCTTGTTGTGTTTCATTTCCTGAGACTTCTATTTCTTGCCATTTATAACAGATAGCGTTAGATAACAAAGGGAGGCCTGGTAGAAGGGGGTAGAGTCTAAATTCCTCATGCTGCAAACCTGCTTAGAGTGACTTTCCCCTTACTGAGGTCATTACTATCATCCCTCCCTAAAAAGGAATCCCAGTCTTTTCATTAGTAGACCTACATTACAAATATTAATAAAATTGAATTCAATTATTGTTATATTTTGAATTTCATGAATCAAAAATTTGAGCAAGATTGTTTTCTCTTTTGTTATATATTCTCTGTAACAATATTACAGATATAAGTACCTATGTAATATTGTCAATTTTGCCTCTTAGCTCACAAAGCCTAAAATATATACCATCTGGGTCTTTACAGGGGACAATGGCAGTCTTAGTCCATTCAGCTGCTATAACAAAATGCCATAGACTGGGTGGCTTGTTAAACGACAGAAATTGGTTTCTTATGGTCCTGGAGGCTGGGAAGGCCATGATCAAAGCACCGGCAGATTTGATGTCTGGCGAGGCCGCCCTTCTTGGTCATAGACGGCGTCTTCTCGCCGTGTCCTCGCATAGTGGGAGGGGCGAGGGGGCTCCCTGGGCCTCGTGTCTAAGGGCGCTAATCTCATTTATGAGGCTCTGCCTTCATGACCTTATCTCCTCCCAGTGGCCTCACCTCCTAATACCTCCTAATACAGTAAATGGCATTGGTGATGAGTCTAACATAGGTGTTTGAGGGGAGCACAAACTTTCAGACCGCACCAGTGACTGCCCGTGACCTGGCACCATACCACGCAAGTGTAGCCTGGGCACCAGCAGCAGCCTCTGGGAGCTGGTTAGAAATGCAGACTCCCAGGCCCCGGGGGGCTCAAGTGGTTTCCTTAGCCGTAGAATCAGAATGTCGGGACTACAAGGAATTCTCTAATTCATCCCATCTGTATTGATAGCCCTTGGTGCTTGGCACTTAGGAGCACCCAGGATGCAACTGTGACCCTGACAGACCCGGCTCCTGCCCTGGCGGAGCTGACAAGCCAGTGGGTGAGACAGACATGAGCAGTTAGTAGTTATAAGCAAGAGGGGAAAAGGTGGAGGAATGTTTCAGGCCAGGGGAAAGCATGTGCAATGTCCCGGTGCCAGGAAGGAGCTTGGCTCTGTTGAAGAAGGACAACCAGAGCTAGCACGGCCAGGTGGCGTGGGTGGGACGAGAGGAGGGGGTTTGTAAGAGAAGTCAAGTCACGCGGGGCATCCCAGGCCAGCAGGGACTGCCGTGCATGGAGTGGTTAGTAGGAAGAGGACGTGGTGAAGTTTGTGTTCTGAGGAAACCGTGGGCTGACACGTGAGATTGGAGAGGAGAAAGAATGAGCACAGGGAGATCCATCAGGAGGTCACTGCCGCCGTCCCGGAGGGAGATGACAGAGAGAGAGCAACTCCTTCCATTGCAAGGAGCGAGACCAAGCCCCAGAGAAATCAGCCAAGGGCCGAACTGAGAGCTGGGTGGGAAGGCACCACCACCGAAGCCCCAACCCAATGGCTAAAACTGGTCACCCTCAGGAATAGTACTGCAGCCTCTGGAGACACTGCTACTAAAGTGCTGTGTGGCCTTGGGCCAGTTACTTCACCTCTCTGGGCCTTCTTTTCTTTCTTTGAAAGACAAAGAGTTTCAACTAGATAATATGGTGACCATATAGTTTCTTGTCCTAACTGGGACACTTCTGAGAGTGAAAGTTGGCATAGTTAATAATTACACCAGGACAGCTGGCATAAGCTAAGCCAATCCTGGGAAAAGGACTAAAATCCCTGAAAATCTGGGCTCAGAACCCACGTATCCTCACTCCAAGTTCAATGCTCTGTTTCTCAACAGTTCTTTTATACATCGGGAGCTAAAGTCAACTCATTCGTGACCAGAATTGAATGGATTCAAAGTTCCTGGTGAATTGGACTCCTGGCTGGCTAAGAATATTGCAGACATCTTTTTTTTTTTTTTTTTTAGCTCAGTTTGTGGTCAAAGGAGACCCTGTTTCAGCCCCAGAAAGGTGGAATCACTAGTGAATGCAGGGCCATCAGGGCCTCATGTCCCTCTGGTCACTGAGGAGGCCATGTGTACCCATGGGGTCCTGGGCGGGTGGGGGGCAGGTGGAACCAGAGTGCCCCAGAGCGGGATGTGAAATAGCTGCTTTAGCTCATATCCTCAGATCTGAATTCCAGACAGCAGGAAGATGGGAAGAAGATGAGAGGAAACACTTTCCTTCCTTTAAAGGCAAATTTATATTTGGCACACATCAAGTCAGCTCATGTCCTATTAGTCACATGGCTGCGCCTAGCTGCAAGGAACCCTGGGAAGTGTATTCTTTAGCGGGAGCCTCGTGTCTCACTCGGATATTACTACGGAAGAATAAGGGGAGAAGAATAGTCTCCTCTTGTCCAAGAGAGACAAGAGGGCACGGTGGTGCTTTTTGTCTGATTTGACGGTCAAGAGGGACAAACCAACCCCAGGGGTGAGGTATACGCTGTGACTTGGGCTCGTCTGGCAGGAAGGCTTACGATTTACTCTGAGTGGGACGGACAGGCAGAAAGAGTGATCACGTCCCCTGGACTGAGCCTGCTGCAACGCGCTACCAGCTCAGCATGGAGAGTGCCAAGTGGAAGGAGTGTGCACTTTAGAGCCAAATGGAATTGGGCTTGTATTTGGGTTCTCCCACTTGATAGATGTGTGAACTTCTGTGGTTAGTTTCTTTAAAAATAAAAATGGGAAAGACAACACTGACCCCAGAGCTGTTGTGGAGATTCAACAAAACAGTCTTTGCAAACAGCCTGTTCCAGAGCCTGGCACACAGTAGGTGATCAAACAATGCAGCTAGGTGCAACGTCCACCCACTGGTCAATTGCTCTGGCAGCGATATCTCAAATCTTACCAGCAAACACAGATGATTCCTCCGCATTGCCAGGGCCCTTTGGAGCAGAAGGCCTTTGAGAAATGGTAGAATGATTTGGTGCTATCTGTTATCCTGCTATAATTTTTGTGTTTGGAAATTCGTTAAGAATGCATTTTGATGAATCCCAAATGCAGGCACCATGAAAAACAATTAGCATTAATAGTGTAAAAGAAGGAGATCAATAAATAGATTCATTTTTAAACTGTAATAATTTATTTGCTTCCTGACTTTTGGGAAATACTGCATCTTCTGGTGTCACGTCGACCATTAAATAGCCAAACTGCGATGATTTGTGAAAGGAAGCTGCTTACCAGTAGAAAGATCCTGCTCTCGAGTCTGCAACCCCAGCAACCAGCCAGTGACAGCAGACAGGAAGGAAGCAGCCCTCTCTAGGAGACGGTGTGCATTTCTCATCCTTAGGCACTACCTGAATGCAACACGGGAGATGGTAAAAATTAACGAGACCCGCGCACCATAGACAGGGAGGAGAAATCTGGCTTTCATCAGACAATGAGCAGGGAGCGGGGAGAACTACTGGGAGCTGAGCTGGTGAGGCTCTAAGATGCTACATGTTCTCTCCACGCCCAGCCTGAAGCAGGAAGGCCCAGGAGAGAGTGTCTGGGTGAAAACGTAGGAGGTGATTGTAGATTGTAAGGATTGTAGGTTGTAAAGGAGGAGGGAGGAGGAAGGGAAGGGCCAAATGAATGAGAGAGCCCACAGGAAGAAGGCGAGAACAGCATGCCCCCTCACCTGTCACTCACGGGGGCCAGAGGGTTGGGAGGGTTGGCACCACCATCTTTTCTCCCCATGACAAATTGAAAGACAGTGACACCTAAGGAAGCGAGGTGGCTTAATGCGAAGAGGCAAGGGAATTGAAAGCAAAACAGCAGCCCTGCTCTTTTGCAGCCACCTACAGGATGCCACGGGGGGCAGAGGTGGGTGGAGAAATGTGCTTCTCTCTGCCTGGCAAGACAGCGGTGCCAGGCCAGGGCTGGGGAGGATGGACAGACAGACCCCAAGGCCTGCGATCCCCAAAGGCCATCGGCCAGGCTGCGACTGAGAGCAGGGCGGGGGGCCGGCACAGATTACATTTTAAGGTGACAGTCATCGTGACCTTTGGGACCTCAGGGGCTACTGGTCATCCATCTTAGAGCCGCTGACCAGCAGCCTCTGGGCTGTTTTTATGGCCAGCACACATTGCCCATTGATTGAATTGATTGGAATCTGCATCTGGTGCGTGGGGAAAGGACACTGATCCCAGCCCAGAACCTGCAGCCTCAGGTTTCGCTGTCGTCTCTGCCTCTCTCGCCTCCCCCTCCTCCCACCTGCAGCGTGGGGTGACTGTGGACACAGGGCACACACAGACACACACATACACCCCAAATTCTTTTCCAGCCGATTTCCTGCCTGAATTTCAAGGGATCCTCAAAGGAATTCAGTTGAGAAAAGCAGAGATGTGTTCAAATTCAGGGGGAGTCCACACACACACACACACACACACACACACACACACACACACACACACCTATAGAAATACACAGTCAAGGGCCTGAAATATAAAACCAAACCAAACAAAACGGTAGCTGGACTAAAAATCATATCCGGTGATTTTGTAATGTGTCAGCTTGGCTAAGCTGAACAGTGGCTCCTGTGTCCCTTCTCAGGTGAACTGTGTGTGACATAGGTGAGGCGTGGGGGAGCCCAGCATGCTTGTTCTGGAAGGTCCATGCAGGCTCATGCCTGGTCCAAGCACTCCCGCTGCTTTTGCAGGGAGACAGACCCCACCTTCTCCTCCTCCCCCCCACCGCCTCCTCTGGGTTCTATTTGGGTTATATTGATATGTGTCCCCACCTCCCCCAGGACCCCATCCATCCTTCAGCTGCTCCAAATCATGGCCAGGTGCGAGTGCAGCTCTGGGGCAGGAGCACCCTCCTCCTGCAGGAAGTCCTCCAGGTAGTGAGGCTTGGGGCCTGGAGAGGGACAGCCCAGGCAGGCTCCAGTCCCAACGCTGGCCCTGAGACTTCAGGCCCACGACCAGATTTGGAAGAAACAAGCCTGCCCCCGCAGCCAAATCCCTGCAATGGGTTCTTCATTCTATGCCACCCTAGGGGGTTCTGCTTCCCTGACGGAACCCAGCCACCGAGTTTCACAGACACATCAGCCTCGCTGACCTTGTGGCACTGGCAGCCCACGTGGGGGCAGGAGAGTGAGGATAAAAGGGGCTGGAGTGTGGTGAGGGGAGGGACCCTGCGCCTTTGGGGAGAAGGCAGGAGTCTGCAGGCCTGTGAAGCTAGCAGGTTCCCTCTCTCCTCCCCTCCTCCCTGTCCCCCACTGTGTCACCTGCTGTGTGGGGAGGAAGGTGGATTGGCTTTGTCCACATGTGTTCCCTGGGGAGTCAGCAGCAGGACTTTCAGAAACACACCCTCCCCAGCAGGTCCCTGGTGCCTGCTCACAGCAGGTCTCGATAAATGTCTGCACGTAAATAAACCCTCCAAAGTGATGGATGAGCAGGTGCTACCAAACTGTCCCTGCAAGTGACTTTGCTGTAGGAATCCATTATTTCTGGATCAGGAGGAAATCTCTGCTCTCCCTCCCTCCTCCCTCCTGTCCCAGCTGTGCCTTGGAGGACAGCGGGATGTGGCCTGGAAGCCCTGTAATGGGACCAAGTGAGCTGGGTGGTTGGGAGGCTCCACGAGCCCTCGGCACAGGGGCAGGGGCTGGGGGGGTGGCCGCGGGGTGAGCAGCTATGGCTGTCACACAAGATACCTGGAGACCCCCCTGGACTGAAGAGGCGAACTTCCAGCTTATGCCTTTATTCTGATGCCAGGCTGAGGATCAGCCCCTGCAAAAGAACCAAACACAACAACAACAAATGAGTTTGAAGGGAATTTCCTTAGTGGGAAATAAGGCACATTGGCCGCCAGGAGGCTGGGCCACCTGGCACAGGGCAGGGCCCTGTGGACAGCAGCGAGAAAAGGGCCCCAAATACTGCTGGGGCTGGGGGTGCTGCACACCCCCTGTCCATCCCGATCCCAGCCTGCTGGCTCCAAGATGACCAGGTGTCTCTGCAGCAAAACCGTGGTGACCCAGAGCCGGAACGATGCCGGTTTAAATCCCAGCTCCTCCTGGCTCTAGTTATGGGACCTTGGACATTGGGTACTTATTACCCTCAGTTTTCCCTTCTGTACAGTGAAGATCATACTGATTTTCCATGGTGCAAGTAAGAACTATCCAAGCCAATGTGCTAAATAATATTCACCCTGCCCTGCCTCTGTTCTCAACCACAGCACTGTTGACAGTGGGTAATTCTTTGCTGTGTGTTTTATAGGATGTTTAGCTGCATCCCCAGCCTCTACCCACTAGATGCCAGTAGCACCCCCCAGTTGTGGCCACCACAAGTGTCTCCAGGCATTGCCAAGTGTCCCCTGGGGGACACTTCTGCCCCAGTAGAGAACCACTGCTCTGCAGAGATGAGGCCCAGGAAGTCTCCATAGGACGGGCTGGGGGCAGAAGGCGCTGCCCTCGATGATCTGCGTCCTCCTACAAGCCCTCTGGCTCCTCTATGCCTGTTCCCTCCTCTGTAAATGGGTGTGACAAGACTATACCCAGTGAAAGGCTGGTAGAATCGCGGGAGTGTCCTGATGCGGCAGGATTTGTCAAGTGCTATTTGAATTTAAGGCATCATCACCACCTGGAACGGTGGCTCCCTGAACACAGGGACTCTGTGTGCCCCTCTCACTGCGGAGTCCCGAGACGCAGGAGAACGGAGGGAAAGGGACTCTGAAAAAGGGAGTGAATATTCAACGCCCTGCTGCCGGCCCGGAGAGCTGGGCTGGGCCCCACAACCTCTTCAGCTCTAAAAGTCAATGAAATTGATTCATCCGTCACCCTTTGACCCCTGCAGCAGGGCTGTCACCCGGAGGATGGTCTCCAACTGGAGTGTGCACAAATCGCTGGAGGTTTGTCAAAAACCCAGCTTCCCGGCCACACTGCTCAAGGCGCCCTTCAGAGGGTCCGGGAGGCCCAGGACTCTGCATTTGAACCGGTTCTGCTTGGTAATCTGACCCAGCTGCTCTGCCACTCTACCTGTCCCTGGGAGCCTGCAAGTGCCCAAGAGAGGGCACCCCAAGGGATGACAGCCCTCCCCTGCAGGTTCGGGCTCAGCCACCTCCACTTCTCCCGAAGGGCTGATGGGCACCTGTGTGGAAACCGCCTAAGTCCCCCCCACCCAGTAGACAGGGCGCCCTGGCGTCCTGCACCCCTGACTGGTGCCCAGGGCCGGCCACGGTTGCTGTGGGGCTTTCCCGGTGCCCAGGGTTCGGTTCCGATTTGCTTTATTTGTTGCCTTGGTTTGGAGAAAACAGAGCTGCCAGGGCACAGGTGTTCGGAGCGTGGGCTGTGCTTTGGAGGCCACAAGAAGAGGGCCCCGAGTCTGAGTCTGTTGGGCCCTGGTGGCCCCTCAGGCTCTGTTGTCACTTCCTTGAACATCTTTGTAAATCAGGCTTTACTAGGGCAGGAACTTGGGCTAGAAGGTCCTTAGCAAATTCTGGTTTTAAATAATGCACAATTCTGGAAACTTGTAAGCAATAGCTAAGCTTCCCCCAAAGCCTCTGCTGTAAGTAAAATCTTTGCTATTTCAACCTGCTGAGAAGCCCCCTCTGCCAGACTCTGGAGCGCCCCTGAGACTCAGGAAGGCCCTGGACCACCCCCAGCCTCCTTGGTTCTGCTCCTTTAGCAGGAACTTATAAGCTCCAGGGACACACAGCACTGATAATGTGATTTAAGAACGCTACTTAACCCTACCTTTTGTTTTGTTTTGTTTTTGCTATTCAAAAGCCCTAATTAAGCTAATCAGGGTTCTTAATAGTTTCCTTTGCAACTATGTTGCCTTAAGACTTGCTTAGGGTTCAAGAACAACCAGCCGCGACCCCCCAGCAGCACCTGCGGGCAGGCTGGAGGTGCAGGGGTCGGACCCTCTCTTTTCCAGGCTTTTTCCTTGACCCAACACCCTTTTCTGCATGAAACTGGCCCGTTTACACAGGCAACTTCCTTTTGTCCTGAATTTCTCCTTTTCTAATTTCTTTACTCATAAGCAACCTTTTCGGGCATCCCTGGAGCTTTACAAAATATAGTGCGTAGAAAAGAAGGTTCTTGTATGGAAGTGATTGTTCCAGCCTCTCTCTGACAGCGGTTGTCTCCCACTCCAGGGCGACATGGGAGGGGATTAAGGATGTGGGCGTGGTCCTGACGCTGGGAGACAAGGGGGCAGGGTGGGGAGTGGGCCGTGCTTCCCATAAGAAAGTTCTTCCTGCTCTGGAACCACACTCTTCTCCTGCCTGCGTCCACCCGCTGGCCTGGGCAACTCGTGTGGGTCTTTCCACCAACAGCATCGTACGTTGAGTATTTCCTCCCTCTTTGTCCACTGCCACCCAGGGGGGTCCCACTTGTCTCAGGTACCCTCAAAGTGTGGGGTCTGAATGAACACAGGTCTGCCTGCCTCCGTTGGACATCAAGCCTCTATTCACACAGTTGGGGAGACTTTGGGGGGTGATTCACATTGACCTTGCGGCTGACCTCAGTCCCATGTCTTCTTTATACAAGTCGTGATGATCCCTGACACCCCTGACAAGCACTGGGTGGTCATTCAGGTGGACACGTCTCCCTTATGAAATATCTTCTGTTAGCTCAGTCTGTAGGGCCAGTGGTCTAGACCTTTTTCAATCCTGACTTTATCTACCAAAGAATTTGTCATCCAATTGTCCTTTATTTATTCATTTTTTCTCTTTTTTAATGCCCAGCCTGTCCACAGAATATTTATTCATTTATTTAAATTGAGGTAAAATAAATATAACATAAATTTAAGTGTACAGTTCAGTAATGTTAGATACATTCACATTGTTATACAACTAATCTCCAGAATTCTTTTCATTTTGCAAAACTGAAACTGTCGCCATTAAACAATAACTCCCATTCCCCCCTCTCCCCTGCCCCTGGCAACCACCATTCTACTTTCTGTCTCTATGAATTTAACTACTCTATGTACCTCGTGTAGGTGGAATCGTACACTATTTGTCCTTTTGTGACTAGTTTATTTCACTTAGCATAATGTCCTCAAGGTTCATCCATGTTGTAGCATGTGTCAGCATTTCCTTCGTTTTAAAGGCTGAATAATATTCAACTGTGTGTAGATTCCATATTTTTTGCTTATCCAATTCATCCACAACAGACACTTGAGTTGCTTTCACCTTTTGGCTCGAACAAATAATGCTGCTATCAACATGGGTGTACAAGTAACTCCCTGAGACCCTGCTTTCAATTCTTTGGGGTATATACACAGAAATGGAATTGTTAGGTCATAGGCATTTCTATTTTTAATTTTTTGAGGAACTGTTATACTGTTTTCCATAGCGGCTACACCATTTTACATTCCCACGAACAGTGCACAAGGGCTCCAATTTCTCCACATCCTCACCAACATTTCTTTTTTTTTTTTTTTTTTTTTTTTTTGAGACAGAGTCTCACTCCGTTGCCTGGGCTAGAGTGAGTGCCGTGGCATCAGCTTAGCTCACAGCAACCTCAAACTCCTGGGCTCAAGCGATCCTTCTGCCTCAGCCTCCCAAGTAGCTGGGACTACAGGCATGCGCCACCATGCCCGGCTAATTTTTTCTATATATATTTTTAGCT
>CM052443.1:13597652-13617621 GCA_028533085.1 Varecia variegata | reverse complement strand
CCAACATTTCTTATTTTCTATTTGTTTGTTTACTGTTTTTTTATATAAGTCATCCTAATGAGTATAACATGGTATCTCATAGTAGTTTTGATTTGCATTTCTGCAAAGCAACATCTGCATTAGCAATGTTGAACATCTTTTCATGTGCTGTTAACCATTTGTATGTCTTCTTTGAGGAAATGTCCATCCAAGCCTTTTGCCCATTTTTTAATTGGGTTGCTAGCTTTTTGTTGTATCCACCTTCTCTGTATTCATCCAACTCATTGATAAAACGTAGGACAGCCGGGGGGCCCCCTTTGCTCACTGCCCCAGACTTGTTCCAGTGTGCATGAAGTTGGCCTGAATCAGCTCACACATCTCACGGGGCTTGGGGTCCCACTCAAATGTCCCCTCATCGGCCCAGCATGGAAGACTCCCACTTGCCAGCGCACTGGACATCTCCCATGTCTCATCTCAGGCTTTCTCTTCTCTTGACTGTGTTTGGTTTGCCCTTGTCAGGCTACAGGAGGAGATAAGAGGTTCCGCTTCCCCTCTGTCCTTAACCCCAAGGCAAGAGCATGGTTCTAATCAGGGGACCTCTAAGGACGATCTGGGTAAGGCTGAGAAAGATATTTCATCTTTCTAAGCCTCCGTTGCTTTCTATATAAAATGAGAATAACCGCCTGTTAGCTCAGTCCATAGGGCCAGTGGTCTAGACCTTTTTCAATCCTGACTTTATCTACCAAGGAATTTGTCATCCAATTGTCCTTTATTTATTCATTCATTTATTCATTTTTTTTCTCTTTTTTAATGCCCAGCCTGTCCACAGAATATTTATTCATTTATTTAATTAGAGGTAAAATAAATATAACATAAATTTAAGTGTACAGTTCAATAATGTTAGATACATTCACATTGTTGTACAACTAATCTCCAGAATTCTTTTTATTTTGCAAATCTGAAACCGTCCCCATTAAACAATAACTCCCATTCCCCCCTCTCCCCTGCCCCTGGCAACCACCATTCTACTTTCTGTCTCTATGAATTTAACTACTCTATGTAGTTATTGTTCCTGCCTCGTAAGATGATTGTGAGAACAGAGTGATTATTAGGGAATTGGATGATGAGTATCACACCTGACACATAGTAGGACGTCAATCAAGAGTAATCACTGACATTACACGTTCTTTCTTCAACATTCCTACAAGAGACTTTTGCTGTCCTGGGTGTTTTATTGTTTATTTTGAAGTCTCTTCCTTGGGGCTCTTTCCTTTCCACCACTAATTCTCCGAGCCTGTGCAGCCTGACCTATCGACCCACCTTTGCACACACCCTCCCAGATCTGAGCCCGCCAGAGAGTGGTCTGCACAGCTGGGGCTTTGCAGGAGCTTTCTTTTCCTTCCTCATGGACAGTGTGGTCACAGTGGCATCTTTCAAAAGCTTCCCAGCTCTCTCCTGTCTGAGTCTCATGTCATGCGGGAAGCCAATGTTTTCTCTGACTCTGTGAAAAGAATTCTGCCTTTTCTAGAATTCTAGAAGCCAAGTGCACATGTCCCACTCTGCCCAAACTTTCCAGTGTTAGTAAAATTGAATGTGAAGAGAGTCACACTCCTGCAGACCCTGTGGCTTTCACTGGGTCAGCACTTTCCTCCTTGCTGGGCAGAATTGGTTCCAGAAAAGAGAAAAGTCAGGAGAAGGTACTGGAAGGGACAGCTGGATATAGATGTGAGGGAACCCTGCCAGGTAATGAGGAGCTTTGGAAGTTCTAAGCAGAGAGGGGACGTGTTTGGGGCTGAGCCTTGGCGTGTGCAAGGGAGGTGACGGAGGAAGAGGCGATTGGAGGGGGAATGGGTGGACCACTCGTGACAGCCGATTACAGGTGGTGGCGAGAGAGAGAGAGCAGGGGAGGAGGGCAGCTCTGAGACCTGCGGTGCCCTTCCAGAGACCTGGGAGAACTGACGGGGCATCAGTAGAGATGTTTTTTGGGATGTCGAATTGGATGTGATGGTGGGATATGCAGGAGGAGGGGGTAGTGTGAAATATGGAGCTGACTTTTTTTTTTTTTTTTTGCAGTTTTTAGAATTGAGATAAAATTCACATAACATAAAGCTCACCATTTTAAAATGCACAATTCAGTGGTTTTTAGTATATTTATAATATTGTGCAACCATCATCACTATCTAGTTCCAGAATATTTTCATCACCCACAAAATACCCCGTACCTGTTAGCAGTCACTCCCAGTGCTCCCTCTGCCTACCCCGCCCCCCAGCCCCTGGCAATCACTAATCTACTTCCTGTCTCTACAGATTTGCCTATTCTGGAAATTTCATGTAAATGGAGTCCACCTAGTGTAAAATGTTCAAGGCTCATCCATGTTGTAGCATGTATCAGAATTTCATTTCTTTTTATGATTAACAATAATATTCCATTATATGGATATACCACATTTTGTTTATCTCTTTAGCAGTTAACAGACATCTGGGTTGTTTCCACTTTTATCTATTATAACTAATTCTGCTGTGAACATTTGTGTACAAGTTTCTGCGTGGACATGTGTCTTCAACCCTCTTGGGTATATACCTGGGAGGGGAATTGCTGGGTCAGATGGTGACTCTACATTTAACTTTTTGAGGAACTGCCAGATCAACTGTTTTCCGAAGAGGCTGCACGGTTTTATATTCCCACCAGCAGTGCATAAAGATGCCACTTTTTCCACATTCTCAACAACAGTTATTTTTTTCTTTTAAAAAAATGACAGCTATCCTGGGGAGTGTGAAGTGGTGTCTCACTGTGTTTTGGATTTGCCTTTCCCTCGTGACTAAGGGTGTTGAGTGTGGAGCCGAGATGTAGGGAGGGTACCACTCACCAGGAACTAGTCAGTGGGGGGGGAGGTTAAGTGCACAAATCCAGATATTCAAGCCATATACTTTATGTTTCTGCAACACTGCCAATTTCCGTTTTGAATCTTCATTCTCCCAGGGTGGTGTAACAGGAGCCCCAAATAACAGTGCCTTTAACTAGATAAATGTTTATTTCTTCTTACGTAAGAGTCCAGAGGTTGGCAGTCCCTGCTTCTGGTGGCTCTGCTCCAGAGATCCCCCACCCCCGGCCAGAGCTAATGGAGCTGGGACGCGCCTCCACGGCAGCCGGTCCACTCCACCCCACGGCTGACTCTTCTCGCCCCCAAACCCAGATCTGAACTTCCCACCTCTCCCCCGGCTCCTAGCAGACCACGCTCCCTGTCCAAGTGATTGAAGTCAGTCTCAGGCCGACTGAATCTGTTTTCTTCTACTGTGGAGATGGAAGAAGTGGGAAGGGAAAAATAGCGGAGAACCTGCTTGTGCAATCCTAGCTACCCCTTTTCTCCGGGAATAGCCCAATCTGTTCAGATTTTTCCACATCTAGGGGACTTCAAAATCTATGTCAGAGGGCTGGGCCTTCAGCTGGTACGTGATGGTGCTTTTTAAAGAAAAATAAAATGCCTTGTGAATGCAAGGAAGGAAGCTGACATCGGGCCACGTCGCAGCCACTGCCTTGTCCTGGTGCCTGTCCTCCCGGGTTGTAGAGGGGGGCTGTATTCCCTAGAGGTAGAGGTGCCAGAGTGGGAGGAAAGGGTGAGGCTTTGCAGCCAGAGCAGTCTGGGTTCCTGTCCTGTCTCCACCCCTGGTTTCATGGGACTTCAGGCAGGTTAGTCTGAGCCTCGATCTGCTCACTTATGAAACAGCTAGTAAATATCCACCTTGCAGAGATGTAGGAGATTCAGTGAAACAACACACAGAGTTCAGAAGCTTAGTAAATGCTAACGTTAATGTCATTAGAACCAGAACATTACGTGTCCAACCACTACGAAACCATCTCGCAAGCTATAATTTAGTGGTCCCACCTTTCCATTTCCCAGGGAGCAAAAGAACCCTCCACGCTAACCCTAGAAAAGCTCAAGGCAGGCGCCTGGCTTGCAGATCATCTGCCCTCCAGGTAAGGACTTCTAGCTCCCGTGCTGGGACTTAGCCCTCCACTCTTGCCTTCTCTGACAGTTGGGCCTGGGAGGGGATCCAGAGGCATTGCCAGGGGGGACAGAGACCGAGGTGGGGCCAGGTTCACAGGCAGCTGCCAGCCCCGGAGGCAGGACACAGCAAGAAGCAACAGAGACCCAGGAGGAAGGCTGACGCTGTGCTGTTACAGGCGGGCCAACTTACAGGGGCAGGTGGCCAGGGATGGCAGCCATCAGGGCCCTATGGCATGAATATAATTTGGGAGTGAAATCGGACTTAGGTGGGTGTCTACTCACTGCCAGCCAGTTTTGGATGGGTCTGACAACAGAGGAATCAGCTTAGTGGAAGCCCAGAAAAACTAAAGCTGATGACACCTCTGTAAATTAAACCTCGAAGTGGCAGAGCTGTAAAAGACTCTGGTATCACCTCATTCCACCTCTTCATTTTGTGGAGGACAAAACCAGTGCCCACGGAGACCAGCGTCTCAGCCACCACAACAGAGCAGCGAGGGGCACAGGGCCAGTCTGGGGCTCTTTCTGCTGCACCAGGGTTTCTCAGCATTGTCAACCTCAGTCTCCCTTTTACACGACAAATATTTTATAATGACATCTTTACTCTCTCGATATTGCATTTATAGATAATATAACCTGCCTATATACATAATAAAAATCAATATAATGTCCTACGTGTAACATGAGGGAGAAATAAAAGGAAAGTCATTTATAATGAAGTAGTTCAATAAGTAAATACACAGGCACAACTGTACTCAAACGAATGCCACAGCTCTAAATGCAGACTGATGGAGATATGTGGGATTGTATTGGCAACATCGATACCTTAAGTGTGTTGCTGTTGATTGTGTGATTTTTCTGAAATGGAAAATGATTCTTGGTAAAGTTCCACACAAGACGATCTCCCCCACTGTAGGGAAATTTGAGCCCAAGTTTTCTGGAATACAGCCCGAGGCAGGGATAAAGTGAAGATGCTTTCTCCAGGAGGTGCAGTCCCAGGGTAGCAAGAGGGATGGACAAGGGCATGTGGCAGGGAAGGGTGTCCACAGCTGGGCTGCCCGCGGCTTCGAGACACGCTGCTAGGTGAGTGTGCAGGAGACATGCAGGAGGTTTCCGGCCAGCTGTTATGGAGAAATCAAACTTCAGAACAGTCCACTAGGAGCAGGAAGGGAGCGGAAATCTGGACGCCCACTGGCCCATTGGCCAAAGTTCATTCCAAGGGGAGTTAGTGCTCCTGCACTTCAAGGTCATGACATTTGGTCCCTTAGGCAACAGCTCGGGAAGCCAGATCGCACCCTCTCGGGTTTGGCCTATTATCTGACTCTAGAAGCAACAGGGGTATCCCGAGACCCACGGCACGTGGGCACATGGCTGGTTGGCCTCAGATGGCGAAACCATGATGTCTTGCTGAGAGTCAGGCGGAGGGAGGCTGAGGGTCTGGGAGGCAGGTGCAGCTGCGAGATCCGAGGAGGTGAGTAAGCTGCATGTGGTACAATATAGTGTTGTGCTCACATTCCTGGGAGACCCTGTATTTTTAAACTTTTGGAAAAAATTTTGCATTTGTATATAAAAAAAGAAGAGTTATGTTTTAGGCTTAGATCAACATTTTTCAACCTATTCCAATGTTTAGTGGAACATTTGACAGTCACATAGAATGGATGATTATTTGCTGTGTGGGATTGTCCCTTAGACTTTAGGAAAATGATAACCGATGTTTGTAAGTTCCAGACATTATTCTAGGGGATTTCCACAGATGATTCACTGGATGTGCACAACAATCTTAGAAGGTAGATACAATTCTTATCCCCTTTTTATAGATGAGGAAACCGAGGCCAGAGAAGTTCACACAGCCAATAAGTGTAGAACTAACTGGGATTAGAACCCGGGGCTCTGGAGCTCTGGCAGTCACAGCCCCTGTACTCTAAATGCCAGTGGTGTCCCCCACCAATCCCTGGGACAAACATTCCCGGGAATCTCCCTCTACCCCCATGAGAGCGTATGTTCTCCACAGACCTGCTGCTCTTCATGGACACTCAGCCTCCAGGTGGCCTGGCCTGCTGGGTCACCACCTTGAGCCCCAGGTTCACTAATCCTGAGCAGGGTCAGGGTGGGCTGGAGTGGGAGGGCCCTGGAGGAAAGGAGTGGACGAAGGGAAGAAGAATCCGGATCACCCTTGTGAAATCCTTCCAATGTGCTTCTAGACAGCAAGACAGGCTGGGACGTTTGGTTGCAGTCCCAGCGGCTGAAGATTTTGAGCAGCTTCAACTATCTTCACCCCGATTCTGGTCAGGCACTAGAGAAAATGAAAAAGACAGAAACCCCAAGCCCCAAGCCAGATCAATCTCCTGTTTCTGTTTCAACTCGAGCATCGCTCTTTGCGGCCAGAGCCAGCTGGCTTGTCCCAGGCCCACGGAGCCCCCCGTGTGTCGGTTGGGTCCCATCTGAACTTTGATGGGAAACAGGGTTTCCCAAACACACTCGCTGCAGACGCGTCTGGGGATCGTGGCTGTGCAGAGTGAGGCTGGGTCTCTCCCGCAGAGCTTCTGCGGAGCATCTGCACCGAGCAATCTAACTCCCAGCCTCCTTGCGGGTGGTCTCAGATCTGCCCAGGCACAGGGCGCCCCGGCCGTGGGGGCAGGGGCGGAGGGGAAGCTGCTGCACAAGCTCTGGAATCCCGGCAGCTGACACGGCCTCTGGTTCTGGTGGAGGAGCCCAGCTTTGTTCTGGGGCCAAAGCTGCCTTCCGTTCTCTTGACCCACTGAGATGGCATCTGAGACTGCCCCTCTCACTCCTGTGATAAATAAAGGAACCATAATAATGGTAATGGCTGACCCTCCCCTGGCACCTACTACATCCTGGATCCTGTTCCAAGCACTTTGTATACATTAGATACATTAGCCCTTGCAACTACCCTGTGAGGTGTGTGTTTTTATCAGCAGCTACGCCCACGTCACAGATAGGAAAACTAAGGCACAGTGAGTTCAAGTGATTTGCCTAGGGTCATGCCATCTGGGAAGTAGCTCCCGGGGCTGTGTTTCTAACCACTGCACCTTACTGCCCCTCTGCTGTGGTCCAGAGTTGCAGACTTGTGGCGTCCCTGCCTGCACAGAGCACAGCATGTCAAATCTGGCAGCCACAGCTCGGGATCAGTGATCACAGCCCTGGTGAAATTGTGCTGCCTGTTGGCGGATGTGGCCTCCACGTGCCTCTCTCTGGCCCTGTGCCTGGGGCAGGCATTGCCCATGAACCCCGGGCTCTCTGTCTCCCGCTGAGGCCAGCCTGGGTCTCAGGACTCCAGGGGATTTCAGAGGGTACAAGAGCACATCCGAGTCCCAGCTGACCTTCACCCCCCTCCACTCCACTCTGGCTCTTTGGGCCTCCTTGATCTCCCTTACCCCTGAGCTCGCCCCTCATCCTCCAGCTAGAGGGGCCCTGGCACCGCCTCTCTCCCTCCTCCCGTGCTGTGCCCCTCGCCCTGGAATATCCCACCTCCTGGCCTGTCTTCAGTTTCCTGGACGCCGGATGTACAAAGTCAGAGATGAGATGGTTGATGATATATAGCTAACAGAGGGTATTGGTTCTCCTATTAAAATCAGCTGGTATTTATTTCATGCCAGCTCATGATGGCATTTTCTAGAACAGGAAAAAATAAACAGAAAAAAAATGAGAGAAGAGAAACAAAAACCACAATAAGTTGGGTTTCTATTTGGAATCAGATCTGTCCCTGTCTCTTTGCACCTGAGATTGTGGAGTCACAGGAGTTCCAGGGCTCCCTGGTGGACCTCGATCACTTCCTGCTCATAGTGGCCCCGGGGGGGGGGCCCAGCTGTGAGAGGACCACTCGGACCTGGCCGTGGTCCTGTGCAGACGCACAGATGTGCTCTCCCCAGCTACTCCCAGCCCCGCAGCACTCCGTGTGTGGCTGCCCAGGAGCCGGCAGAGCCCTTTGTCACTCTCTACCCAGCGTGCATTCTCCAGTGGGCACAGCAGGCGACCTGCTCCGGGGGCCTCTGCCGGGCCAGGGATTACAGGATGGGCCTGCCTGCCGCGGCAGATGGTAGTGCTTAGAGCTAAACGGCACCCGGGCGCTTTGAACATCTTGAAAAGATTTCTTTAGAAGTTAAACTTGGCTTGGGAGTGACAATATGGTTCAGTCTGTGGCTTTGAAAAGGCCTCAGGGTTGGGGGGTGGCTGTTTCATGTTTCCCCACCTTGTGTGGCTCTTGTTCGAGGAGCCCTGTCTTTCATGGATCCTGCGGTCACGGGGGCTCCTGAATTTTGGCTCCATTGTTTGGGAGTCACACTTGCCTCCCTCGCCTGCACTGCTGGAAAGGACACACTGGCTGTCCTTGGAGGGCACATTTAGATGCCCGTGGGCAGTGGGGCAGACCCACACCCTCAGGGTGCACAGCAAGGCAGGGGGCATCGCATCAGGGCTGAGTTTTGCTGTCGCCCCTGTTTCAGCCCACTGAGGGGTTGACAGGC
Source organism: Varecia variegata (assembly GCA_028533085.1). Classification (NCBI taxonomy): domain Eukaryota; kingdom Metazoa; phylum Chordata; class Mammalia; order Primates; family Lemuridae; genus Varecia; species Varecia variegata. Next base: position 13,609,154 of record CM052443.1, on the reverse strand, counting down.
ATCTGGGCAGGGGTTTGGGGCCCAAACCTTTCGGCACTAGCCAGGGCCAATTGACAGCTTCTTGAATCTGGAGCTCGTGGCTAATTGCACTGGAATAATACTCTCCAAATCCCCGTCCTGCTTGTCCTATTTAACGAATCCTTTGGGGGACAAAGGGTTTGATCATCTCTGAGCTCAGATAACATCTCCCCTCCCCAGCCCACAATTGTCTTGTCCTCAGTTTGGCCGCTCTAAACTCTTTCAGTAAAGACCCAACAAGCAAGGCACCAGGAGCATCTTCTGGGGTGAGAGAAGCCTTTAAATTGTCAGAAAAGAAAGGCGAGGGTCCCGCCTCCAGCCCGCGCCAGCCACCGTGACTCTCAGAAGCTTCCGCAGCCAGAGCAGGCCCCATTGACCATTCATGAGATGTCAGGTGGTCTACAGATGGGAACACGGCGGTATTGATTTTCACTAGCCTGCTAAAATTGAAAGGAAAAAACCCTTCTTAAAAGCTCCCAGTTAAGCTTTGTTTCCTAAATGATGATTCCAGGGCTCCGAGTTTGTCAAAGGCAAATTTAAAATATCAAGGCTGTTGGAGATAGAATAAAATGAAATCTTCTTACGGCCATTAACTTCAGAGAGGAGGAGAGCCCTGACTCAGGCTTGGGGGGCGGGGAGGGGAGCGAGACCCCCAGAGGGCGGGCAGGGGGAGAGAGGGAGCTGGAGGAACAGAACCAGCAGCTCCTCCCCCCACGGCAGCCCCTTTGATAAGATCGGATGTGAATATAAAGAAATGAATTCCAACTGCTCTAAATTGACAACAGTTCCCTGGCTAAGCGAGGACGGGGATGCGATCAGGGAATGTCAGCTCGCCCGGCCCCTGCCAAGTGCACTGACGTGGAAAATGGGGAAAGTTTGGGGTCAGGCAGATGAGCTCTCGGGGGAGGAAGCCGGGGAGTGAGGAGGCCCAGATCGCCCCACCCCCATGACTTATTTAGACATCGTTTTCTTGTTCGTTTTCCTGGGAGCTCTCATCTTCCCAGCAGTCGGGGGGGGGGGGGGTCTCCCCGTTCCCTGGCACATTCGAGGGCACAGTCCTGACTGCGGAGGTGTCTGCACTTCCAGTCAGCTTGCCCGGATGTGTGTGGTTCTTGGAGCCATCCTGGAGATTGCATGCTCCTAGAAATGGGGGTCCTGCCTTGTGATTCAGCCACGATGTCCTCTTACGTGTGTGCAGGGTGTGTGTGCACAGGTGTGTGGTGTGTGTGTTCTTTATCTGCCTGACGGATCGAGACCGGGATGCTATTGGGCTGGTGCCGACTTCCTTCTGAACTGCATAGTGGCTCTGCAGCACTGTAGAATATCTATTGATTGATTGATTGACCTTTCTGAAATTAAAGAGCAGGGAGCTGTGAGTCATGAGACCCAGGATCTGACCAATGGATCGATCAGCAGATATCTGCTGTTACTGGGTGCTATGGAGGATCCCAAGAAGCGACTGTCCCAGGGTGACAAAAATGTGTGGGGCAGTAGCCAATGTCTATCAGGTCCTCAGACCATGGATCCTGAAATCACAGAACTTCAGACTTGGACAGAGGCTTGGGGATCTCCTTGCCCTGAGCTCTTACATTCTCAGAAGCTGGGACTTGGGGAGTCGAACTGACTCTGTCACGTTCCCCCAGAGTGTCCAGAACTCCGGTCTGTAATTGTTAACCCGCTGGCCTTTCCTAAAAGATAAGGTGAACTCGGTTCTCAGTTGCCAGTGGACCCAGCAGAAGTGAGACCCGCCCGTCTTCAGGATTTCTCTTCTATAGTACGGGCAGGGCAGTCACTCGTGAGTGCTGGAAAGCTCTGCAAAAATGACCTTGGAAACCTCTTTCAGTCCATAGCAGGGGGACGGGAGCAACTTGGATTAAGCCTACATTATTACAATGATTATGCAACACTTAACTTTTACCTAGCAAAAATTAAAATCCAAGGGCTTTGCTGAGGGCTCAATATTTGTCATCTATTTTAATTCTCCGAATAGCATCATTAAGTGAGTACTATTATTATCCATGGTAGTTTACAAGCTGAGGACACAAAAGCTCACAGAAGTGCCCTGACTTGCTCAAGGATGGTGCCAGGATTTGCATATGAATACCAGCTCCGTGGTCAAGTGTAAAAAAATTCAGCAAACTAACTTGTGTTTGTTTCTGTGGTTCCCAAGGACTGTTGTAGTGTTTATTTATTGCTAAAAGACTTGCCATTTCTATGTTACTGTGGACAAAGTGTGCGCCAGCACCCCTTTATAAAGCCGAGGTGGGGTGATTGAGCTGATGCATTTCTAGGGACTAGCCTTGCTTCATCAGGGTTGAAGCATCTTGTCAGACTTCACAGGCACGTGGAGGGAGGAGCTGTAATTAAGTCTGTGCTGTACCAGATGAAAATAGAATGCTAAATTATTGGAGTCAGGTGTTTTGGGGGGAAATCCTCCTCCTACCTCCCAGAAAGACAAATGGTTTTCAAAATGATTATTCTTTTTACATTTTAGAAATTTTAAAAAATGAATTAAGGTTCTAATTGCCTATCATACGTATTACATGCAATTTCAAGGTGAGAATCAAATTCCTTTCTTCTCTGGTGATGAAATCTGTTCATGGTCAGGGACGATCAACTTTCAGCTATCCTAGAGATAAGTAGAAAAACACAGGCCGGGGGCGGTGGCTCAGGCCTGTAATCCTACCACTTGGGAGGCTGAGGCGTGCAGATCGTATGAGCTCAGGAGTTCGAGACCAGCCTGAGCAAGAGCGAGACCCCTTCTCTACTAGAAAAAACAGAAAGAAATTAGCTGGACAACTAAAAAATATATGGAAAAAACTAGCCGGGCATGGTGGCGCACGCCTGTAGTCCCAGCTACTCGGAAGGCTGAAGCAGGAGGATTGCTTGAGCCCAGGAGTTTGAGGTTGCTGTGAGCTAGGCTGATGCCACGGCACTCTAGCCTGGGCAACAGAGTGAGACTCTGTCTCAAAAAAAAAAAAAAAAAAAAAACCAACAAAAAAAAAGAAAAACACAAACAATATGGCACAGTGTACGTCCATATATTTAGCATTTCCCCCCATTATAATGTTGCAAGAAGCATAGCATGAAGATTTGGTTTGACGTTGGGCACGCTGGCTGTTTGTGGCAACGTCTTCAGGAATGATGGCATTGGCTGCTTACAAAGAAACAGCTGTGGAGAGAGCAAAATTGAGAGACTCGTTCATTGGTCTTCTAGCAAGCTGGTAGTTTCACTCAGACTCTGTTTCGAAGGAAGACTTATGGAGGTGATAGAAATTTCAAGGGCAACCTTCCTTCCACCCTTCTCTTCTCCACCCCTGCCCCTGCCCCCTTTAATCAGGTTGCTTGGTTTGTCATTGACTGTCACCAGGGTAACCAGGGCCTAAGCAGAAAGGAGACTTCTTGGGCCCTGTCTCCAGTGAGAGGGTGGCTGCCCAGCAAGGGGTTAAACTCAGAGGGGACCCTGGTGACCAGCACTGCAGCATCTCCCTCCTGGGAGCCACTGTGGCTGAGTGACAGCTGAAAGGCTAGAAGTGTCCCTGAGAGACAGAGGAGGACCCAGCACTCTGGATAGATTTTTATCACTTTCGTGAATACTTCAAATTACAGGCATTAGTTTCGAGGCTTTGTTTAGCAATTGGTGCCACAGCAATTGGTTTTTGTTCATTGATTTACATGAATGCATATTGTAGCTGGCTTCTCAGGGTATATAATTTGTGTCTAGGGGTTGCTTTTGTTCCTGGGAACTCTTAAGGGAATATGAGAAAATGGAAATATCCCAGGAGTTCACCCCCTTCCCGCCGGGAGTGTCATAGGTTGGGGTGGGACATCATCCATGCTGTCACAGGTCAGGGGCCAGGACAAGGCAGTGACTGTCACCCTCCCTGTCCTGGCCCCGTTCTCACTTTGGCCCAACGCTCAGGGCAGGGTCAACCACAACTGACATTTTGGGCTGAATAGTTCTTTGTTGGGGGGTGGGGCTGTCCTGTGCATTATAGGGGGTTAACAGTATCCCTGGACTCTACCCACTAGATGCCAGCAGCATCTAGTTTCAACAACAAAACATGTCCCCAGATATTGTCAAATGTCCCCTGGGAGCAAAATCACCCCAAGTTGAGAACCACTGGTTCTGGGTAACCGGAAACTTCACAGACAGAGACTTGCCACATGCCCTTGTGTGGCCCGTAGAGTTTAGGGTCCCAGTGACGTGTGGGGATTGGAGAAGAGGAAGAAATTGGGGCAGAGGCACTTTCTAAGAAGAAAAACTCTCTCCAGAAAAAATTATATAGTTAGCCAACTCTTACGTAGACCTCACAGTGACCCGACACTAGGCTACCTCACTTTTATAATCAAATTTAATTTTCTCAACAGCCCCATAAAAGTGGTTCTCTCATTCTTCTCATTTTGCAGATGAGGAAACTGAGGCAGAGAGAAATTAAGCAGCAATTTGCCCAAGGCCAAACTCTAACTAGAAGCAAAACTGGGGTTTGAATCTAGGTGTCCTTGGCACCTTCTGCCTCACCACTGGATTGTTTCAGAGCTTAGAGAAATCGGGGCGCAGGGACCCCACCCCTGCTCCCGCACATGCCCCTGCTAGCTCCCCGGGGACGCTGTTATTGCATCTGCTGCAGCTGTGCCCGCTGCCAGCTCTGGCCAGCTCTTTGCATAACAATGCTCAGAAAGAGAACAAAGAATGACCCTGCTTAGGGCCACTGTGACTGGAGCAAATGCTCACTCTCTCCCAGAGGAGCACCAAGAACCTTACTTGGGGACACAGGGCAGAATCTGGTAAACAGCTCTTGGCACCAGTCCCTTTCTTCTCCGTTTGCCACGTAGCCTGAAAAGCACGTGGCTTCCTGCGAAGGTGCCACACCAGGTCCTGCGGTTCACCTCCCCCACTCGGGAGCCTTGTTTACCAAACAAAGCTGCCTTGCAGAGGCAGCCTCTGGGGAAGGCCAGGAGGTGGAAGGGCAGAGGTCAAGAAGCAGGGTCAAAGGGCTGAGACCCTGGAGAAAACGGGAGATTAAACATCCTCCTTTTCAAATCGGGAGATTCAGGTAATTAATTGGTCCCGAACATGAAAGCTTTCAGTGATTGTCCTGGGCAGTGGCCATTCCAGTCTTGGTCCCCGTCCTTCCTGCTGGGAGCCAGACCCGCCAATGGCCAGGGGGTCGGATGGTTTGGCCTGAAGGGGGCCTTTGCCAGGGGCTGTCCCCACACTGTCCTCTCCTCACTGTTCCAGCAGAAGTTCATCTCCCACGCGGAGGGGGGCCTCTGAAGGGACTGGGCCACCCAGGGCAAGCAGAGTCGGGATGGGGGGCTGGGTCGGCCCCCTGGCGCATGGAGAGCTCCACCTGGCAGGGAGGAAGCAGCAGAGGACCTTCCTCCACGTGCCGCCCTGGCTCCTCCCAGGTCGGCTTTCTCCCACTGGGACAACCAGAAACATCCCGAGAGCCTTCTGTCCTCGTGGTGATCGGGGAGGGTGGGGTGACTGTCTCCCCCACAGCGTGCCTGTGGCCAGGTGAGAGATTTGTACCTTGAAGTCTTTTAAATTCCTCTTCAACCCTCTTCCGCTCTTTGACAAGCATGACGATCATGAACGTGAACCAGGACCGACCATGTGGATGTTCACCTGGCGCGCACAGGGGACTTGCCCATCAGTGTGACCCCATTCTGCAGATTCTGCAGGTGAGAAGACAGAGGCTTCTCAGGAACACGCTCTCGAGCCAGGGGCTCCTGGCTGCACAGCGGCCTCTCTCCAGGGAGGGAGGGAGACCCCTGAGCAGGCATCTCCCCCACCCTGGAGAGCACGTCGCCGCAGGTCTGGTTGGCCGGAGGTGGTGACGGTGGGGATGAAAAGCAGGGGCTAGGGACACAGGGCCCTGCTTTCCCTGTGGTGGCCCTGCCTGGTCCCCTGCAGGGATCCGGCTGGGCTTGGGAAGTGGCCAGCGGGGAGGGCCTGTCTCGGGTGCTAAGGAGCCAGGGCCCGGGAGCGGCCCTTCTGGGTGCTCAGGCCAAGGCCAGCCCCGGTGGAGTCAGGATGCCCGTGGGAAAGCCCCAGAGGCTGAGGCGAAACGTAGCCGTGGGGACGGGGCAGGGCGGGCACAGGAGGCTGGAGGCCCCCAGGGAGCAGCCCGACCCTCCCTGGCAGATCCTGGGTTGTGGGGGGAGCAGAGGGCGAGGTGGCGCCCCGGCTCCAGGTGGGGGTGGGCTGGGGGGGTCCCAAGGGCTGCTAAGCGCCCTAGGAAGGAAGCTGAAAGGGCTGTCAGGCTGCCCTTTCTTCTCTCCTGAAAGAATCCATCACGAGCTCTGCCGTTGTGTGCGTGACGGCCCTGCTGTGAAGTACACTTAAGGAATCAAGTTTTCTGAAATTCCATAAATCATCATGCCAGCCTTCTCCCCACCCCTCACCTGCTGAAATATTTAGGGTCAGGTGTGTCAGTGCGCCCTGTAGGCGGAGGCGTGGGGGAGAGTGGCAGAGGTGTCCCCTTGGCCTGTCTCTGCTCTCTCTCCACCGTGGTCTTAGCAGTGCCCCAATCTCTGTGTGCAGGCGACGGAGGCCAACTGTGTGGTGTGGCTTCCTCAGCCCCTCCTGTGGGCCCCAGAAGAGGACGTCTGTACCTGGGGTCCCGGGGTGTTGTGCTGGCGGCTCCCTCTGGGGTCCCGGTGAGGCCGGTGTGTGTGTGCACAGGGCGCGGCGGACCTGTGGTCAGGTCGCCTGGGGTGGGGCGCGCTGAGCTTTGCGTCCGGGCTCTTGGCTGCTCTCAGCAGGGGTCTGGGGAGAGCAGGGGTGTGTTGCAGTCCTGAGTGTGGCCTGTGGGCTGTGAGCAGGGCAGGGGACAGTGGAGGTGCTGGCCCTTCGGTCGACTCGGTTCTGTGGGAATGAGGATTTGGGCCTGGTCCCTCTGCCCCCACCAGGGCTGGAAGCTCTGACACTTTCCAGCATTTTCCACCCCTCACTCGCCTGTACACACACCCTGACACATGACAGGGCAAACCAGAGCCGCCACAGCAAGGCCCCTGCAAGGCAGGGCAAGGCCTGATTGATTTGCGGCGGTTGATCTGCTTAATGTCCCTTCTCCCCGAGCGCCCATCTCGCCCGCAGAGGTGCTACATTACCGCGCAGGCCTGGCTGCTGGCCCTGACGCCCAAGCCCTGGAGGATGCTTGGGGAGGTTACGGGTGCAACAAGCAAAATGAAAATCCATAGTTTTTAAACCTTTATGAATTGAGAATGTAAACCTGGAAAATGGACCTGGAGTTCCTAATGAACAATTGGTCTGACCGGCCCATCCATCGTCCAGGATGCTGGCGAGGCCATTCACACCCCGGCGGCCCCTGAGAATGGAGCCCTCCCCGGCCGTCCCTCCCTCCCGCCTCTCAGAGTCAGGAGAACAGACGCAGCCATAGGAAACAGGCCCCGGCTCTGTGTGCCCAGGCGACGCCTCAGGCTGGCGCTGGCAAGAGGAAGCGGCGGTTTGGTGGAGGGGACTCAGGCCATGTGGGCTGGCCAGGGCGTCAGCCAAGTGGCCATGAGTGGGCAAAACAGTGCCCCCATCCCCACCTCCAGACGCAGATATAGATCTGGCCAGATGTCCTGCCCAGAAGGGCCACACCTGGGCCCTGGCTCCTTAGCACCTGAGACAAGTCCTCCACGCTGCCCCCTTCCCAGGCCCACCTGGATCCCTGCAGGGGACCAGGCAGGGCCACCACGGGGAAAGCTGGGCCCTCTGCCCTGTAGCCGCTGCCTTCAAGCATGAAACACCCCCTCTTATGCAAAGGAAGACCGTACCCCAGCCGTGCACGTGTGTGTTCTGAGTACACTGTCTCTCGGAGCCTGCACACTCGCTGCCTCTCTGCTGTGCCCACGTGTCACTCCCCTTCTCAACGAAGCCCTTTCTTGCAGCTCTACTAAATGTTACTCCGACTCTGAACTCCCTACATCCTGTCTACTTTATCTTCTCCATAGGGGTCACAATTGGACATACTGGCTGGCTTAATACCTGTTTCTCCCCACTAGGATGGGAGCTCTCAGAGGCCAGGACTTACTGTTTGTTTTGTTTGCTATTTTTTCCCAAGCACCTAGAAAAGTGCCTGGCACGTATTAGGTGAATAATGAATATTTGTTGAGTGAATAAATGAATGACTGGACATCCCAGAGCTATGAGGCTCTTCCTCATTTGAACCCAGCACTCGGTTTGCACCCGGAAGAAGGGCAGGGGCTTTTCTGTTGCGCTTTGTTAGCTGATCTGGGCTTGCCAGGACCTGCCTGCTCAGCTGCCTCCCAGCCCCACCTCATTCCCACACTCCGGGTGCACAGTAGTGGACTATGTTCACACCTCTGTCTGCTGTCTTTTCGTCTGGGCCCAAGGCCCCTAATTAAGTGAAGAAATATGGCGCCTTCATCCCTGTAGACCCCCACCCTTCAGCAAGTGACCTCCCCACTCAGAACACTTGCACACAACTGACACTAAGCTGGAAGTTTCCTAAAAGTTGGTGTGGACTTTCCCTCCAGGAAACAGCATGAGCCAACCCTCGCCCCTATGAACATGAGAACAAGGGGACTAGGTCAGCCCTTTGAGGATGAAACTCTGAAATCAACCTGTGATTGATGAGGACAAAGATAAACTGCCCTGAGAAGCAGAAGGAGCACAAAAGAAGTGATCAGGCGGGTGCAATGGCTCATACCTGTAATCCTAGCACTTTGGGAGGCTGAGGGGGGAGGACCGCTTGAGGCTAGGAATTTGAGACCAGCCTGAGCAACGTAGTGAGATCCCGTTTCTACAAAAAGTAGAAAAATTAGCTGGGCGTGGTGGCTTGTGCCTATAATCCCAGCTACTCGGGAGGCTGAGGCAGGAGGATTCCTTGAGCCCAAGAGGTTGCAGTGAGCTAATGATGCCACTGCACTCCAGCCTGGGTAACAGAGCAAGATCCTGTCTCAAAAAAAAGAGTGATCAATAAATGTTAGTTTCCTTCTGCTGTGGTCTGACTATTCCCACCCCCCCACCACCACTGGTATGTTGAGACCTAATCTCCAGTGAGATAGTGTGAAGAGGGGGGATCTTTGGGTAGGTGACTAAGTCATGAGGGCTCTGCCTTCATAAATGGAATTAGTGCCCTTCATAGGCTGAGGAAACGTGATTGTCCCATCTGCCATGTGAGGACACAGTTAGAAGGTGCCATCTATGAAGTAGAGCGTAAGCCCTCACCAGACACCAAATCTGTTGGTGCCTTGACTTTGAACTTCCCAGCCTCCAGAACTGTGAGCAATGAATCATCCAGTCTGAGATATTGTGTTATGGCAGCTTGAATGGACTAAGGCACCTTTATTTCCCCTTCATTTTCTCACTGCACAAGTCTGGAGTATTTGCTAGTCAGATGATACATCAGTCAGGATGAGCTTGGACATGCTGCAGTAACAAACGGTTATTTCTAGATGGTGCTATGGTAATGAAGGTTTATTTCTCCTTCATGCTACATGTCCCCCTGTCCCCCATGGCTGAGGGGCTTTGTTCTGTTTCCCTTTACTCTACAATGCAGCCTGATAGAAGAGTCACCACATTTGCCATTCCCTGTTGCCAAAGGAGAACGTATCAGGGACTGGCACTCTCTTAAATCTCTTACCCAGAGTGACATCAATATTCCCGCTCACTTTTCATTGGCCTGAGCAAGCCACATGGCCACTTGGACCAGGAAGTGCAATCTTGCCATGTGCCTGGTGGGCGGGGGGAACAAAAAGTATTTGAGGAATAGCACTGACTCCCACAGGTGAGAAACTGTATGCTAATAGAGGGGGTGCCTGGAACACTGCCAGCACTTTTCCTGCCTGGAGATCTTGTGGGTCCTTCTCTCTGTTTTCAGGCCAAGCCTGCCGGGGAGACCCAGAAATGCTCTCAGATTCTCTTTGGGCCTCTCTACACCAGCCTGCTCTGAGTTCTTTGCCTCTCGTGGGTGCCCTGGTGGCTCCAGAGGGCAGCTACTTGGTGCCATGGCTGCACTGGGATTGTTCATGTTGGATGAAGGCTGATCAGAAGAGCAGCCCACTCCCCTCTGTCACTCACCTTCACCCTACAACCCGGCTGCAGGGTGTTGCAGAGCACAGGGGAGGGCAGGAGAGGCCAGGGCTGCAGACCTCATGCCCACTTCATCTGGTGCCAGGGCCAGAGAGAAGTGACTCTGATTGCATTGTCACAGAACCGGCTTCAGGGGCTCAGTGCTCAGGGAAGGCAGTGAATGCCTCCTATGCGTCAGACTTGGCTTTTGGGATTTGCCTCTTTTTCTCTTTGTTAGAAAAAAAAAAAAAGACTGACTTGGTACAGCATTTTAATAACATCCATTTCAATAGATCAAACTCTCTGGTTCTTCTATCTTTTCAATGAATGTCAACCTTGGAAGAACCCTGTTATCTGCTGGCATTCAAGTAGCTGAGGACCACTGGGGGAAGTCTTACAATAGGGCAAATTGTTGCTGCTGTAAATATACAAATTCCAATTTCAAACGAGCCCTCAAAACCACCCAACAATCCTACAGTGCTCTTGGCCAACTCTCATTCTTTCACTCTCCAAAATTATTAGTTCAGAACTTTGCTATTCCCTTTATGCTTTCAAACTCTTCTACCCTTGCCTCCCCCTCACTCTTGGCAGTATTTCTCAACATTTTCATTCTGGAGGAAACTTTGAAATACTTTCAGGTCTCAGGTAACTCATGTATAAAATTTGCTTAAGCTACAGCTTGTGGTACATTAACATGATCAGGACAAGGTTGATATTATAACACAATAAAATTGTCAATGCTCTTTTGAGTCGTAAAAAAAATAGCTGAGGGCCACAGAAGGCTTTGGAGATGTCAAGTTTCTTTCATGTCAGCCTTTTAATGAAAGATGTGAGAATAGAGCCGTTGAAAGATGCATGTGTGGTGTAATCAAGGCAAATGCGTCTTGGCAAACGCTTTTTCCAAGTTGTTAGTGATACAAAAGCCCTTGTAGAATCTGGTTCCCCACAAGGCTTCTGGTGGCCCTGAGCCATTTGACATTTCAAAATGCAGACAGAAGGAAGCCCCATGAAGGACTTCGGACGTCAGACATTTGTGCAGGAGTCACCATGTGGCATACGGTGATGGTTTCAAAATCCAAGATGGAACATCACTCCTTCCTGTCACAATAAAATATTCATGGGGGATTTTGCTTTCTTGTCCCATGCATGTCCTACGTGGCTCCTTTTCTCCCTGTGATCTTCAGTTATGTGGCAGAAAAGTTACTAGGAGGCTACACAGAAGTGGCACGGGTACCTTGGTTGATCTGGAATGTTAGAAAAGCAACCTTTTTTTTCTTATAAAACATCTGTATAGATATATAATTCATATACTATACAATTCACCCATTTAAAGTGTACAATTCAATGGCTTTTATTCACAGAGTTGCACGTTCATTACCACGATCAATTTTAGAACATTTTCGTTACCCCAAAAAGTAACCCTGTACCTTGTA
>CM052443.1:13548805-13597152 GCA_028533085.1 Varecia variegata | reverse complement strand
AGCAGAGACGTAGAGGAAGGGGCAGTGTGGCTTCCTGTCGCTGTCAGCCCAGGTCCTACTGGCATTTTTATAGATGGAACTGTAGACCCTGAAGGTCTGCACTCAAGTACAGAATGTCGCCAAGCAGTGACGGCTGCATCGCGTGAGATCAAATGTTTCTGAATAAACTTCTGCCCTGGGTTCTGAGGAGGACAGAAAATAGAGGCTGAACAAAGTAAACAGGAAAGGAAAGTGGTTGTAACTGTGATGTGAGGAAAGGGAAAACTGGCTGAGCCTTTGATTTGGAAGAAGATGTGCGTGAGACCTTTTGAGATCTGGCCAGCCTCCTTCCACCTCCCCTAGGCTTCTTGCCTGGCTGTGGCTGGTGGAAAATCAGGACAGTCAAGTTCTTTTCTTCAGATATTCAGAATTGGGCTCAGGAGTCTCTGTGAGCCCCTGTACCGTGCACACGTGTAACGCTGAAAGCTATGGAGTTGTTCCGCCACGCGATCCATGCAGGGAAGTGGAGAACACTGGAAGGAAGAAACAGAGAGGAATGAGTGTGCCGTGAGGAGTGTGGCGCTCTGCCTTGGTTCCAGGATTGGACTCTAGTCCTCAGGGGAGGGGACCAGGGGTCCTTTTCACCCTTGGCTGGGTTCTGTGAAACATCCCATATCCTTATAACTACCTCCCTTCCCCACACCTAAGCCAGTTTGAGTTATTTCCTGTCACGACCAGAAGAGTCTTAACTCAGACAAGGGGCATCATAGGGAAACAGTTCACACTCTCTCTATGTTACTTTCTTCCTAGGTTCTTTTTTGCCTGTCTCCAATCCCAATTTCAGAGCTTAAGTCTCTGAGATCCCGCTCTCCCCCATGCTACATGGACGTTGAGTGGGTAGCGTTACTCAGAAGTGGAATATATTGTATTGGAGGAAGGAAAATATCATGGTGAATTAGTAAAAGTAACATAAGTCTAGGCACTGCCTTCAGGAAGGAGTGTGTGGGTTGATGCAAGCTAAGCACAGGTAGGAAAGGGCGAAGTGTGGAATGTTTTGTGTCCTTCCAACTGGAGGATTAGGGAGAACTAAAGACACTATTAGAGTACGAGCAAGTGGAGTTAAGGTTGGGCCAAAGGCTAGGGCAATGAGGTTCTCTAACTTTATGATGATGAAATTCACATGCAGATGAAGTAAAAAGTAATTAGAGTACTTAGAGGCAAAGCAACCTGCGGTCCCACCAGCCCCACCTTGGGGGAAGGGATGGGGAAGAAGGATGGGGATTGCGTTGCAGCAAAGACAAAGAAGGGGAGACAGAGTTATGTAGAAAAGACAGAGCTATGTCTCACTGTGCACTGGTGAGACAGACATGGAATGCACAAAAACATAAACAAGAAAAATACCTGCTAGTGAAGCTCTTTGTGGAGAATTAAAATAGGGCAATGTGATTTTGACAGGGTGGCTATTTGCGATTAGGTGCTTGGGGTAGCTGAATTAGCTTTGAAAGTTTTTATTTACAATACATTTATAATAACAGTAGGAGCTCTGCCTCACGACCAAATGTGAGAAGCACTGAAACAGGGACTACAAGGAAATACAAGAGCAAATCCAGCCACCTGCCAGGGGCACAGACAGACTCAGAAAGCTTGTAGAAAGTGTTTATTGAACACAGGACAGAGTAAATTCAGTAGGATGTCTCCGAAGATCCCATCTTTAAATGGATTTTCCAAACCTGCTGAGCCACACCCTTCTCAGTGTGCCAGTAGAATTTCCTGTTTGTTGGAAGTAGCCCCCCAGTGCTGAGTGTCCTGCCAGTAAACGCTAATGGTCACCTGGCTGTCAAACCTCCTTCCCTGGGAGTCCAGACACGTTCTTTCCTTCACCCCCATTTCCGTGTGCTAAGCAACACAGGCAGTGAGGCGGGGGTGTACCGGGACACTCACATTTGAGTAAAAATAGCCTCTAAACCCTGTAGAAAATGGAAAATGACTCCCAGGAGTCAGGGCATGAAAGAAACTCAGAACCATTTGTTGGGAGATTTGGAGTCCCTGTTACTCCATCCTTCACTTGCATTCTTTTTTATGTTTCCAGCATTTTCTTTACTTGGATTTAAAAAGCAAAGATGGCTTCTCTCCTCAACTCCCTTCTTACCAAAGATTTCCCGGGTGGAGGTAGAAGCAGCCTCCAGGGCTTCTCAGGAGACAGTGACATCAGTCCAGGATCATTCACTCTCCCTGGCCTGGGAGTGTTTATGGTGAGGGGTGGGGCCAGGTGTGAACCCCCCAGGAAGACCAGGGAAGAGAAGCTGAGGAGGTGGGAGAGGCTGGAATGGGCAGGTGGGAAGAAGTTGGGCTCTATGTGCCCCCTGCAGGGTCAACTAAAAATAGGCCTAACACCCAAGGTCTCCTTCATCCTATTTTGCTGGGGTGTGGGAGGAGAGGAGAGGGAGCTGGTCAGACCTCTCCAAGTTCAAGTGGCCATGGGGCTATCTAGGGATGATGGAAAGTTTTCCTCAGAGCTGGAACCACCCGTTTCAGAGAGAACAGACTCAAAGGGCTCTCCAGGGACATTTGACTGTCATGCACTGCATCCTGAAGGTTTGCACCTGGAACTCGAGCGACGTGCAGAATCTCATCAGATCCGACCTCAGAGCTGCTGACTCCGAATCTGCATGTTGATGAGATTCCCAGGGGACTATGTCCACATTGGAGTTTGAGAAGAACTTCTGTAGGTGGTCTGCAATGTCAGACTGAAGAAAGCAATAAAACCCCTCCAGATTTTAACCACTGGATGTTTATCTGCCCTGGGTGTGTGTGTGTCTGTTTAGTTGTGCTGGTGTGCACAGAGCCCAGATGCTGCTCCATGCAGTAGATGACTAGAGGATTAGATAAAGCTCCAGTGTGAGGGAAACAGTTGTACAGATAGCTCATCCCTCTCTGCAGCACACAGGACAGGGTCACGGGTCCATTAGGGACCCACAGATCGTCTGCCTGTGACCTCTCTGCCTGCCCCTCCCATCACTGTGCTTCCCAAAGCCCCCATCCAGCCCACCCTACTCTGCTCCCTGCTTGCCTTCCCGGAAATGTGCTATTTCCCAATGATACACAACCAGGAAAGGGAAGAACGGGGCAAAGGTGAAGAGGGTAACCCAGATTAGTGACACACTGCGTGTCACTGCTTCAACCCCATCACTGGGGCTGGGTGTGGTGAGACCAGATGCAGGAGGTTTTCGCAGTTCGGTAGTCACAGCTCCCTGGGGAGAACCCCACAGGGCCCCAAGAGGCAGAGGGTGTCGGTGAAGTCAAACTTTTTGCATGGAGGTTGAGGGACTCCAAAAATGAGTGTTCCTAGCCATGAAGGCAGAAGCTGTATGGCTTTGTGGCTGAAATTCTGAAGTCATGTAGTGTCATTTCCACCCCAGTCTTTTGGTCTAAGCAGTCATAAGTCCCCTCCTCCAACTACAGATTCAAAGAGAGATTCTGTTCTCTGTGGAGGGAATGTCAAAGACTTTGTGACCATGATTGAAAACCATCACACTATATTATAGAAAATGGGTGCCCAAAGAGGTAGGGCACCTTGCCCAAGGTCAGAGTTTTGCAGAGAGTATAAGAACATTAGACCCAATGGACTTAGAGTGTCATGGTTTCCATGACAGGCATCGGAAAGGTCTAAGAGAAAAGTTCAATTAAAAAAACTTCCCTGCCCTCTTCTAGAAACCTAAGCTTCAGTTTCCTACTCCTAAACTGCGTCCTTCTGGCATTCAGAACCCACTGAACAGTGCGAGGATGAGGGAGGATCATGAACTTCTGCTGTGATTATTTGCTATAAAGGTCTCTGTTAACTTTCATTTAATCCCACACACTTATACCGAGTGCCTACAAATAGGTATGATAGCACCGTGGTTAAGAGTAGGAACCTCTGAATCCGATTGCCTGTTTGAAATCCTATCTCTGCCCCTATGCAAAGGCCACAGCCAAGGTACTTCTAGTGACTCGTTTTTACCAATTGTAAAATGGGAATAATATAGTAATCCTATAGACTGTGCTGAGGATAATATAGATATAGGTAAAGTGCCTAGACCAGAGTCTGGCACAGAGCGAGCACTGTGTTGGTGTTTGCCAGTGTTGTTTCTGCATCAGTCCTGTTCCTCCTTGCTCTCAAGGGCTGCACAGCCCAGCCAGGTGGGAGAGAGATACACAGGTAACAATTCCACCAGATGGGCTGTGGCGAATGCTGAGAAAGAACCACTGACGGCTGTGAATGCTGAAATAGAACCGCAAAGCAAGGGAGCTAGAGAAATTGAATATTGACCAAATTGTAAAACTGCAAACCCATGTGTATTAGGCTGCTGAGATTTTGCCTAAATCTCCCATCTTTGAAATCTACTTCCAATAGCCACGACTCCAGAGTGGGAGTTTTATAATCATATTTGAGCTTCAGAGATTGCTAAATGTGTTTTTTCTTTTCTTTTTTTTATAAAAGTGGAGATTCACTTAGAATTCCACCTGAGGACTGGAAGCTTTTTGGCTTTCTTTATGGCCAGGGCTCACCATATAGGTTAGTGCTTAATTGGATTTAATTATCCAGCTTTGCCTGGCTCCGTAATTGATGCTTGTGTATCACGATTGCTTTCCCAGCTTGATGTGAGCTCCCCGAGCAAGGAACTGTGATATCCACTCTTACTGCCTCCAGCCAAAGTTCTTGACTTACAGGGAGTTTTTGAGAGCTTCAGGCAAAAGTTCCATAGCAATGACCTTATATAACCACAAACATTTCCATGGAGGAATTCATGGATAAAACACACTGGACATGTATAGGTTACAAATGGGCTCAAGATGCTGTTTAGAGATAAAGTTCTTGATTTGCTTTCCTTCTCACTCTTAGTGACCTGGCACATAACAAAGATTCCATAAGATTTCTTTGAGTGAGTGAAGAATGAATGAATGAATGAAAGAATGAATGAGGAGGGCCTGTGGTCGATGTTACTGAGCTGAAGTTTGAAACCTGAGACCTAGATCTGGGGGAAACCAGCCCAGGAAACAGGCAGTGAGGCCAAGAATGCAGATCCAAGACAGGTTGCCCATCCCAAGTAAGAGATTCAGATATCGCAGACATCTGTCAGACGTAGGGGAAACACCAGTATTCAGAATCAATGTATGAGTATGTTTTGCCTGCAAATAACAGAAAGTCTCATTCAAACTGGCATAAACAATAAGTGAACATGTAGGCTCCCATAGCTAAATGTTCCAGAGGTGGGTGGACTTCAGGAATGGTTTGATCCAGACTCAGTTGCACTTGGGTCCCTGTATCAGTGTCCCAGTTTCTTTGATTCTCCTCTGCCACTGATGGTTGATCTAAAGGCTGGCTTTCCTCTTGGTAGCCAGCAGCAACTGGGGCTACAGGTAATCTTCGTTTAAGTCCAGCAATTGGTTGTCTACAACCATAGAACGAGAGCCCTGGGGTCTGGTCTGATTGGACCACCCTGAGCCAATCACCATGGGGCTACAGGTGTCTTTGTTTAGATGCCAAGTCTACCTCATTCCCAAATCCAAGCTCCTATTTCAGAACTACATTGCTTGTCACAGGTTGTAGAGGGGTTTCACCTTAGTGGGTGCCAAGACTGTAAACATTTGCCCACAACACGTGACAACAGTAGCAAAGGAAGCAGTGATTCTTTTTGAAGGAGAATAAACACAGATGCAGAAATGCCAGTAGTGTCTTAGGACAGTTTCCAGGGCTGGGCTGGTGGTCCTGGGCAAGGTGACAAAATGTGCAAAATTTTCCTTTACTCTTTTCTCTCCAGCTTGACCTTTGGTACTCACCTCTCAGCCCACCCTGTCCTCTGCCAGCTCTCAGGCCCCTGCTGGGTCCCTAACTGCATTTCTGTTTCTAGAAGGCCTCTCTGTGCCCTGAAGCCCATTCCTTGAGGGCCCTGTTAGGGGACTGAAGCTAACAATTGAATAAACGTAGGCGCTAAAAGGTTCTCATGGCACCTGTATTATATGTTTGCATTTCACAAAGGCAGTGCAAGGAGAACAGAGTGATTGACTGCACAGATGTCAGTGGAGCTCCCTGGATGACACAAGTGCAAGTGCTCTCACCCTCCCACTGTGAAGCTCTCCCATCCTGAACAGCCCCACCAAGTCTGCGCGGGCAGGGGAGGGGAGTGGAGAAGGAAGATGTCCCAGGAAGGGGACACTCTTGTCCAGACCAGAGCCGGGGAGGAGAAGGGGAAGGAAAACCAAGACTCCCTGAGGTGAACCCATAATAATATTCAAACCAACCTAAACAAATACATACACGTATACAGGAACACACACAAGCACACACATACACACATATGCACACGTGTATATGCACACACACAGAGATACACACGTGCATATACATACCTCCCTAAATACACACACATAAACATACACACATGTGCCCACACACAGAAACACACAGCACACACACACAAACACACACGCACACACACATGCACATGCACAAGCTGCAAATTGCTACCAGGCAGAGTCTGAAGCAGCCTTTTGTAGAAAGGTGCTAAAAATATTGTCCCCAGGAAACAGGGGCTTCTCCTGCCCCTTTTATACCTGTGCCAGGGAGTACAAGCACTTGCAAAGGGAGACGATGGAGCTAGATGTTGACAGTGAGGACGTTGGAGATGGCGAAATGAAACACAGCTGTTCCAGGGTGGAATTGGTAAATGAGGGCTGGGTGGAAGGGGAGGGAGGGAGGAAATAAAGAGAGAGGGAGAGGTGGAGGTAGTAAGAGGAGGGAGAGAGAGCAAAAAGAGAATGCAGATGTTGCAAACAGGAGAGGTTGGGTTTCTGTCCAGCTCTCCGAAGCCCTAACCTGGCCATCTGCTTTCAGAGCTCTGATAGCGGAGCCTGCTTTCTCTCCCACTCTGTCCCTTTCTTCTCCGCACTGGCATGATGCTCTATTGATTGCTCTGGCCTTTGCAAAGCCTCGGGCTCTTCTCAGAATCCCTGGGCCCCAGGAGCCCTGTGCTGGGCTCAGCTTTGTCTCCCAGCAGCAGCAGCAGTGGGGGGCAGAGGAAGAGTGCCTGAGCCTCGCCCTACACGCCCTTGTCCCCAGCCCGTGGCCCTGAGGGTGGGGGTCATGCCTCCCAGTGTGAGCCCTGCAAGCCATGCCTGCCACACGCCTGCACCTGGAGGGGGTCCACTGCCCCACCCCAACTGTGTCTCCTCCCACTTGCACCCCAGCCACCGTCCCTGACCCCCATGCGGCCTGACACCCCACTCTTCAGAGCACTCCCCCAGCTCTCAGGTCCAGACTTTGGGCTCTGGCCAGTACCTGCTTCTGCACCTCATCTCCTGCCCCCTCTTCCTCGGGGAGGTTCCCATGAATCCTGCAGGGGTCCTGGGACCCAGAGGAGAAGGCCCTTCTGGAGGGGCTCTAGCTCTTCCTCTGCAGGCCCCTGTTCAGCACCTTCCAACTCTGGAAGGTTTTCACTAAAGGCTCCTTATCTTCCTGATTTTCAAAATGAGAAAACAGGAGACGTGGTTGGAAAGATGGTGGCCTGAGAGCCAGAGCCTGCGGCTCTAAAACAGGCTCTGCCACCAGCTTAGCTGGGTGGCCTGGCAGCCTTTTTGTGAGGCGAGGGACCAGAGCTCTCGGCCCCTTCCAGTGCTGGCACCTATGATTCCAAGGAGCAGCAGAGCCCTCGGGAATCTAGCTTAGCAAGATCAAATTCTGATGTGTGCTGTCTTGCTGCATTTCCTGGGGGAAGCCAATTAGTCCTTGTCCCTATTTCTTCTCCCTTCTTAAATTTTGGCACTGGGGAGTATTGCATGTTGAGACACTCAACCATGAGTATCTCTTTTTTAAAGTGCAAAGTGGCATTTTCTTCATAAAGAAGGCATGTTGGGTCAAAATGACAAAGCTGTGGGGTGATCCCCTCTAAACTAGACAAAGGCGAAGCTTTTGGATGGATGTAAAATCCTGCAGCAGACGCAGGTGAACTTGCCACTTGGTGCAGTGCAGCCAGTGACAAGGGACCTCGTACTACCCACCCCTGTGCTCGGTTTCCCTTCTCTGAGTAGTTTCTGGTCCTGCCCAGGCTGGGACGCCCTTCAGGACGGCTGCCGACAAGCACGTGCTGGAGGAAACTACAGTCGGAAGGGTTCTTGGATGCTCTGATGTGAGCTGAAAAGACTTCAGGCTTCAGTTGGAGGCGAAATCCGAGACTTCGGTTTCCTGCAGAGAGCAAAGGGAGAGGCAGAAGCGGCCGAGGTAAGAAGCCAGGCAGTGGGAAGCCAGAGACAGTGACTCATGCGGGGGAAGAGAGCCTGGCCGCGGTGATAAGGGAAGGAACAAAACCAGGCACACAGGCTGGGAAAGTAAAAAAAAAAAAAAAAATTTGCAAGATAGCATGAGTCAGGGGTGGACACATGCTTCAACATTCTGGCCACGTCCCCCTGGGTGGATTTGGGACCTGGCCTGTTTTGCAGGGAGGCCCCAGCTCCTGATGGAGAAAGCCCACCATATGGACGGACTGTTTGGAACATAACAAAAACACGTAGAATACATTTTGGAGGAGCTGGTCTCTTCCTCACATCTTCTCATGCTTAGCAAAGGCTTCTAGTTTTTTTCCTGATGTTCTCAGCAGCCGGAACAATTCCCTGCAGGAATCGACCAGATCTAGTCCAGAAGCCACGTTGTAAGATCAGCGACGCTGGTCTTTGCTCTTCACCGTTCCTGTCTGAGACAGTCCCCTCCCACCTTCCGTGCCATCCGTGCCCCCTCCCCTCCCTTTGCTCTCACTGTCCTTTCTCTCCTGCAAGCCCTTGTAACTGCCTTAGTTTCATAATGGGAGTATGTCTGGTAAAGTCATTCATACTATGAAGTCTTAGGGACTTAATGTGCTATTCCTTTCCAGGGATTAAATCCCTTAGAGCAGCATTTTGGACACCAGGTGGGAAATATCTGGTCAGGGGCCTTCCCATAGGCCCTTAAATCTTGCAATATAGAGCAACTCTTTCCCCCACCCATGAGCAAGTCCCACTGGGCACGAAGTCTGTGGGAAAAGTCATGTCTTGATGCCTGTGATGGGCAACAAAATGACTTCTATGGGAGGTGGCCTGAATTCCAGCTTGAATTCCAGTGGCTTGAATTCCAGCGGATTGAATTCCAGCTTGGCCACTTTCTAGCTGCGTGACGTGGTGCTTATTTCTTCTCCTTTTTAAGTCTCAGTTTCCTGATCTGAAAAACAAGGAAAAGAATAGTGTGCCCCTCATGGAGCTATTGTGGGGATAAAACAGTCTGGCACAAAGCAAGTGCTCAATAGATATTTGCTATGATGCCTCTTTGATCTTGAGATAGGTTTATGTGGAAACCTATTTGAAGTCTTAGTGGTCCCTATTGTTGGGGATGCATTGTATGGCTTTAGCCCCTATGATTTCAACCACAGATGAGAGCTGAAATCAATTTTAGGGACATTTATGGGGCACCTACTAGATATTCCAGGCTCAGTGCTTGGCACTGGAGTAGAGGGATGAAAAGCCCTCCTTGCCTTCAAGGGAAGAGAAGCAAGTAAGAAAATCAATCTAATATACTGTTTCAGAGGCAGAAATCTAGTTATGACAAGGTAGAGAAAGGGTGCAGCAGAGGGAGACATTTACCCTGGTGGAGTTGGAGGTTCAGGAAAAGCTTTATTGAGGAGGTTTTGAGAGGTAAATAGGAGTTTCCTGGGTAAACAAGAAGGAAAGAGGGCATCATGGGGTGGGGGGTGGGGAAGTGCAATGTCATATTGCCTAAGACAGGAGGGTAAAGTGACAGGGGAAGCTGGAAGACTACCCAGTAGATCACGAGGGTCTACTGGGGAGACCTATCAAGGAGAGTGGATATTTTCTTCGGGTAATGAAGGGTGGGTTTAAGCAGGGAGGATTCTGAGCAGATCTGGGGCCAAAGAAGAAGTTGGACTGGAAGGAGACGTGAGTGGAGTTAGTGGTATAGGCTCAGGTCTTTTAGGGACTGCTGTTGGCTATGTTGGTCTGAACTTCCTTCTAGTCCTTCTCATATATAGCTTTATTGACTTAAAACTAAGTCCCCAAATCTTTTATCTGCAATTTGGAAACCCAAAAAGCTCTGAAAGATTTTTTTGTAACTCATTTGGTGCCAGTGACATGACTTGAAGCTATTTGGGAGCTAAATCTGAGTGGAACTGACATGCAGTTATGTACAATATTTTATTTATCCTACATGGTATCAATACTCACACATTTTGCTGTAGAAATATCAAAGTTTGATGACAGAATGCTATCCTAGACTGTCTGGGTATATTTTGTGATATATAGTATAGAAAACTATATTGTCTTTCTAACATTCAAAAAATTCTGAAACACATTTAGCCCTAAGGGTTTTAGAAAATAAATATATGATGGTAATGCATTCTACCTGTTATGTAAAGGAGTAGTTACTTTATATGCTCTAAACTTCCCTCCCTCCCTCCCACTTCTCAAGTTTTTTAAATTATCCCCTCTCATTTTCCCTGAGATCCTGATGCTCACATATTTAGAGGACAGAATTTGGATTTCCAAATGTTGGTCGATGGACAGGTATTAGGCTGGTTGCACCAGAACCACTTGGAGAACTTAAAAAAACACATTTCTGGACCCACACTCAATTATTTTGAAGAAAAAAGACTAAAGGACTAAGGTAGGCTTTAGAGTTAGTGTATTTTAAGAGCCCTTCACATGAATTTAATATCAAAATTCAGAAATAACTGATCTAGTGCCCAGTGGCAATACCTTTAAAAAGTCAGTGGGTTTCTACAGATATCTGGTCTTATGAGAGCCTCTATTCTTTATTGAGTACAGTTTGTTAAAAGTTGTATCAGGAGAGCCATAGTTCTATAGACCAACCTTCTGATATGTAGCAATAGATAGTGCAGTTGACACCTGTTGGGTTTCCTGCCTAAACAATACCCCTTGCCTAGAAACTCCTCCCTACCCTCCACCACATGGTTTCCATATGATCCTACCACACTGAACACAGTTGGCTTGTCCAAGGGGATGAATGTTACTTTGTCTGGAACAATGAATCTCTTCTTTGAGATTTTTGGATTTGAAACTATTAGTCTGCTTGGGCTGCTGTAACAAAATATCATAGACTAGGTGGCTTAAACAGCAGAAATTTATCTCTCACAGTTCTAGAGGCTGGGAAGTCCAAGATCAAGGTGCCAGCTGATTTGGTTTCTGGTGAGGGTTCTGTTCTTGGTTTGCAGAAGGTCACTTTCTCACTGTGTCCTCACATGGCCTTTCCTTTGTGTATGCTCATGGAAAGAAAGAGAATCCCTCTCTCTTTCTCTTCATATAAGGCCACACTTCTATTGGATTAGGACACCACTCTTAGGACCTTATTTAACCTTAAGTACCTCCTCAATGCTCTATCTCCAAATACAGTCACACTGGGGATTAGAACTTCAACATATGAGTTTTGGGGGAACACAATTCAGTCCATAGCAGAGACTAACAGAGTCCAGTCATTTCTTCCTATGACACCAAGGCTCAAAGCTTGAAAGATGCCTTATTTTCTGCTATGTGGAGAAATGGGGTCTGTAGGGAGAGAGAATCATGTATCCAACACTTAAGTGAAGCAGACACAAGAGACAGAGAGTATCTTAATACTGTCATATTCCTGGTGTAAGCTGTTTCTAAATCTCAGATGAATCCTTGCCCTCTTAAGGTCTTAGTTGATCTGTAAGGAGCCTCCATTTTCCTCCCAATTAATGTCTTATTTTTTCAGGTTAAGTGAGTCTCTGTCATTTATAATCAAAAGATAGTCTTGACTATTATCATTTCCACAATATTGAAATAGATTTTTAATAAAAAAGGACTGAAAATTAAAAATAGCATTTACAAATATGCAATTTTCTCTGTGATTGCAAAATGAACCTCAAAAGATATCCTGGAACTTTGATAACACTCTTCAGATCCAGAGTTGAGAAAATCATGTCACAGAACACACTGGGAATGTTTGCCTTGGCCATGTACCTTTAAGTCAATGTGGTGTGTCCATACCCCACCCATCCACAGACAACGAGGACAGAACTCCAACTCTTACAGTACCAAGATCATCTTTATCCTAATCCATTCCTGCTTTTTTAAAAATCCCCATAACATGTATCATATTTCCATTTTGAAGAACTGTGTCTGTCTTGTTGGGTTTGAGATGTATATTGTTCTCTTGGCTTTCAACTCAGATCTCACTAAAGGGATTTACCTCAGGAACACTTCCTTTCAGACATTTTTGCTCTCAGTCACTTTGGGTATGTCAGCCCTTGGGTAAATCCTGGTTTGGGTAACTTTGGATGCACTGTGGAGCTATGGCCAATGGTGGGATAGAGGCAGCTTGTGCTAGCGCATGAGACTTGATTGTGTGTATCTTCTCCCAACTTCATGTTTAGTGATACTCATAGGTAGCTTCAAATCAGTTGTTGTGGGAGTACTAGTTATACCCTGGAAGTTGGAAAACACTACAAGTTATGCATTTTCTTTCTCCAAGAGCTATCCCCTCTCATTTTGAACATTTGTCAGTACATCATAAGCTATCACCCACTTGACTTGACACTCCATTTCCTGGGGAGACTTTAAAAAAAATAACTGACTTTGATAAGTCTGGTTAAGTATATCTGAAGATTTATAATTTCTAACCATTATTTTACTTTATTTTGTTTGGCCAAATAGTCTACCCAAACAATCAGGCATGTTGTGGAGTCTCCTTAACTGCTTTTCCCACTCAGGCTGTACAGTGATGGCTTTTGCTAATATCAGCACCATGGACAGCGACAGGAAATCTATAAGTGGCCACAATTAGAAGAACCAAAAATACCACAAAGTTAAGGGTCTGGACTTGGCAGTGGATTGAAAATTAGAGGACAGTGAGGAATCTAGGATGAAGGAGGAGGTAAATTAATATATTAATATCTACTAATATCCAGGGCCTTTGTTAGGTGAGGTACCCAGGATTCAAGTGCAGAGTAAAAACAGACACCATGGATGCAAGCCAAAGGGAGAGCATTACATTTGTACAACAATCCAGGAAGGCAATGAGTAAGAAATCAGGTAGAAAGTCAGTGTTCATGGTAAAATGAGTGGCCAAAAATATATAATAAGTGGTCAGGAAATAGCTAGATCACAGGAAGTGGGAGAATGAATCTCTCTAAGTGAAGAGAGTAGAATAAATAGGAGATTGTAGCAGCAAGACAGTCTATTTCCTGGCCAGAGAGCATGGTGTGATGAACAGAGCACTGCTGGGGTCTTTCCCTGGCTCACCCGCTAACTTGTTGGGCAACCTTGGTCAGATCACTTGACCTCTCTAAACACTGGTTTTTTCATCTGTGAAATGAGGATATTGAAGTATGTGATCACTGAAGTTCCCACTAGCTCTATGACTCTGTGGAGTATTTTGTCCAGGACAGGAAATTTCTTATAAGCCCTTAAGGGAATTGGAGCAGAAGTCATTAAGTGGAATCCTTTGACTAGAGTAGAAATTAAAAGGAGCTCTATCAAAATTTGGCTTTCACATTTTGCTCAGACAATGAATTGACATTGGCTTTTGGACAGAAAAAGAGCAAAACACCAGCATCCCAAAGAGCCTCAGACTCTTAACCCATGGCTATTCCTGATGGCTACTCATCAAATGAATTAAAGCTATGACATATTGTGATTTTACTGTCTACTCCTTAATGCCTCATTAACATCCAGAAATTAACTCCACCTTTTTGATTATTTTAGGATAGGGCGTCACTTAAGTGCCAATTTAAAAAATCTAGGGTTTATCCAGTTACACAGAGGAAGAAAGGGTATTCTTAACTATACCTCTCTCTGCAACATACACACCCTATGTCTAAAATATGTCTAAAGAGAAATATCCTCAAAGTTGAAGATTAATGAACCATGAGTCAAGAAAACTGGTCTATCTTTTATCAGAATTAATGAAAAAATGAAGCTGAATTTCAGAAAACTTCATCTAAGTTTACATAACTGATGCTCATAAACACGTTTAGGTGAAAAATGAACTATGTAGAATTCAACTCTTTCTTTTTAGAGTTGTCACACTGTCTATGAGTGATAGGTTAGAACCAAATACCACATTTTGTGAAGTTTGAAGTCCAGGGGCAGGTGATCTGTTATGAGAAGATCATGCTTTGACGTATGATCTAACTGCTGGTCTGAAACATGAGCAGACATTTAAGGAGCTTCTGCGAAGGCTCTGAGGACACTGTTTACAGCACAGAGATCTGCAGAAAGGATTATTCCACACCCTGATAAATGAGAGTCCAACTGTGCCAAAGGAGAGGGACATATGTCTAGAGAATATAATCCCAGGTCCCTTGTTGACTGGGTTGCATAAATCAATCTTATACAAAATGTACAGATTTTTCCTCAAATGTTTGTATAATTTAAAGTTGACTGCCTTGGGCATACAGAAATTCAGGGTGTAACATGGAAATCAATGTCATTGTGCACAACTGGAACCACTGTTCTCCATTCTCCACTCTTTTAAAGGCTATATCAGCTCAGCATCATGGGATTATGTTGGCCCCAACCCTCAGTATAAAATTACCAATAAGAAATGTTCCTGTTTTAAAAGGTTTTTTTTT
This sequence comes from Varecia variegata, assembly GCA_028533085.1. Classification (NCBI taxonomy): domain Eukaryota; kingdom Metazoa; phylum Chordata; class Mammalia; order Primates; family Lemuridae; genus Varecia; species Varecia variegata. Next base: position 13,582,543 of record CM052443.1, on the reverse strand, counting down.
TTTTGCCCTATATAATCTGATCTTTAAATTACCATAAAACTTTAAATTCTTAGAGCTTGAAGAAACCTAGAAAGAACATCTGCTTCAGCTGATGAAATAACTGAATTTAGCTGAAGTAGGTACAAGAACTTGCACATACTAGAAATGATTAACAAATTGCTGATCCCAGTGATCATGGTGCCAGATATGACCACTCATCCAAGCCTTCCACAAAAGCTGAGGCTTGCCCTTGGCCCTCACTGCACTAGGCTCATAGGATTGCAGGAGGGACTGACAAGCCAACAACTACCTAAGACACAGTGGGAGCCCAGCTGTCCTTCAGAGATCATATCATCACCCTTTCTGGTTCTTACACATAAGTCCTAGACACACAAACTTTGAGGAAACTTTGGAGGTAGTGGAATTATCATTGAAAAAAAAGTCAAAGACTGTACTCTCTAGAGATCATATTTTGGAATAACTGGAGAGTTGAATTGAATAAAAATTTGCTAGGGTATTTTATAATTTCCAGGATTTTTAAAAATAATTTTTGTTTCACTTTCATTTTATGAAGATACAAACCCTATTGCTGCTAGTGGAACATATTCAAAAACCCTGCCCCAAAGCTCCCTTCCAGAAGATTCCCAGTCCAGCCATAGACACTAAATTACTCTAGCCTTTCTCCCTCACTTATGGTGAGTCAAGGATTGCCATTGGTCTTCTCTTTCCCATTCACCAGAACCCCATTGTGCCCTCTGCCTCCCTCCCATCTCTTCCAACTAGTTTCCAAAGACAGAGAACACATACCCTAATTTTTCTGTTTTATACTGTCCCACTTAGGAGAGTACTTTACACCAGGAGATACTTGACCAATGCAGACATAGAGCTCCTTTCATTCTCAAAGCCTACACAACTAGGCATGCATGGTTACTGCGCAATCTATGCTGGGTGTAGTTCCTCTCACTCTTTTTTCTTCAAGACTTCAGGTTTCCTGATCAGACCTTCACCTTCAATTCTCCCATTGAACTTTTTGGATTTAGCAGATGCGCTAACCAAGTGCAGACTTGCAGGTGCTAGTAAGTCACTTAAAGAACCTGTTATGACTTTGGAAATGTTCATCATTGGCTTGCCATGGTTACAAAAGGGAACTGATGGTAAACAGTGTGTGACAGGAAGTAATGAATTGTCCATGACCATAAAATGTGGCTTTCACCAAGGTCTCTACTCAGGAGCTGGAGAATGAGGTAAGGGCGGGGGAGGAAGAGATTAAAGAAACATCATTGGTGCCAAAGAATAAGCCACTTTGTATAGTGACGTTCATTTTATGGAGTCAATTGGTACAGGGTTTTTCAGTGACTCATATGATGAAGAAGAGCCATGATTCAAAAGCTGTCATCGCGCGAAGACTCAATAGCACACTAGTCATGTGCTTTAATAGGATGCAAACAACCTTGTCAGAGAGCAGATGAGCTGAGATGTGAGTCAAGCTGTCATATTCCAAGACAATTGAATTGATTTGTGTTTGTGTTCTCATTTTGTTTCTACCGTATGAGAAAAATCAGAAGAATGCTTATCATTTTTCCTGTTGGCAAGCAACTACCACATTCCACAGTTTTCTGGCTACTCTTTGGGGATTTGTGTAGAATGGGGCTGTGAGCTTTGGCTGTGAGCTAAGTATGGACCTGTCTGGCCCGATATCCCTGTAAGATGTGGTCCGTTCTGGCTTCAATGACTCCAGCAATCCGTGGTGTGCTGCTAAATACTTCACAGCCAGCTCCCTGGGAAAAAGAAAATTAAAGCCCACATTGTAGCATTTCCTGATTTCCATGGTGTAAATACCCCCATCAATGCCAATTTTAAGCTACCAAGATGACATCACTGAATATGGAACTGGGCAGAGATGTGCCAGTTCGTGGGCTGGTACTAGGCAGTTCCAGCTCAGCACTGGCAGCAATCACATATATGCCCCCAGATAGGTGTCCTTGGATACTGGGGACAGAAACGCCATCCTGATCCTCTGATCACTGCGAGATCAGCATGAGAGTATCCGTGTACAAATTTTTCAATGCCTTTAGAGACAAGTATTATAATACTTACATTCATAGGCAGTAAGCAGGGACCCGAGTGGCCCCTTTAATAAGGTGACCATATACTTTATTATCTTAACAAGGACACCCTTGAGTTAAAAAAGGATGTTATTAACACTAAGACAAGTAGGGCTGTCCCTGGACAAACCAGGACAATGTGGTCACTCTCCTTTAAGGCACAGTGTGAGCATGGTAGGAAACAAGCACTGTATCTATTTGAAGTCACTTCTGTGTTCTGTGTCCCTGCACTTTGTTCCCTGTCCATATGGGAGAATGGTGCTGAAGTCCCCATTCAGCCTGGGGCTTGTGCCAGTCTGGCAGGGGTAGGGTCTGCATAGCTTATAAAACTGTGTGTGTTTTTAGGCTTATAGCATCCTTGATGCGTCTTTTCAACCACTGCAAGTGTCCCTTCCCATCCAAGCAATCATGTCAGCAGCTAAATACTTCTCTTGTTGGTCTCAGCCCAAACTTCTGTTCTTCTCATAAAAAATAAAAAATATGTGAGATTCTATGGGAGAAAAAAAGAATCCCATAAATAATCCTCTCTTTACACCACTCTAAATTTGCTTCTGGTCCTTACTTATGAGTGTGCAGACATAATTATTGATGGAGTTGTAATCAGTGTGTGCAAACCATTGGGTGTTGCACTCGTTTCCATTTAACATTATTTCACATACTCATTTCCATATATTGACACAATCCACACGCTTATCATTTTTTATGGCAACATAATACTCCATCATGTTGACACACTCTAGTTTTACATCCCATTCTCCAAAGACAAAGTGTCCTGGCTTTGTGCGAACTGGTTGTCATGAATGCAGGCCAGCAGAGAGAGCTATGACTGGCTGAAACTCTAACTGGTCCCTGTGACGTGCAGATGGGGTGCACTGAGACAAAGGTAAAAATTTTTTCAGGGTCAAATTCAATGTTAACATTCACCAGTCTTCTGCTTTTATAACCTTCAGCTCTTCAAAGTCCCAGACACCAAAACAAGCCACACATCAATAAGCACATTTAACAAAGGGGCAACTAACATGAATGTAGGCATTGGGGTGACTGCTAAGTAATGCCAGAGAAGAATATAGCTATTTTAATTATGCAGTAGCAGGGTAAAGTCTGCCAACTCTTCCATGGCTTCTGAGGGACATCTAGCTGCCCGGGTAGTTCCTCAAAGGCCACAGCAGCAGAAGGTGGCTAAGTCTGTCCTGAAGGTACAGGCCCTAGCATGAGGGCCTGTGTGTGGCTTAGGACTCTGGTGTGACAGTTCACCTCCTGTTCATTCAGAGTCCAGGCCCAGATTGGGATATTGATTGGAATTAGTGTTGCTTTGGTTCCTGAGGAAGATCAATAAACAATATAAGGGAAGAAGCTTACACTTAAGTGCAACCTTTGGCCTTGAACCTAAAACTGAGTTAGTTAAATTTGATTATCTTCTTTTTGGGGTTAAAGTCTCATCTTTGTGTAGTGGACTTGCTTTTGGGGGGTCTCCAGGGGAGGTTTGACTTACCCGGCCTTAGTGCTTACTATGTGCCAGCCTCTGTTCTAAGCACTTTAGGCATATTAGCTCATCAATTCTCACAACAATTGTATAAGGTTTGTGCTATTACTATCCTCATTTTATAAATAGGGAATTTGAGGCAGGGAGAGGTAAAGTAACTTGTTGAAGTCACAACAGTTAGGATGTGGCACATCTGGGCTTTAGACCCATGTGGTTTTGTTCCAGAGTCCATGCCACACTTGTCTACCACACGCTCCCAATGAAATTCTAGTCCATTCATCCAGAGGTGGGCCTGCTCTCCCTCTGTCCTCAGCCCTCTCTGCCCAGGGCCAGCCCAGGCCATGACCAGCCTCAGAGGAAGAGCCACAGACGGAATGGGCTGATTGCATCCATCTGAGCCATGAGGGTTGAACAACAGAAAACACAGCTAAAATGATTAACCCCAATTTTTCCTCTAATTTCCTTCCTAAATAGATTTTTCCCTTGCTGATGAAATCTGTCTTAATTTGGTAGTGGGTGGGTAGGTAGGGGAGTCTGGACTGATTTGGTATTAGAAAGTCTTACGTATCTGCAGAGAAAAATATAGGGGCGATTATACTCCCCAAATATGGTAGGAAACCATAGCTCCTCTCGTGGTTTATTCTCCATCCATCCATCATCTGACCATCCATTTGTCCATTATTCATTTGTTTGTCTATCTACTATCTATTATCTAAGTATCTATCATCTTTCAATGTATCTATCCATGTATCTATTATCTATTTATGTGTCCATCTATCCATCTATCATCTATGTATCTATCTATTCACCTATCAATCATCTATCTATCCTTGTATCTACCTATCCATCATTTTTGCAGGGGGTGGTAATAACAGTGTTGAGGCCACCAATCAGGATGCTGCCTGGTAAGTCATCCCGCCACAGGCCTGTTTATGACCATCATAAAATGTCTGCGGATAGTCCAACGGCTGATTTTCCAGGGTCTTTTTCTACTGTCTGAAGGATCAGGAAAAAAATCTATCAGCTGGAGAAATTAAGCCATTTTTCTTCAGGGGAGAGAAATGGAGTAGCAGGTTTTCCACATTAAAATGCTACAGTGGATTCCAGATGAATGAAAAATTGGTCTGCATAGTAATGAGACTAGAGAGAGATTTGGAAGGTTTGTAACTGGGTCTCGGCAGAGGCCTCAGGGTGGAACACTGCATCAAACCTGGTGGTGTCAGGCAAGCTGGGCTCTTAGGGTTCCAGGGAGGTGGGTTCCAAGACATCATCCTCCTTATTTTTTCTCCCTTTTATTTTTCCAAAAGGCTAGCTGTCACTTGTGTAGGTGGTTTTATTAGAGAGGCACAAGTATGGGACTCCTCTTCCCATTTTGGTGGTTTGTTCCTGCTAGTGCCGTGAACCAGTTGTCTGACAAAAACCCCACTGCCCCTCGTGACTCACACAGGCCAAGTCTGTCCGAAAGAGGGGTTCAGACTTCAGAGGGTGCATTGCCTGGTTGAGAAGGAGGACATTAACACAGCTTCAGAGCATTAACCCAAATGTGATCCAGGTAGAATCCAGCTGGAAAGCTAATCTCGGACCTCCTATGGATCTTAACAAATAGGAGAGGCTGCTTGGATGACAGTAAGCAGGTTTATGGGAAGCCACAAAAGCAGAGAATTCACTTAAGAATGCCGCCCAGACCCTACCCTTGCCAGTGATGAGTCTCCTGCAGGTTGGTGCCTGACCTTCCTGATCTGCCCCCTGGAGTTCCTGGCTCAAGAAGGCTACTCCTCATCTCTGGGTGAGAAGCTGGAGGAAGGGGGTGGTGGGAGCAGAGCCATGTGTAGAGCTCAGATGGGAGGTGAGGAGGCTCACACTTAGTCAGACACAGAGGAGGGGCTGGGGGTGGGAGGCTGTGCAGACAGGTCTTTGGAAAGCAGTTTCTACACCTGAGCATTTTGCCTTAGCATCATCTGTGCTTGTCTTAGTGCTTTTGGGCTGCTATAATAAAATACCTTAAACTGGGTAATTTGTAAACAACAGAAACTTATTTCTCCCAGGTCTGGAGGCTGGGAAGTACAACACCAGGGTGCCAGCAGATTTGGTATCTGGTTAGGGCTCGCTCTCTGCTCCCTAGATGACAACTTGTTGCTGTATCCTCATGTGGTGGAAGGAATGAAACAGCTCCATTTTTTAAATAATAAGGGCATTCTTCTATTAGGTTAGTAAGTATGAAATGTCTGATTTCCTTAAGTACTAAGTTAGACAGTTGATATCACTGACATTTCACTTTGACACTTTTTTTTATTTTGACACTTCTTGTTTTATTTTTATTGTGAAGATACAGCCTCATTCTTTCAAATGCACAATTTGGCTTGTGATTATCTTTCTTTTTTTTTTTTTTCTTTTGAGATGGAGTCTTGCTCTGCCACCTAGGCTAGAGTGCCATGGCATCAGCCTATCTCACAGCAACCTCAAACTCTTGGGCTCAAACGATTCTCCTGCCTCAGCCTCCCATGGAGCTGGGACTACAGGCATGCACCACCATGCCTGGCTAATTTTTCTATTTTTAGTAGAGATGGGGATCTCAATCTTGCTCAGGCTGGTCTCAAACTCCTGACCTCAAGCGATCCTCCTGCCTCAGCCTCCAAGAGTGCTAGGATTACAGGCATGAGCCACCGTGTCTGGCTATGATTATCTTTCAATTTTTTTTCTTTTAGAGCAATGTTTGTGAAACCATAGATAAGTCAAAACTTCATGTTACTTTTGAATATGAATTCTATTTTGGAACCAATGTGGCACAGACAGATCAAAATATCAACAAAGTGTTTGGGAAGGATGTGGCTAATGAACGCACAGTATTTTGATGGTTTGAGAGGTTCTGTTATGGTGATTTTATTAGGTCATTAAATAAGAAATGTCTGATTTTGAATCAAAAGTGTAGTTTATTATATCTCAAACAAGAAACAGTACAATAATCAAAGTACATGCCTAAACTATCGACACAGTTTTGCCATCTTAACAGTAGCTTGCTGATGCCAGCAGTGAAGAAGCCTGGAGAGCAAGTGGCAATGAAATCGCAAAAGGTATTTTCCACAGCTTGTTGAGAATTGAATATTTTTCCTTGCAAGAAGTGGTCCAAAGCCTGGAAGAAGTGGTAGACAGTTGGTGCAAGGTCTGGTGAATACAGTGGAGGACAGAGAGTTTCCAAGTCCAGTCCCTGTAGTTTGAGCAGCATTGTTTGTGCAACATGTGGTCGAATGTTGTCTTGCAAGAGGATTGGCCTATCTCTATTGACCAATCTCAGCTGCTTAATTCTTAGCAGCCTCAATATTCCATCCAACTGGTTGTAGTAGACATCCACTATAATCCATTGACCAAGTTTCATGAAGCTGTAGTGGATAATACCAGTGCTAGACCACCGAACAGACACTATTAGCGTTTTTTGATGAATATTTGGTTTTGGACTGTGTTTGGGCCCTTCATCTTTATCCAACAATTGTGCCAAGTGCTTGCAATTGTCAAAAAGAATCATTTTTCATCACACCTAACAATACGGTATGGAAATGATTTGCCTTTATGTCGTGACAGCAAAGAAAGGCAAGCTTCGAGATGATTTCTCTTCTGATGCTTGTTTAATTCATGTGAAACCCATCTATCCAGCTTCTTTACCTTGCTGATTTGTTTCAAATGATCCAATATTGTTGGAATAGTACCATCAAACCTTGCTGCTAATTCATGTATAGGTTGAGATGGATTTGCTTCCACTACAGCTTTCAGCTCATCATTATCCGCCTTGGTCTCAGGTCGTCCATGTGGCTCATTTTCAAGAATATTTACATAATGGCCTAATCTCATTCATGGGGGCAGAGCCCTCTTTACTTAATCACTTCCCCAAATGTCCCACCTCTTAATGCTATCACATTGGAGATTAAGTTGCAACATAAGAATTTTGGGGGACAACATTCAGACCATAGCAGCACTGGAGTCTTTGCTTCTTATGAACCTGTAGTCTGAATGTGAACATTGCTTAAGGGAGCAAAAGGCACCTGGGCTGGACTCTGACAGTGTCACTCAGCCCTGCCCACTGTGACCTGACCGGAACTGGCATTTGAGCAGGTCCAGCGTGGGTCGATCACGGAGCTGCAAGGACTACATGGCATTGTTCTCTGACTGTTGCAGAAAGGGAGGAGGGGAACAGATGCCATTGTTCCTCAAGAGACAGAGCTCTGGAAGAGTTTCTAGACTCAGAGTCCAGGACAGAACTTCTGATAATCTTGCCTATGGCCTGGGGCTGCTCTGCTGGGAACTTCACCACCTCTGGCTCACCTATGGGTGCTCCCTCCTATTCCACAGCCTCCGCGAGGTAGCAGCCCCGTGCCCTGGCCGCCCCTTCTCCTGCCAGCCAGACGCAGGGGAGACGGCAGCTGCAGGCCTCCGGCCACGAGCTTCCCACTTCAGGTTTTCCAGATTGCCGACCAGCCCGGCCCCAGGCCTGGATTTCTGCTGAGGCAGGTGAACCCCTGGGACCTGACCTCTGCCCCCCTGTCCCTCAGCAGGGCCAGTTGTCAAGGAGATGACAGGATTGAATTCCGAGTTAAGGGAACCAATCTTGTCTTTCTAATTTTATCTTCACTCTCTCTTCCTCCTGCATCCCCTTCCTCCCTCTCATCCTTCTTTGTTTTTTTTTTTTTTTTTTTAATCGCATGCAGCCAATAAAAGAATGGTGGTCATTTTCTAAATTGTGACCAAATAATTATTTTATTAAAGCAAGACCTTTTGCTGGCTTTTAGGAAATCTCTGCTGTACATTTTCTTCTGCATATAATGTACTCAGCGCTGCCTTATATTATTGACAGCTGCCAAGCATTTTGACAACTCACCTGTAATCATCACATCCTCGGAAGATTTTATTACCTCTAATTGTCTGATGCAAAAAATAGAAATGAAAAGGAAAGGCCCACGGCTGACCAATGACTCACCAGGGCTTGGATCCCAGGTTTCCTGACTGTCTATTCAGAGGTGGCCAGTACTTAGGATGGGATGTCTTATTGTCCCTGGACTCCCCGAGGCATTACATCTCTGGGGACAGGGAAGATACATTCAGTAAGCTGCAAACAGCTGGGCTCTGAGCTGGCTTTCATGCCTCGTTTAGATGACGCTGATGTGGATACAGATGATGCTGAGTACATGGGATGTGACATTATCCATATAATTTGTCAGAAGCTGCCAACTTTGCAGAACTAACCTCGATATGGGGGCTTCTTATTTCTCCTTTCAACACCCACTTGCTCCAGTTCATTTTAGGACAATAAAAATATGTGACAGTTCTAAAACTCCACTCATCAGGGGATCTTAGTAGTTAACTTAGAAACTTGTGAAGAAATGAAATAAAAACTCGATGGGATAGACTGGCATTCTTCCTCTGGGAAGGTAACCAGCGGATCAAGTCCACATAACAGGAGTCCTTTTCTGTTCACCTGGTACTTACAAAGAGTCTTCTAGAATGAACCCCACCTTATTCATTATCCTCCCACTGTGTAACCCAGAAACATATTCATTTGTTCTTATTTCAATTTTAGTAAAGGACAATCAGCTGGAAAGAGCCTGGCTGTCCCTCCGTCTTTCCTGTCTCCACTCAAGCCCTCTGGCTGGAACATCCCTCTCTGGGTGCCACCCCAGCTGTCCACCCTTAGGCCCTCCCTCCTGCTCTGGAGCTACTCGGGATCCTCCCCCATATATGCATAGTAGCCAAATGCCTTCTTCCTGCTCATGGAGACTTCTCTAACCTGTGTCTCCAGTTATTTTCAAGAGCATAACTTCTCTGTAGGAGCTGTCACAGGATGATTGTCACCCCAGCACAATCACAAATGGCATGTTCCTGTTGGCTCAAATAAAGTGTCCTGGTTTGGACAAGCTGCATGGTCTCCCAATCCTTGGGGCTCTTGGAGAAGGACACCTGCATTCGTGTTACGTGACGTGAGTGGCTCCTCGTATGAAGTCACAGCAAGCCATGCGGAGAGGGAGAGAGATTTTAGGAGGGAACTTCCTAGGCCTCTCACACGACTTGCCTCACTGAAGTTCAAGCTCATTTATCCTGGTGTCCTCAATGCTTAGCACAGAGCCTGGCACATACTTTTTGGTCTCAGAACCCTTTTATATTCTTAAAAATTATTGAGGACTTCAAAGAGCTTTTGTTTATGTGGCTTATATTTAACACATTTATTACATTAGAAATTAAAACTAAGAAAATTTTAAAATGTGTATTACTTTCTGTAAAACAAGAATAAAAACACATTAAGTGTTAAAATAAATGATTTTTTATGAAAAATAACTATATTTTCCAATATAAAGCAGCATAGCAAGGAGAGTGATTTAAATTTAGTGAGAAGAGTGGCATTGGTTTATATTTTTATAAATCTCTTTAATGTCTAGCTGAATAGCAAATAGCTAGATTCCCATATCTGTTTCTGTGTTCCATCTGCATCAACACCCACCATGCAGCCTCTGAAAAACTCCTGTACACTCAAGAGAGAATGAGAGAAAGAAAGGCAGATCAAGTCTAGTATTAGTGTAAATATATCTCTGACCCTGTGGATCCCTGAAAGATCATACTTTGAAAACTGCTGCACTGGATATTCAGTTAGTACCTACTGAAGAAAACAAATTTTAATGTGAAGAATCTTTAAGAGAAGTGTGGAAGCTTTCGGCAGGTGGGAGAAGGTATTATTTGTGCTTTCTGGATTGTTCACATGTGATTGAAGCAGCTGCCTTAGATGTCACATTATGGTTCAAATTTGGGGGCATAGGGTGGACACAGGGCCCATCATTAAAAACATTATTATTAAAAAATCTTTTCCATGGAAAAAGGTGAAACAAAGTCCAAGCAAAAAATTAGCAAAATTTTGAACATATTTGCATTTGTGTGAAAGGGATGCATGTAATTCTCAAGTCATTGGGGTGTGTGAAGAGGAGATACTCTTCTGATGAAATTATAGACTCCCCAAGGTTGGGGCTATATTTTCTCTCTTTTTTTTTTTTTTTTTTTTTGAGACAGAGTCTTGCTCTGTTGCCCGGGCTAGAGTGCCATGGCATCAGCCTAGCTCACAGCAACCTCAAACTCCTGGGCTTATGCGATCTTCCTCCCTCAGCCTCCCAAGTAGCTGGGACTACAGGCATGCGCCACCATGCCCAGCTAATTTTTTCTACACATATTTTTAGTTGTCCAGCTAATTTCTTTCTATTTTTAGTAGAGACAGGGTCTCACTCTTGCTCAGGCTGGTCTTGAACTCCTGACCTTGAGCGATCCTTCTGCCTCGGCCTCCCAGAGTGCTAGGATTACAGGTGTGAGCCACCATGCCGGGCCTATTGTCTCTCTTTTTTAGATAATGTGGTGTCCAATACAGTAGCCACCTGAGGCTCTTGAGTACTTGAAATGTGGCAAACCAAGTTGAGATGTGCTAGAAATATAAAATACACACTGGATTTTAAGAGACTTAGTATTAAAAAAATGTAAAATGTCTTACAAATTTTAAATATTGATTGAATATTGAAGTGATATGAATATATTGAGTTAAATAAAATATATTATTAAAATTAATTTCACAGCCAAGATGTCCTTCAGTAGGGGAATGGATAAAAAGCTTGGGTGCATTCATACAATAGAATATTATTCAGTGCTAAAAAGAAATGAGCTATCAAGAGATGAAAAGACATGGAGGGACCTTAAATGCATATTGCTAAGTGAAAGAAGCCAAAATCTGAAAAAGCTACCTGCTGTAAGAGTCTGATTATTCAACATTCTGGAAAAGGCAAAACTATGGAGTAAAAGATCAGTGGTTGCCAGGGAGGGGAGGGGGGGAGGAAGGGCAGAGATTTTTCAGGAAGCTAAACTATTCTGTATAATACTGCAGTGGTAATACACATTATTTATCCATTTGTCAAAACCTGTAGAAGTGTACAACACAAAGAGTGAAACCTAATGTAAACTATGGGTTTTAGTTAACAGTGTATCAATATTGGATCTTAGTTAACAACAAGTATCATCAGTTGTAACAAATACAATGTATGATCAGTTGTAACGAACACAACAATGTATCATCAGTTGTAACGAATACAAAAATGTATCCTCAGTTGTAACGAGTACAACAATGTAGCATCAGTTGTAACAAATGTAACAATGTAGCATCAGTTGTAACGAATATACCACACTGATTCAAGATGCTAACGGGGAAGTGTGTGTGTGTGTGTGTGTGTGTGTGTTTGGGGGGTGGTATATAGGAACCCTGTACTTCCTGCCAATTTTTCTGTAAACCAAAAACTGATTTTTTAAAAAGTCTATTAATTAAAAAATTAATTTTACTTGTTTCTTTGTACGTTTGTTAATGCGGCTACTAGAAAAATTAAAAATGACATACGTGGCTCACATTTTGTGGCCTGAGTTTTGGATCTCTACTGGGCAGAGCTATTTGCGTCTCCTGGGCCAGGTGCTTAAGTGACGTAAGCACTTAGCAAAGGTTTACTTGGCGATCGTTTGCAAGGTGAAAACCAGCACCATTAAGGCCCAGAGAGATCACCTGAGCCGATGGGCTCCATTTTTCTTGTGGCCCAGTTTGAGGAGGGGAGGAGGGAATGGCCAGAGAGAGGGGACGTCGGCTCCCCGCTTCCTGCCGGCTGCGCTGCTTGCGGTGCGGAGTGGAGCCAGCCCCGACGCGGGTCCTGGACCTCCGCCCACCCCGGCCCCCACCCCCCCAGCTCACCCCACCCCCAGCCCTCTGCTCCCAGCGCTTCTGGAAGAGCCGGCGGGCCCCTGTGTGGGCCTGAGCTCCGGTCACTTGGCAAGCCCGTCGCAGTCCCAGGCGACTCCGGCAACTCGGGCAGCCCCGGCCCCTGGGAGGCGCCCGGCAGGGGGTGCGCTTTCCCCGGCCTGCTCCGGGATTCCCCGGGGTGGGATCCAGGGCCCGGCTCCACTCCGGACTGAAATCCCTAGCTGGTTGCAAGGTGCGTTGGTAGCTGGTGTCTTTAATCGGACTCCTGCGGTTTTGCAGGGAGCTCTGTGAGGGGTGGTTTTTATACAGCCCGAAGTAGGAGCGGACACAACCGCGCTCCTTCCCCGTCGCACCTGAGGCGCAGCCCTGTTTCCCGCGGAAGCCTCCACTCAGCCTTGTCCGCTGTTGCTACCCACCTCTGCAATCAAAAGGTCAGAATGCAAACGGGCACCCCGTCCCTGGGGCTGTCGGACTTAATCAGGGCCGGGTCTGAATGCAGGTATGGGACCAGGGCAGCCTCCAGGCCCCGTGGTGGGATCAGAGGCTCCTTCATCCTGCAAATACCCTCCTTTCTTTATTTTTCTTTTAAATTATTAAATACTCCAAACACACAGAAAAGCACAGCGAATAAGACTCCCATGTACCCACCACACAGATATAACAAATGTTAATATTTTGCCATAAGGCTTCTGATCGCTATTTAAAGAAATAAACCTTTATAGATAGAGCTGGAAGCGCAATCACCCACTAACCCCATCTTTGCTTTCTGTCTCTTCCCAGAGGGAGCCTCTCTCCTGATATTACCTAGGTTTCATATGTTACCTATGACATTGCCATAAACAATATGTATGACTGTTTTTATCAATGTGCAATCAATATTTATTGGATGCCTAGTATGCACCTGCCACTGTTCTGGGCCTTGAGGATAAAGCAGTGACAAACAGGACCCCAGCACTGAGCTACGTGCAGGTGAGGAAGACAAATGGAAAACATACAACAGGAGCGTGCTGAAGAAAGAGCCAGGAATAGGAGCATCAGGAGTGCTGTCTGCTGTCCCCCTGGGGTAGGTCCTGTCCTCATATCATTTTAGGCTTTTGACTTCTCAGTGGTGGTTGTTTTTCCTGTAAGAGTCCCTTTGTCCTGGGTGGTGGACATTTATAGACAAAGAGGTTTTGCATTTGCCTCTGCTGTAAGCACTGGGGCCCATTGTTTTGTGGATAGTTTGTATAAATACCTTAGCTTGGAATTTGCCACCACATGGGTGGTTTACGTTTGGACTTCACCTCTATGGGAAGTTCAGTCTTGGGATGTCAATCAAGGTCATGTGGAGACAGTTTTTCTGCTGGCACCCCAGGCACTTTTCCTAGCCACCATGGAGGAGGCAGGCTTTCCAAAGGCCTGGGTAGAAGCCAGGTCTCAGGTCTGCTCCTTCTATCAAGCAAACGTGGGCTGCAGGCCTCGTGAGTTGTTCTGTGCCAGCTATGGGGGCCAAAGTCCAGGATGAAGATCCCCCTGCTCTCTCTGGCACTTTTGGACCCATTTGGTATTCTTTTTATGTCTCTGGCACCTGGGGAGCTTGCTTGCTTGCTTTTTTTTTTTTTTTTTCCCCAGCTTGGCTATAAATTTGTAGTTATGTGTTATCCAGTGCTTCTATGTGTTTGGGGTAGGAGGGAGTCCATGTCAGCTCTGACCACTATGCCATCAGGAATATAAGCTATCTCTTTATTAGCTTATCTCAGCCCTCAAAGCCTCCCTCTGATCTCCAGCAGTATGGTCAAAGCTCTGATTTCAGAGCCAGACCCTCTGGGCTTGAGTTCTGGCTCCACCACTTATTCAACGTGGACCTGTGGAAACTTAATTAACTTCAGTCTCCTCATCTGTAGAGTGAGAACAGTTGCTTGTGATACTGTGCATGGTATTACTGACTTCTTTGGGTTGTTAGGAAGTGCCTAGAATTGTGCTTGGAACCTGGCAAGTGCCATGTAAGTATTGGCTACTCATTATTTTTTTTTTATTGGCTACTATTAGTTTTTTTATAAGGTCTTTATTGTAAGTTTTCTGCTAATAAAACATTCAACTCTTGGAAAATATAAACCATCAGGTTATTACCATGTATTCACCAATTAGTATAGTTCATTCATTCTGTTCTTACCTAGTTGTCATTTTGGAGAAGAGAGAGAAGTCCGTAGGAAGGGGAGTTCAGAGCCAGCAGGCTGTGGTGGGGATGGTGAGCCTAGATGCTGGGATGTCCATGTGTGGTCCCCAACGGGAGTGATCGCACCAGCATGAAGGCGTATATTTCTTTGATAAAAATGCGTAAATTAAAAAAGATGTTTCTGATTTTGGCTCTCTCTTGTGACTTTTTGAGAAAGGAGTCTGTCTTTCTACTGGATCTTTGGGCCATTTTTCCTGTATTTTTTTACTAAAGAGAATATTACTTCCTGTTAGATGGTGTCTAGGAAACATTTTAAGTATTCCTGTGGGATACAAATGTGGCTGGTGAGTTTCTCCTCCTGGCATTCTGAACTATGATAAGTGCTCCAGCTCTAGAAGCTGAGCTTCCTGTTGCTTTGCTATAACCCAGTTGGATGCATCAGTTAGCAAAGATGTTTGCTACACATGGACATTCACTCCATATAGTCTGAGAATCTTGCCTTGGGCCCTGGTGTCAACGTTAAGGAATGAGAATAATTGGATACATAGACTTCTAGTTCCTGCTTGGTAGAAAGCCAATGTTAGCTAGGGTGGACTTTGTCATTCCAATATCAACTATTCATTGAGTACTGACTATGTTTCAAACAATACCCCAAAGGCAACTGCTGTTTCCAGTGTCCTAATATTCCTAGAATAGTCCTAGAATGGATTCTATATAGGCAAACACACACACACACACACACACACACACACATTGCAAAATTGGAAGCACATCACACACACTGTTGTGTATCTTGCTTAACATTGTATCTTTCAGGTTTTTCTTATCAGTACATACACTTCATTATACCCTGCTTCAATCTTTTTAATAACTGTGTAGTAGTCTACTGCATGGATATACCATAACTTATATCAGTAATCCAACATTTAGGTTGTTTCCAATCATTAATTGTTGCAAAAAAAGGCTGCAAAGTATAATCTCATACACATATTGTATCACATATGTGAGACTATATCAGCAGGGTAACATCCTAGAAGTGGAACTACAGGGTCCCCCTCTGCTTTTCTTTAAACAATCTGCATACATCTTTTCTCAAGGTGGTAAGAAGCAGAAATAAATGCATGCTATGAAATGGACCCATGGGATGTGGGAGGACAGTGTGGCAGAGAATACTGGCCTGGGGGTGGGGTCCTAAGATCTTTATTTCAGTCAGATAACTAGCTGGGTGACCTTGGGCAAATCTTTTAACTTCTCTAAACCTTAGTTTCTTCATTTATAAAATGGATCACTGGATGAGTCAAGGTTGGAGAGAGAATGTTCATGAACCTGTGCACCTTTTTAGAGCATTTACTGTCCTAGGATCCAGGGTAGCTTTTCCCTACTACTCCTAAGCGTCTCCTTGCTGAGATATGTGAGGTCTTGGTTTAAGGTTCTACTAGTGTCTGAGGGGTCGCACACTCCTTGGCCAGTTCCATTTTGTAAGAACACACAGTGTGGTGAAAACAGGCCTGCAGAGTTGACAAGTCCAAGCTGGGCTCTTGCCCCAGCTCCATGACGTTGAGAAGTCCTCTTCTCTTATACAGGAGCCTCACTCCATTGTTAAATGGATAAACCCAGAGTGAGGCTTTGGAGTTCCAAAAAAGGGCAAAGCTCCATTTCCCATCTTTTACACAGAGGACTTTTGCAGGATAAACATCTTCTCTATGTTCAGTTTTCAAACTTGAAGGAGTCTCTCTAAGCTTCCTTCCTTCCTGTGGCCACTGTTTGCTCAGGAGGGTGGTGGGCTGCCTGGGAGAATCCCCGGGAGACAGAGGAGAGAGAATTGCTAGTGGGAAAGATTAGACTAATCCCTGTAAACCAGCAGGGCCATTAGAGAAATCTTTTCTTAGGATTCTGTCTGTGGTGCCGCTGTGATAGAAATCATTTATCACCCAAGGTGAATCTTGAGCCCTCCTGAGAGTCAGGTTGTTAGAAAACACTGATCTGAGTGTGGGCACCAATGCAAGACCCAAACAACCTGGGGTAACTCCATGAACAGGAAGCCCTTAATCTTTCAGCGATCGGCAGTGATGACTAGTGGCAAAAGAAGGAGAACTTAGTTAGTGGAAGACTACTATTGGTTGATAACGGAAGTGTAAATATAACCTTAATTAATAAACTTTGCTAATAGTACCTCTTTATAAATATTTTCATTCAAGTTCATGCTTGAGCCTAAAGGGATGATTAGGGAAGTGGGAGGAGAGAGAAAGACAGGGTCTTAGGAAGGGGATTTGACTGGTGAAATTTTACAAAGTTGAGAAACTCTGATGAATAGAATTTATTGTTGTATAGAAGCTTCTTAAAAGTCTCACCTTTAACTTGAACCTTCCTCCATCCTTGAACTGATTTGTTGTCATGGTGTGTTACCATTTTCCTTAATGTCCAGGCTAGGGAGAATCTCTCCACTCACATAGCCCCGGGATGGGAAGGAGCTCAGCTGGCTCCTTGAGTTGAGGGCTCCTTCTGCCTTCAGGCCATTTGAGGCAGAACCTCCCCTGGGACTCAGCCTTGGGAGGAGGCCGACCACATTGTTCCAACCTCGTCCTAATCAAGCCCTGAAGACTCTACCTCTGGGTACCAAATATGTCTCTGGGAAGAGACATGCTCAGACCATCTTGGAAGCTCAGTGTGTGGGAAATAGGTATCTTGGTCAGACTTTTCACCAACAGCCACCACACAAAATTCAACTATTCTTGCTTCTAGATCTTTCTCATCTGATCAGGCCCCATTCTTCCCTGTAGGCATTGAGTCTGGGATCCCAACTCATCCTCCCCACCTGTGCCTTGTTGCCTCAGTCATTCTACACATACAGACTCCTTGGGCATTGGCTGCCTCCGGCTGGCTCTCAAATGACACTAGTCCTGGGCTCACTCCTGCCCACAAGTAGCTGCATCTGCCCCATGTCTGTATGCCAGGCTTGGAGACTAAGGCTTTGGAAAAAGTACCACCAAGGCTGTTGTAAGGGGTCAAGCTGTGAACTTTCTCAGGAGCGTCTGCCAGGGCGGAAGGTTCTTTGTGCAGCCACGGCCACCCCTTCTGTCTTTTGTAGCTTTCATCTCTTTGCTTCTTTTCCAGCTCCTGAGACCCTAATCCCTGTGGCTCCCTGCCCGGCAGTATCACCCTGTGGCTGACTTCCCTCACCAGGAGACAGCAGGGATGACCCACAGCCCTCATGTGCTGGCCCTGCTCTGTGTTAAGTGGGTGTCTAACTTTACAGCTTAGCCCTTTTACTTTGTCTCTGACCTTCCTAATGGCCCAGCCCTGCTCTGTGGCATCTGTGAGGGGGAGGGGAGCCTTCAAGTTGCCACAGGGTGGGGCAGTCCTGGAGGGAACCCTTGGTCTGAGCTCCACCCCTCAGGGCTGTTTGTGGATCAGCTGGAGCCTGGATGTGTGAGGTCACGTGTTCCAGAGGCAGGATCACACCATGGGAACACAAGCAATGTGGGCCTGTCTTTCTCGTCCTCCCCTCACCCCTCCCATTCTCCACTACGTCATTGCTTCTCTTCCAGTCCCCAGAATCTCCACCCAGGTCTGGGAACATCAATTCAAACTTGGGTGGCAGGTAGGATGCCCTGCGGGGCTCTCTAGAGCAGCCTTCTCAGAGTCCCACACTCATCCTGATGCTTAGATCCTTTGTAGGAGAATTGGGTCTAGGTGGCAACTGGACAGAACCTGGAAGGGAGGGAGACCTAAGGAATAGGATCTCCCCACTTCCAGGAAGTAGCAAGGAGTAAGATGTCACTGTTTGCTATCTGCTCTGTTGCTAACCCCCAGAGCTTTGCTTGTTTATGCATTCTGATATCTTCCTGGCTGCAGCCACCAGGAAAATGACCACTGATTATAAGTCCTACTCCTCTCCTCAGGGCACCTTCTTGTACCCCTTTGGGCCAGGGGCCTCTCCCATTGGTGCTGGGTCATCTTTTGCAAGAGCACAAAAGCAACCCCTTCCTCCCTTCCATTTGCCTGTCCTTTCAGAGCAGCAAGCAGCAGCAAACAGGCATACTCTGATGACAGGAGGCATGCCATGCCATCTGGACCCTGCAGTGCTGATTTCAGCACGATCCCACTGGACTATGAAAATGTCTGTTGCCTTCTGGGCATTCTATGTACTTGCAGGAGCAGGTGAATCAACCTGGGAAATCTTTGGCTGCCAGTGCCATCGGGCCACAGCCTGCCCTGTGGTGACCTTTCCCACCGCCTTCCTGCAGACACAAAGCAGGTCCCTGGAGGTGGCTGTCAATTGCAGCAGCCACCACATGAAACCAGGTTCCAGTTTTGCTGAAGGGCATCACGTCGCCTCAGTGCTGTGTCCGGGGGAAGGTTTGCCAGGACCAGACAATGCCTTCCTCTTCGTTCCCCTTTCCAGCTCTATCTTTCTGCCTTTTCCTGACTTTGTTCTTTGTTAGAAAGGTCCAGAGTGGTGGAGCGGTGGCTGCCGTTGTGCAAGGCATGTAATTTTGACCCCTTCTGCTCCTAAAAAATCAATACTCCTTTTGAGTCTCTGTGAAGAGCGTTTTATAGACTCCCTCCGAGCAGCTCCAATCTGTAAAAGCTGATATTATCTGGTGACCCTTCTCATACTTACACACTTTAAAAAAAAAAAAAAATTCTGGAATCTCACCTTCCTGTATAACTGAGACTCTGCTGCACATACGTGCTTTGTGATGTGCAAGTATAGTACATCTTATCTGTCCGGTTTGGAAGGAAAAGCTCCTTATTTACATACCTGAAGGCACTGGGGTATGACAGAGGTCATTGGTGACATGGTCACCCTCAGCAAGATGGGAACGAGAGTAAGACAGCCATGTTAAACACAACGGGGGAGCTCAGCCAAAGGCCCACCGTGGAGTTAGAGAAAAATCCATTAGCTTGAGAACATCTGCCACCTGTTGTTGGTCCAAGCTTCAGAGTGTTGCCTTAAAAACAGAAAGCACCTAGCTTTGACCCTTCCTATTGTACCTGTCACGTCACAAGAGGAGAAACAAGCACTCCCCACTGAACTGCAAAGTTGCAGAGCTAGGAGAGACTTCAGAGGTCACTTAATCCAGATGTCATGAACTGGTGGCTAGAGGGGGTCTCCATGATGAACATGTCTTTTTTTGACCTGTGTGGTGTTTTGGTTTGTTTCTCCATTTGTTTGTTTTAAGATGAATTCATTGTCAATATTTAAAATCAGGAGATTGCAAATAAAAATAAAGTTTGAGAGATTTTCAACTCTGGGCTCCATCCTGAATGGACAACTGAGAGACACTGCCCTGGTAACTTGCTGTGCATCCAGATGCCAAAGGCACCTGGGTTGACAAGTTACTCACTCAAATCCAGCCCCTCTCCATTTTCATATGTGGAGAAACAGAATCCTAGAAGTGAAGTGGCTTCCCTAGGTATCACAGGGACTAAGTGGCAGAGCTCTTGGCGACCTCTCTCTGGTTGCTGAGAACTATGTCTGTTCCACCGGATGGGTCCTTCAGTGTCGTTCTTGTTTCCAAAGCATGATCTGTAGAACTTTCTGGTAAAGTGGCCTCCAGAGCTGGATTTTTTTACCCCTGAAGTTGCCCCCATACAGCAGAGGCAGTCCATTCTCTAGTTTCTGAGTTTGCTTTTCCCCAAATGTTATTTTCTTAATGCATTCAAAAGGTAATGCTAGCAGTTTGTGACCACTCGATCCATCCTGCAAGAAATGCTAAAGAAAGTCTGTCCTTCAGGTTGAAATGAAAAGAAGCTGGAAAGTAATTTAAAGCCATACGAAGGAAAACAGCTCTCTAGTGAAGGTAAGAACATGGGCAATTACAAGGCTAGTATTACTATAATTTTGACTTGTAAATTACTTTCTATTTTCGACATGATTTTAAAAAGTAATTCTAAGCTGGGTGAGGTGGCTTATGCCTGTAATCCTAGCACTCTGGGAGGCTAAGGTGGGAGGATCCCTTGAACTCAGGAGCTCGAGATCAGCCTGAGCAAGAGCAAGAGCCCGTCTCTACTAAAAATAGAAAAATTAACACAGCACCATGGTGTGCACCACACCTGTAGTCCCAGCTACTTGGGAGGCTGAGGCAAGAGGATCACTTGAGCCCAGGAGTTTGAGGCTACAGTGAGCTATGATGATGCCACTGCACTGTAGCCTAGGTGAAAGAGCAAGGCTCTGTCTCAAAAAAAAAAAAAAAAAAGAGGTAATTCTAATGGAAACTAGAGAAAAATCACTCAGAAGAACACCAATCACTCATACATAGTTCCACCACTCAGAGAGAACTGTTGGCAGTAACTTACTGGGCTTACTGGTCATTTTAATATTTGATTGGACCTTATTCTGTGTACTGTTCAGTTCCTTGTCTGTTTCACTCCACACTATATTGGGGGATATTCTTTCATGTCACTGTAGTCATTGTTACAGCAAATGTCCCAAATGGCTGTTAAGGCTTCCACAGGATGGATGGGCCACAGCAGAGGGGCCTGTGTGTGTGTTGGGGAGAGTGCTGTCAGCCACACTGGGAGGATGAACCCATCTTGGGCAACATTGTGAGACTTCCTCCCTCCCTCTCTCGCCCCTGCCACCCTTTCCTCTTTGTAAACCCCAACACTCCACTAGAAGATGGGGGTGCTTGGATTCTCACATCTCTGGGCAAAATGGAAGAACAAAAGGGCATGTGCAGGTGGATGCACCTGGCTGGGAGGTTGCATTATGCCTGGTAAAGTGTGTTCAGCTCAACTTCGTTGATGAAGATCCCAGAATGAAGGCGCCCAGCTTCCTTTTCTTGGTTGACGTTGGTCCAAAGACCTAATTGCTTTGCCTGAGTTCACACTTCACCCTTTATACCTGAGTTCTTGGGGGCAGGACAGTTGCTAGGAGCCCCTGAAGGAAGATTAGGAAGAGGTGAAAAGGTAAGGTCCAGGGTGGTGTTTACTCTCCCACGGCAGCCTGTGTGCCGAGAGCAGGAGCAGGGAGGCCACAGATAAGGGGAATCAATGTGACAGGCTCGTTGCTTCGGAGGGACGCTGGTTACAAGCCTAGTAAACCCTAGGAATGTTTCTTGATAAAGGGAAAAATCATGTGGTATTTTTCACTGTTGAATTCCATCAGAAAGTCAAGCCTTTCCAGAAGATGGCTTGACATTGTCTGTAAACACAATTAGTCTGGGGTTCCTGCCACATGGTAGTAAAGATGCCTTCAAAAAAAAAGAAAGAAAGAAAAGCAGGAGGAGATTAAATGATTACATTAGTAGAGCAAATATATGTATGATAAAGTTTTATGAGCTCTTTTTCCAAGAAAGGGGCTCTCTGCAAAAGCAATATTTTATTAGCCTTGTTCCAAGGCTCAGGGAAATGTAGCCTCCCTTATTCAACTTGGGAGTTTGTGACCATATTTATCTATTCATGACTTCTCTTTTTAAAAATCATTATTTTTCCAGAAAATTCAGATGAAGCCTCATATTGGTGTTATTGACATTATTTAGTGTGGAATCTTTAAATCTTATTTTATACCTCATACCCTTCTTTTCAAGGAAATAGCTCAAAAATTTCTCCTGTCATATAGCAAAACCTTATTGTAGCAAAGCAAACATTAAAATATTAATAGAATGTGATCTCTTGCTGAGATCATGAGATTCTCTTCTTTGCAGGATTTTAAGAGTTGCTTTGTTGACTCAGGGAACAGGATGAAAGCTGATGGATGGACCAAACAGTGCCCTGGGCACCACTGTTGCCTCTTCCATGAGCACAAGTAAAACAAGAAATTCTGTTCCATGTGCCTTACTTCTCCTGCACCTAGGGGTTTACAGTCCAAGAGAGGCAGATAGTGGTTGCAGGTAACATTATGCTATTCTCATTATATTGCTAAATTAATGTAATGCAAGCTCACTTTTGACGTTAGATAAAGGAAAGTGTCTGCCTACATCCAGTGGATGGAAATTATGGGAGCCACATGCTAGTGCCAATCACCACTGGTCTTGCTGTTAGTTAAGGAAAACATCTCATGACCAGCAACCAGTGCTGGCTGTAGGGAAGGACCTCAGCTCTTCATGACACATGGACCCCCCACTATGGGGCTGCTCGAGCTCCTCCTGGCACAGCAGCCAGCTTCCCCCAGAGTTCATGATCCAAGGGAGAGCAAGGAAGAAGCTGAAATGTCTTTTATGACCTAGCCCCAAAAGTCCTACTCCATCATTTCTGCAATATCCTGCCAGTTATAAATGTCAGAGATGTGGGGAAGGAAAACACAAAGATGGAAATACCAAGAGATGAGAATCATTGGGTGCCATCTTGGAGGTTGGCTACAATATTAACTTATCTGAATCTTCACCCTGTCTTCTACTCACTGTAACAGTATTTTCCCAAACATTGTCTGTGGTTTCCTTCAAGATGTTAACAGACATTTGGAAAAAACTGACATTTAGCAAAAACAATTTACCCTCAGTAAAGTGTTACACACACATACACCACGACAACCAACAACAACTTTCTGTGGTCAAAAGAAACATGGGAAACTACATTTGGAGTTTCATAATTCACTTGATGTCATAAAAGCTCTGAAGTGTACTCAAGGAAGGAAATGTGTGTAAACTTTGACCCAGTATTTCTTAAACACATTTGACTTTGAATTCTCCTTCAAGGAATATATGATAATGTCTCCCAAATCACGTTCAGAAGGACATAATCTGAGAAATACCTTTCTGGGATTGTTCCAAGTTAGGGCTGATCTGTCTTTAAGTTTGCCTGTCGGTCTCCAAGGAGATTTCTATGGCTCTGTGACATTTTGGGGGATTCTAGTGAGGTGAGAGGGGAGGTCTGCCTTGGAACCCAGCCACTGTGGTTGGAACTGCCTTGGAACCCAACTCAGTGACTGCAGTTTCAATATTAATCCTTCCCTGGTCCTAGCAATCATAAGACTTCACGCAAAGTCATCCAAAAAATAATTAAGGATCATCTTACAACCCATTTTGTGTTAGGAGGAGTGTTTCCTTCTTGATTGTCACATCCAGCGCAATTCTCCTTAATGAAGAAGAGAACATGATGTTACCAATCTTCTGGAAATACCTTGGGTCTTAGGGAAGTGGAACAGTGTCATGGTCAAGAACAAGATGGACTGTCAGACACAAACCTAGGCTCTGGGGGCTAAGCCCTTGGTCCTGGGTCATTTTATACAAATAAAATATGTCTTATGTGAATTTTAATAATCTGTTGTTAAGACAAAATTTTCCTGATACTGTAGGAACCAAGGCATTCTCTTGAATTGATGCTGTGTGCTATATCTGATAAACCCAGATTCTAACAAGTATCACGGGCCAACTATGTCATCATAATTGATTGTTGGAGCAGATATCTACTGAGGATGGGGTTAGAACCCTCATAGTTGCCAAAACATGAGGGAAACCTGTTCTATGTGTTGTTATGATGACATTAGGTTTTTTTTTCTTAAATCAATTTTATCAAGGTATAATTTATATACAGTAAAACACAGATTTTGATTGTACGGTTTGGAGGGTTTAGAAACATGTATACAACCAGGTAACCATCACCTCAGTTGAGAAGTAGAACATTTCCATCACCCCAGATAATTCTCTCATGTGCCTTTGCAATCAATTGCCTTCCTCTGCCTCATACACACCGCCCCCAGCAAACACTGATCTTATTTGACATTAAGGTTTCAGTCAACTGAAGTCAGAAGAATTCTGTCTTGGCCCTATCGTTGCTCTGGGGCCCTGGGAAGAAAGGATAACTCTGTGATCTGCTTAGGAGACAGACACGGCTACGGCGGAGTTGCAAAGCCTCTGGCATGTCACTGAGGGCCAAATGACAAGGGATGAGGTGATCTGGCAGGTCCAGAGGTCACTATAGGCTGGCACTGTCAGAGAGGTCTTGCGGGTCTGAGCAGGATCTGTGGAAGATGGTGGTGTGGGTGGTTTGGCACAGAAGGGAAGGACGAGGAGGTGGGCAGAGAGCCCAGCAGGGGACAGGTGGCCAGGGGCTGCCCTCCTACATTTGCTGCCCTTTCACGAACTTGAGCAGGAGTCCTTGGCTGCAGGGGGAGGCAGGGTTCCTTCCGAGCAGCTGCATGAGACAAGTGAAGCCTAGAACAGGAGGATCAGGTTGTTTCCATAATTATTGCATAATACAGCCTATGTTGCATTAACATACATTATTTACTAAATAAATGCAGGTTTTAAAAAATGTCAGACTATGATCCTCCTGCCCTTCTGCTTTTGAATATGGCCTTGGTGCCTCTCAGCCCTCGGCCAGCTCTCCAGGGCTTTGGGGAGCCCTGGAGTGTGAGCGTTTGCCAAGCCTCTAATGACAGGGCCCATTAGAGCACATGGCTGGTTTCCTGGAACCACTGGTTAGATTAAGAAATGGAGCCAGAGAATTAGCTTGATGCACACTCTGCCAAGGAGGGACATGCATCCCCATGGTGGTGGCTCCCTGGAGGGCAAAGCAGATGGGGAGGCTGTGTCCAGGCCATCATGGGGGGCCCCCAACAGCAGGCATCCCTCTACCCTGCCCCACCAGAGCCCACGCTGTCAGCAGCAAGGGGCGTTACAAAATAAAGAGGAGGAAGAGAGGGGACAGGCATGTGAAATCAGGGACAAAATTGAGAACCTACCCCGTGCCAGGCACTGGGGCTGGAGGGGGGATGGGACATTGCTCCTGCCCTCAGGGAGGGAGAGGGGGGAGGCATGAGGCCAGGTGTGAATGGTAAGAGTGCTGTTATGGGCCATACTGCTTCCCCACAAATCCATCTGTTGATGTCTAACCCCTAGTACCTCAGAGTATGCCCTTGTTAGGGGACAGGGTCTTAACCAGGGGTAATCAAGTTAAAGTGAGGTCGTTAGTGTGGGCCCTAATTCAATACGACTGCTGTTGATAAAAGGAGGAAATTTGGACACAGGGAGGAGACAGCCATCGCAAGCCAAGGAGAGAGGACTGGGACTGATCAGCCGTCAGAGCCCTCAGAAGGAACCAAGCCCACCTACCTGGAGATCTGGGACTTCCAGCCTCCAGAACTGTGAGACAATACATTTCTGCCGTTTAAGCTGCCCAGTATGTGGTACGATGCTACAACAGCCCTAGGAAACAATACAGACCCTAACGGAGGACATCTGAGGTCTCCTGGAGCCGAAGGAGGGGTCGAAGAAGGTGGCCTGGACCGAGGAGTGTCTAGGCTGGGACTTGAATGACAGAAGAGGCATCCAGTGGGGTGGGGCAGGGGTGGTGTGGAGTGAGGGGGGAGGAGGGGACTTCTGGACAGAGGCAATGGCCCTGCAGCCAGGGGACCCTCCGGGAATTGTTAAGTCTGTGAACTGGGGGCAGTATTGAGCCAGAAACATGAAGGAGCACAGCAAAGGCAACAGATCTGAGGGCAAGGAAGGGAAGGCCGGTTGTCCAGCATGGGTTTCTGGAAATCATATTCTCAGAAATGTCCCTGATCATCTATGGCAACTTCCTCCCCAAATTCTCACCTCGGATAGCAAAGTTGTAAACCTTGTCCACTGACCTTGTCTACACATTTATCACCATAGATTAAGAACTTTTTTTTTAGCTGTAGTGACTGATTTATGTGGGTCTCCTGGATCGAGTTAATTGTCAACAATATCATGAGCTCCTACTGCAAGCTGGGCGTGGGGTTATCAGCACACCGTGTTACCCTCGGTTCTCCAGACTGAGAGCTGCGCATGATGCAATCCTGTGTTGACTTGTGTCTGGCCCTGCAGGGCCGTTGGGCTCACCTGTCCACAGCCAAGGCACAATGACTGATTACCTGTCATCAGTAATCAGCTTGACATGGAGCCAGCAAACTTCCAAAGTCAGATTAGGGGGTGAGGTCACTGACTGAGGACTTTGGATTTTAGTTCATTAATGTCCAAACAACAGGAAAGCTTTCTGAATGGAAACAAGCCAAAATATTT
This sequence comes from Varecia variegata, assembly GCA_028533085.1. NCBI lineage: Eukaryota > Metazoa > Chordata > Mammalia > Primates > Lemuridae > Varecia > Varecia variegata. The sequence continues at coordinate 13,556,136 of CM052443.1, read as the reverse complement.
GGCCTTAAAACTCCTTTCTGAGAGCATGTTGAGGTGGGGTCCGGTGGCGTAGAATGGGGGCATTGGTTGGGCAAAGCTAGTGGGTAAGATTTAGCTCCAGTAAAATGCACAAGATGTGGAACATCTTGGATCACTGGGAAGACAATATAGTTCTTGCTTAGCAAATGAGTGGAAGTAGAAGAATGTTAAAGCTAAGAGTTTTGGCCTGCAGTTTTTGTTTCTCAGGAAGGTCACATGAGAATGAGCGATGAACTTTCTCAGGGCCAATTTCTGGACTGTGGATCCTGTTTTATGGTCCAGAGAAAGGCAGGGACTATTCTCCAACGTTATGTAGGCTGTCAAGAGGGAGGATAAATCTGAGACTGCCTTTAAATACTGGGTTTCAATTGCTCCCTTCCTTCCCCGGGCAGATATATAGTCTTCTGGTATGATTTAGTGTCCAAGCCCAAGGCACTGGTGCACTTCTGCAGGATGGAGACAGCGCTTTCCAATTATTTTTGTGTTTGCTGCCGAGGACAAGGTTCAGCCCCCAGTAGGGGGACACTCAGCGCTGATGATTCTCCTAGGGAGGGAGAGTGAGAGACCACAACCACTGCTGGCCTGTCCTCCTGCTACTTCTGGGTCTGGGGATAGAGCCCTTGTAATCATCATCATCATCATCATCGCTACTGTTGTGCTTGAAGGGGTGGAGGTGCTAATTACTATGCCTTCTCCACTCTTGGTTTTAGCCAATTAAGGAACTAAATGGGATTGAAGGGTCACTTATATTACCCCAAAGCTGGAAAATTGGACAGCCAGGTCTTCCACTTGACTGTCTAGTCTAGACTTTCACACCAGCCACATGTCCTCTAGAGAGAGGCAGATGTCCCCCATGCACGGGGCGCAGGAGGGAGGAAGGCAGCAAGCCCCAGACGGAGCCAGGCAGGTCTGAGCGAGAACTAGCAAGACACATCCACGTTCCACTCAGGGACTCTGCTCCTGGCCAACGTGGCCCAGTGGACTCGCCTGGTCCTCCTTGGTCTCACCTGGCAGAGAAGCCACCCTTCCTCTGGTGGGAACCGTGCATGATGGGGGTGTGGGTGGGGGGTGGGGGGAGACACTGGAAATGTGTGTTCCAATATTGCTGTCTTCTGGGCGTGGGGCAAGGTGGAAATGTGAGGAGTAGGGTATAAGCATGTCCCTTTAATAACGACGACATTTGTGAGCACCTCCTGGGGGCCATGTATTCTGATCAGGGGGCACGGTACATAGGCTATTAAATTAAGGTGGTTTTGCTCCCTGACAAGGGACCAGACACCATGGGTCTTGCCAATTCCTCTAAGTAGTCACTGGCCTCCCTCAGTCCAGCTTTGTGCTTTCGCTGCTGTAGGGTCAGCAGGGACCGGCTGTGACTGCCACAGGCTGAGTCCACTCTGGGTATGAGGAGTCAGGGGCTTGGGAAGGAGAAGGGTCTTCTGTAATTCAGTGTTCCAGGATGGGGATTGACTGAAGTTAGACCAAGAGATACAATCTTGGGATTTTTGCTGGAATTTCTCTTTCTCAGAATAAGCCACTCCCTTGTCAGTGGAAGTCGTCAGTTGTGGGGAGTGTACACCTGCGGCTGTTGGAAGAGCCCTGTGGAGACATTGGTCTTGGAGGAAAGCCAACCCAGAGGAAACCAGAGATCAAGTTCTGACAACTTTGTTCAAGTACCTGCATCCCACTGGGACTGAGCCATGCTCTGTCACCCGGGCTGGAGCGCAGTGGCCTCATCACAGCTTACTACAACCCTAAAACTCCTGGGCTCAAGTGATTCTACTGCCTCAGCCTCCTGAGTAGCTGGGACTACAGGAGTATGCCATGATGCCCAGCTAAGTTTTCTATGTTTTTGTAGAGATGGAGGTCTTGCTCTTGCTCAGGCTGGTCTGAAACTCCTGGTCTTAAGTGACCCTCCTGCCTCAGCCCCCCAAAGTGCTAGGATTATGGGCATGAGCCATCACACCTGGCCTTTCCTCCTTTTTTGAACTGGGTTTCTATTGCATACAATCAAAAAAGTCTTAGCTAATGCATTTGTGGATCTTTCCAATGGAATGAACAGTTTGTAAATAGTTGATGATGGAAATAAAGTAGGACACACACACCCTTAGTGAGATATGAGGGTTCTCAGAGGTTCTAGGTCCCAAAATGGCCCACTTCCACCTCCAGGCAGAACCAGAGTGAAGTTGCCGCCATATTTACTCTTGTGAATTTAGAATTAACTATAGGACGGGGAGCTAAAGATACCAGCAGCCATGACTATCTCAGTTTGAAATGATCAGTCCAGCTTGGTCACTTATGGGGAGTGGTGTTACATGGGGAGGGGCTAGAACAGGGGCAGGTTATGTGGTCGGGGGACTGGGGAGGATATAGAGCGCAGAGTGTTAGGATGGAGGTAGAGGGAAGACATGACAGTGGAAAGTACCAAAGGTTCTGCCTGCAGAGATGTCATAGGAAGTATAGGAAAGACAAAGTCTTCCTGAGTTGTGCCTTTGCAATGGGCCACCCCTACATCCCCTTAGACAATGCTGGTATATGTGCTCATGTCACACATCAGGAATTGATATTGGTAAGGATTATTGATGTATCTGGGTCAGACACTAGTGTGATCGTGGGTGTGGGTGTAGTGCATGGGAAGATGGTATGGTCTGTGTGATTGTGGGTGGGTGTGGTGGCCGAATGGGTGTGGTCTGAGGCTCATGCACGTGCAGGCACACACTCGTGCGTGTGCATGTGTGTGTGTGTGTGTGTGTGTGTGTAGCTGGGGTGGGAGGTGCTGGTTAGAATCAGCAGGGAGCTTGGCTTGGCCGACAGGCAGCTGTCAGCCAAGGGGCACTTCCAGTTGTAATTGAGAAATGGCAGTGTGCTATCTCTCCTGGAGCGGGATGATAGTAATTAATTGTTCATTGATCCCTGCAGGTCAGCTAGAGGTCAGTGAAGTTACTCCAGTAGGCTTCTAGTTTGCCAGGCAGCCGGGAGCAGTGGTTTGAAACCTCAGTGAGAACTGTCCTGTGCCCTAAACCCTGATGCAAGGTGACGGGATAATTATGGTAACCTTAATGTCCATTATTACAAATAATACATAAGTGAGCTGTTCAGGAAAACCATGCCAGCACACCATTGAAGACTTGGGGAGGAGGTGGAGAAAATATGTTTAACAGGGGACATTTTTCAGCACAGAAGGGAACACTGCAATATGATTGCTATCGTCAGTATAAAAAGCTTAGGTAAGTGTCTATCTGGGTACGAGGCCTGTGCCTGCAGAACCCCATAGATCTCATCTCTGATCCACATAGGCAGTTGCAGCCTAAGACAGAGAACCCTTGCAGGATTCGAAGGGCATATGCACAGCGAGTGGACAAAATGCCACTCAGTTCAGGCCCCAGCTCTTCAGCAAAGTCTTCTCCCATCTGCCACGTCCTCCCAGCCTCCAACGATCTCCAACACAGGATAGAAACACTCACCTTTCATCTAGGTAGACACTTCATTCAAAGACATTAATGGTGCCCTTCTTTGTGCCTGACACTGTTACATCTATGTTCCCATGGAGCCCGTATACACCCTGAATTATCTTCCCTGTCTATGTCTCCCCTGTCTAATTAGATTGTAAACTTTCTGAAGGCTGGCCATGCTGTGTATCTTCAACAGCAGCCACAGCAAACCTTTATTGAGTGTTACGTTGGGCCAGGCACATAGAAAGCTCCACAATGCTTAGCATGGGGCCTCACATGTACTAGTCCCTCAATAAATATTGACTGATTTAAAAAATATGGAACCTCATTGTTGTGCTGCTGGTGGGGGTGGTGAGGGGTAGGGGTGGGGGTTGCTGTGGTGAAGCCTTGGTAGGTTCTCTGTTTCCTGCAAGATAAGATCCAGAGTATTGTCCCTCCTAGGCACCCGTACTTGTATGTGAGAGCTCTGGGGTGAGATTATGGATGGAGTCTGTCGTGTAAATTTTCTTGGTGAAATATACTATCTCTGAGTTATGCGAAGGCTCATAGATCAATCTGGTGTCTACATTTCAGAGGCATAACCATTTTAACTCAGGGAAGAGAGTGTTGCGATAAAATGGAGCTGCTTTTCTTTTGAAATGCTGATTAGTTTTCTTTCTGTGTACCTGCACTTCTCTATTGGATGGAGCCGGATGCGGTCGCCCCGTTTTGTGGCTCTTGGCTGCAGTACAGTTCTCTTGTTGTACTGAGACCCCGCTGTGAGTGATGCCTCCACCTGAGGTTCATCAATGACCACTAAATCTAAAGGACACCTTTTGGAACACAATGTGGCATCTGACCCCATAGCCTTCTTAAACATGCTCTTTTGCAGGCTGCGACCCCAGGCTCCTGCGGTTTACCTCCCACCTTTCAGCTGTTGTCCTCAGTCTGCTGCGTGGGCTCTCCAGGTGTTCTCCATCTCCTCCGAGTTCCCCTTTGCAATGGCCACCCATATCCTCTTTCTCCAGAGACACAGATGTCTCTCCCACACCCTGCTCCCTGTTTCTTTTGACTTTTTAGGCAGGCATCTCCACCTGAATGTCCCAGACCCACCTGAAACTCAGCAAATAAAAATGGAATGTGTTTTCATGTCTCAGTCTCCCATCCTCACCTCCATACCTGTTCTCCATTTAGTAAATGGCCCCTTGGTGCACCTGCCCGAGTCAGAAACCTGGGGGTCTTCCTTGACCTTCACCTGTCCCTCACCCCTCCCTCCCAGTTGGTCTCCAAGCCCTGGGAGGTGTCTGTGTCCTAAGTATCTTTCATGGCTCTGTTATCTTCTTCACCTGCCAGGCCACCAGCACAATTCACTCCTCACCACTTCCTGGGTATGTTATCGAAATGGGTGCCTAAATTGTCTCCGTGCCCCTTGGCTCACCTCCCATTCACTTCCCACCCCACTCCTAGAAATCTTTTAAGAAATGCAGATCATATCTCTGTCCTCTTTAAACTCTATCAGAGTTTTCCGGTATCTCCAGAAGGTCAAACACCAGGCATAGGTTAAGAGGCCCGTGATAATTGGGCTCCTGGTCCCCTCTGCTGCCCTAAACACAGTCATTTCCCATGTGATAGTGGTGCCACAGGACTGTTCTGGACACCTCGCGCCCTGTCCATGCACTAAGGGAATGCCCTCAATCACTCGACAAAGTCCTACCAAGACTCAGCCTCTGGGGAGCCGCCCACACCACCCCCCGATCTAAGCAGGGGTGACAGACTCCTGGCTCTGGGCTCCCAAAGCTCCCGAAAGGTATGCCAATGCTCACAATAACATCTAGGATGTAGGAAGCGCGTGCTCATGGCAGGCAATGAACTTGACTTCACTTACCATGGTAAACCCGTACAATCTAATGAAGGAATCCTACCTTTCTTCCCATTTTCCAAAATGGAGACACCAAAGCTCAGACACTGCCCAAGTAGCAGAGCTGGGCTTACGCCCATGTCTGAGCACAGGGGTCACGCTTTTAACCCTTTTAATATGCTTTTAGCCACACGGCCTTGCCAGAGTGAACTGCCTTTGCTTAGAGATCTGTCGCCCCCACTTAAATGTGCACTTCCTCCAGGGTAGGGATTTGCTTTGTTCCTTTTTCCCCTTAACCCCAGGGCCTGGAACATCACAGGGACTCAGCAATTTATAGAAAGACACTAGTTCTGGATCTGTCTTTTCCAGGATTTATTTCATTTCTCAGATGGAGGTGTTTATAATCTAAAGAGTGAAAAAATAAATTTTGCGTCTGGTATCTACATGTCTAAGCAGGAAGGACCTTTCTTATGCCTGGATGTATTTATCTGTAATATTTACGTGTGAGCTATTTAAGATGTTTATCCAAAATTTAGAGTCCTCAAGGCAGAAGACTATGTCCTTTCGGAAAATGTCCCTTCCTCTCCCAGGTACCAGGCTCTCTTTAAAATTAGCTTCTGAATATGAACAACCCAGCTCTTTAAAGTTTAATGTCCCAGCCATTTTAATTGTTTCTTTCAAAGTACAAAAGAGCAGCTGGGCCACATCGGCACTAATCACTTGCCAACTTTCCTTTTTACAAAAACAGCTAAGCTCTTTCTGAGATTTAAAATCGCTCCATCTGAGACCCCAGCTTGGCACCTACCTTTGCTCTAACATAAAAGGAGCCTAATTTCTGCTCTTAAGAAATGTGTTTCGGAAGCGATTTTTGGTTTGGGATTTGTGCTTCTTCTCCTTTTTTAAAATAATGTAATAAAATTTTTATAAGTTTGTCTTTTGCCTCTACCAGTGCCCCATCCCCTTCTCCACTTAAATTATCCTGAGATGGGGTTGCCAGATAAATACAGGAAACTCAGTAAGCTCGAATTTCAGAATAACAATGGATACTCTCTTAGTGCAATATTTGGAATATACTTACACCTAAAAATTATTTGTTGTTTATTTGAAATTCAAATGTATTGGCACCCCATGTTTGGTTTTGCTAACTCTGCCAACCCTATCCTGAACACTTTCTGTTTCCACCACATGAATTTGGCAAATAAAAAATGCTAACCTCTATGGAGGACAATACCGCATTATAAAAATAAATAAGTAAACAAACAAAGCTAATATTGTCACTGGAGATATCCCGCACATGCACACCTACACGCTCACTGGTCCCAGATAAAAAATTCCTTTCTTGCAACCCAGAAGGATACATGAATGTAATTTCTGGAATCCTATATATTCTTATCAATGAACTATAAGCACTGATCCAAAATATATATGTTTTTAGGGGACTTGGAGTCCAAAGGGGAAGGTTGCACAATGACTATCCCCAGGGTCACAATCTAGCTTTCATGAAGCAAGAAAGAAAATGATTTATTTTACTTGTAACCCTGGTGATGAGTGAAGAGAGTTTCAGAGAAGGGATAGACAGACAGAGATAGAGACAGGGAGACAGAGAGATGGAGACAGGGGCGGGGCACAGAAACAGAGAGGGAGAGAGAAAAGGAGGGAGAGGGACAGACAGAGACAAAGGGAAACAGAGACAGAGAGACAGAGAGAGAGAGAGACAGAGAGAGGTGTGCGCGTTCCCTTTTAGGCCTCAGGGTGCCCCTCCAGCCTCCCCACTCAGATCCCAGGGCTGGGTGGGTCCCGGGCTCTGGGCGGAGTCAGCACCTGTCACGAGCACGCCCCCTGGGGCACCATTTGGCCCTGGGTCTGAAATTGATTCTTTCTGGGTTTCAGGGCAGCAGCAGCAGGCAAGAGCTCGGCTGTCACTTCTAAGACTTTTATAGACTCTGACAGCAACGCCGGCTCCCTGTCTTTTGTCTTTTGTATTCTGTTTGTGTTCAGCCTCTAATCCATGTGGGGAATCGTGAGGG
>CM052443.1:13499154-13548705 GCA_028533085.1 Varecia variegata | reverse complement strand
GTGACAGCTTCTCAAACCTGAGTGTACGCCGGCGTCAACTGGAGGGGTGCTTGTTGAAATGTACACTATGGGGCCGCTCCTAGAGCTTCAGATGCAGTGAGTTTGGAGTGAGGCCAAGACTCCACGTTTCTAGCAAGTTCCCAGTGGTGCCGATCCAGGGAACCACACTTCCAGAGCTGCCCTGTAGCAGGCGCTGCCGAGGCCCAGAACCACCTCCCTTCCCACCCACTCCCCCTGCCCCACTTCCTGGAACCCGCTGGTTTCCAGATGCTTACTAAACCTACGAGGTGATATCGGTTAATTACCTATTTTTGTTTCATTTGTATGGCAGGAGCAGTGGAGGACGAAGAGAATGTTACCTATTTTCTTTTTTCCATCCACTCAATCTTTGGAATTTCAGCGATCATTTCTTGGGTACTGTTCCCACCCCGCCCCAATCCACAGGTGATTACAAATGTCAAGCAGATCTGAATCATTCACGCTGGCCTTTCCTCTCCTCTGTCCCTCCGGTGAGGGCCTCCACGATGGGCGGAGACGGCAGATGTGGGCAGTGTTCTTAACGGAGCCTGAGGGCTAAACACGTTCTATATCTGCTCCCACCCTTTCAGTATTTTGGACAACATGGAGGAGGAATTTTCCCTGCCTTCTAAAGCAAAACTTTTGAACTGGAGCACTGTCGTATGGTCTGGAAACCACCAGCTGGGGCTGAGCGGGGACACAGCCGATGTGGCCTATGTAAAAAGAGACCTAGAAGAGTGCAGCAACATTACTAGAAGCTGTACCAGAAGAGACGTGGAAGGTCCCTGGGAGGTGTCAGGGGTGCCATGGGCTGAGAGGGGAAGCAGTTTGCAACCTATGGCCTCTGGGCATGAAGGTCAGTACACCCAGCACTCTCCACTCTCAGGCCACATCCACAGCCCTCCCCAGGGCAAGACAGGACAGGCTTCTTGCCTCTGAAGGGTTGGCAGCAACTCCTCCATCCCATCCCACCAGGGAGAAAGAAATCCTAACACTACGAGGGCCAGTTATTTAATGTGCACAATGGCCAGTAGGCTGCAGCTCAGCTCTCTTTGCCCTCATTTTCCACCAGGATCTTTCTCTCCCTCATCCCCTCTTCCTCTTCCTTCCTCCCTTGCCCTTGATCTCCACGGGCAGGCAGCCTCCTGCTGTCTGGTGGAGTTAGCAGCCGGGACACCAATGGGTTCCTAGGGCACTGTTACAGATCGTTCGTGGTTTCTGGATCTCGCTGCTGTCGCACAGCCCCTCTTTTATATTCCCTGCGTGGCCTGCAGATGGGACGTGGACAGAATGCAAATGGCCGGGAGCTGCTGTCATTCTCAGGATGGCAAGAGCCCAGGGCTGGGAGGCCGGAGGCCTGGGTTCTGGGCACGGCCAGCTACACAGCCCTGCGTGTGACCTCAGGCAGCCCACATAGCCTCCCCGAGCCTCAGTTTCCCCATCTTCCAGCAATGCTCAGCTTTCTTCCTGAAGCTGTCTCAAGATCGTACTACTGAAATCCCCCACTGTGACCTGGAAGGGCGAGGCAGGACCACACATGGATTTCTTATGTTGGTTCCTTGTGTCCTGATGCTAAAGAGATGAGACCATTAAAACCAGTGGTTGGGTTGTAATGGCTGCACATCCTCCTGGGAGACCTGAGGATGGAGGCCTAGTGGGGTGGTGGTGGGGTGGGGGGCCCAGGAAGCTCCTGAGGCTGAGCTGAGCTGAGGAGGGGGCTGAGTGACCAGTGGATTCAGCACCTTTCCCTCCTCCCACCAAATACCTCCCCCCGCACCATGAGAAAGCCGTCTACCCCACAAAATGCATTGATTCAGAAATACTCTAGGTATGTTCCTAGTTTTTATTCATCAGCATATAAAACTGACAACCTGAGTGTCTAGACAACCATACTGAATGGAGAAATGATTCCAGGCAAAGTTTTTAAAAACTTGGAGGGAGGGGGTTAGCCTGTGTAGCTCATTGTGGATAAAGATATTATTTCCTTCTCTAGTTTTCAAAGATTGGAATAGGCTGTGAACTCTGGCCTTTGGGCACCTCCAGGGGCTGGGAAGCTCAGATGGGGAGGATACATTTGGGCCACCATGCGGGGCCCTCTGGGCAGCGGCTTCCCAGGCAGCCCGCTCCACTCGGGCGCTGCCGACCTCAGCCTGGACCTGGCACGCAGCCCTTCTCCCCAGATCCCTGACACAGGCTAATTGCTTGTAACAAAACTTGGCCTTAGAAATGTCAGGCATGATGGGAAGGGGGAGGAGGAGGAAGAAGGGAATCAAAAACAACAAGAGGAATTTGGCAGAAGCCACCACGGAGGGTGCAGCCTCCAGGGCTCCTGGGGCTGGCCGGGTTCATTAACGGATCTGGATTTGGAAGGTCAACACCTTGCACAGGCCGTGGCTCCAGCCGGGCAGCCCCCAGGTAGCAGCTGTCATGAGAACACCTTGGAAAGGGCAGGGAAGTGTCAATGGGCCCCACTCGGGGTCTGGTCGGAGCCTGCCCTCCTCCAAATGCCAAAGTGAAACATTTATTAGGCCAGTTCCTTCCTGTCCACCGGGCCCACGGCTGACAGGAGGCAGGTTCCTTCGAAGGGTCCGGCCTTGACTTGGGGAGGCTACAGGGCACTCTCCCGACCGCTCTCCTCCTGCTGCTGCAGCTCTGGGGGCACAGGGCTGGAAGCTGAGAAATGGCAAGCGTGACCTTGGATTTGCCCCCCAGGAACGCTATTTTCAGCACCTTACTGATCGCTGTTTTTAGATCCCTTGTTTTCAGAGTCATCTGAAAACCTGATAAAGCCGATGTGCACTAAAGCATTAATAGCAGTGGGATTTGGCTCCTGGAGTATTTGCAGTTTTCAGCAGAAAGGTCTGGCCAGGGGCACTGCCCCAGGCGAGGGGGAGCTGGGCTTCCTGGCCCAGTCTCAGGCCCTCCCTGGCTTCCTGCCCCTCCTCCGTGAGCCCAGCTCAGTGCCAGCCCTGTGGGCTGTGTGGGTCCCCAAACTGGGCCAGAGTGTGTGGGGAGGGTGTGTGGGGCTCTCGTCCTCCCCGTGCAAATGTCAAAGTCAATCACTTAGGAGGTCAGCTCCTTGCCTCTTTGCCGAAGTCCCCTTGTACGTTCACAGTCAGATCCTTGACACACATCTAAACCCACAGAGCTTGTATTTGGGGGTCCCAGCAGACAGTGTGGAGGTTAAAAGCCGGACTGCCTGGGTTCTCTTTCTACCTCTGCCACCTCCTAGCTGGGCCAGTCACTTCACCTCTCTCTATTTCAATTTCCTCGTCTGTCACGTGGCGAGCATGGTACCTATCTCATGGGGTTATTGTGAGGATTAAGTGAGTTCATACATGCAAAACACTGAAGAACAATGCCTGGTGCCCAGTGAATTTGATGTACAGGTTTATTTGTATCATACCTTGCTGATTTTCTGTTTGAAATCTTTGCACTCCAGCTGTTAAGGGCAGGCCTCCATTCCCTAAAAACCCACTCTTGGGAAAGGATCTGATTGAACAGCATCACCCAGAAGGGATTTGTTGAGCATCTATTTCATGGTGTTATGTGCAGTGCATACAAAAATGAACACGACCACCGAGATGCCAGCCATTTGGGCTTCCCTGGTGGAAGCAGATTTCACACTCAGGCCTCCAGCTCACATGTGTTTGCAGAGCTCCGTGGGTGGCAGATGGGGCCCAGGGCCACAGGGCAGGGCCAGGTGAAGGGCTCAGTCCTGGCTGCTGTCACGGGCTAGAGCCAGGCCCTCCTCATCACAAATGTGGTTTGGGGCTTGCTTTTTTATGAGTGAAAGACACTTAAGAGACATAGCAACTGAATCCAATAGGTAGACCTTGTTTGGATCTTTCTTTGAACAAAACAACCGTAAAACCACATTTTTTAGACAATTGGGAAAATTTGATCACAGAGCAGTTGTTAGGTGTGACAACGGTATTGTACTTGTGTTTCAACAAGTCTTTCTTGATTAGAGGGGCACGCTTAAGTGTTTATAAGTGCAATGACACCATGTTCTGAAATTTGCTTTAAAATACTAAAGTAGGGTGAGAGGGGAAGAATGTGACCAGATTGACTGAACGTGGATAATCGTTGAAGCTTGGCGGTGCTACAGAGGGATTGGTACCACAATTCTCTGCTTGAGAATTGAAAATTTCCATAATAAAAACTTAAAATAAAAACACAATGGAGGTGCAGCTGCATCAGCCCAGGATGTAACCCACAAGCCTCACAGCTGGGCACGATCACCTGTTCCTGGTACCCATGGCCCCAGCCTGGCCCTTTCCTCTGTGTCCTTACAGTGGAGAGAGCACACGTCCGTCACCCATGACACTGGGGCGCTGGAGACACGGCACTCAGACTTGAAGGAGATCTGCGGGAAAAACCCGGAAGCTGGGAGAGCCCGTCCTGCAGTCCGAGCTACCCAGGCCGGCCAGCCCAAGGGAGGCCTTGACAGATCTGGCTATGGCAAAGACTTTCTGGGCCAAGGAATCGCTTTCCCCAGCCCCAGGCATGCACAAGGAAAAGGATTCTGCTGCCTTGGAAGGCTGCTGGGTCCCTCAGCTCCTCCTCTGGGCCATTCCCGGAAGAGCCTGTCACTGCAGGAGAAAGCAGGCCAGCCGAACCCCCGGGAGGGCCAGGAGGCTGTGCTTGAGGGATGCGTCTCCTGAACGTCCGGGGGAGATCACTGTCACCTTCCAGGTGTTCACATGCACAGCCTAGATGCCACGCACTCTCCCAGAACATCTCCAGAAAGCCACCAGAGGTCGTTTTCTTCTCCCTCTCTCCTTCTCTGGGCCTGCTCCATATAGTACCGCCATTTTGGAGCTGGTAGGGGGAAGGGGGAGGGTTTGCCTTGTGTATAAGCAACCTGTCCCCTACTGGGTTGTGGGAAAAGCACTGGAACAGAGGTCTGGGCTCTGGGATTAGGAGGCAGTCTTCTGTGACCTGGTTTGTGTCATCCTGGACAATTCTTTACACCTCTTTTGAATCCAACTCTTTTCATTTAAAGGATTAGATTGAAAGGTGGGTCTAGCCCTCCAAATCAGATGTTTCCTCCCTTTTAAAAGTAACTGGCACTTTCCATTTGAGCCAGAGTCCCTCGAATGGTTGCTAGTGGACACACCAGCCCACACAGATGCCAACCCTCCATGCAGCACCCCGTGACATAGGGCACAGCCTTGGTACCTCCCAACGGGGCAGGCTGCAGGCTCCTGTGGGGTCTGCCTGGGTGCCAGGAGTTCTTACCAACACAGTCCTTCGGGACTGAGAGTTGAGCATGCGCCTCATGTTCATCAGGGGAGGAGACTTGGTTTTGTCAGGTCTGCCAGAGTCTGCATTCTAGAAACTTCTGAGCAATCCTCACAATGTCAGCAAATCAATCAGCAAGACTCTGTTAAGCCGCCACTTCCCCGTCAGCAAACTATATTTCTAGCCATTTAAAATCTTTTCCTGTTTGCTTATAATTCTGGTTTCTCACATCACTCTGGGTCCAAGTGGGGGAGGGGAGTGGGGTAGGAGGGAGTCTGGTGCTGTCTGGTCGGAGTCTTTCCGAAGGCTGCTGGTGCTCTGGTCCTGCCCCCCTGGCCTGGGTCATGGGGTCCCTTGGGTGTCTGGCATGGTCACCACCCAGAGCCAGTTTGCTATGGTGGTGAAGGTGGCTCTGGAGCCTCTTCAGCTGCTGACCAGTTCTATGTACTAGGGCCTGTTGTTTCACCTTTCTGGGCCTCAGTTTCCCCACTTGCAAAGTGGGGATAATAACATCCCCTACCTCAGAAAGTTTTTTGGTGAGAAGTAAATGAGCCAAGCCCTCGGGAAAGTCCCCAGCACTTATGACTGTTTAGCTTGCTGCCTGCCCATGATTTCCCACTTGCCGACTCTGGCCGGTGGGTCTGCGGCAGGGGTCAGAGGGCAGAGGTATTGCATGGTGGGGAAAAAGAGGAAGGAGTGTTCATTATTTTATTAGATCATAACACGGGGAGGAAGCCTGGATTCTCAGTTCTATCCAGTACCCCTGGGAACAGCTCGGTTTGTGCTTTCTGAGGTCCACCCACCCCTCTCCTTGGCTGGAGTCCCAGGGCTGTGTTGAGGACAGGTCAGCTCTTTCTGCTGAGCTCTATGTTAGGTTGCTCACCTAGCAACTGTCCCTGACTTTCTCCCTGTGCGAGTAACCCAGGAAAACTGCCTGGGAGACGAATTATCTTCCTTGAATACCTTACTCCCTCAGTGTCTACACTGTGCTTCCACTGGGCCAGGTACTGGGGCAGAGGGACCTACAACTGCCTAAGACAGAGGCCTATGGTCTCCCCGGCCCTCAAGGGCTTTTGGACCTGGCTGCTCTCATTCTCCCCACCTCACACCCTCCACCCTAGACACACACCATGCACCCTCAGAGCCTTCACCCTTGCTGTCCTCTGAGCTTGGAACCTTCTCCCCACCCACATATACACACACAACTGCTTCTTGCAGGTCCATGTGTGAATGTCACCTCAGAGAGGCCTTCTCTGATTTCACTGTTTAAATCAACCCACAACTGTCTAGCCTGCCTGCTCCCTGCCCTTTGGTCTTTGTTGCACTTACCACTCACTTCCTGACATTATATATTCATGTAATTTCTCTTGATCTGTCTCTCCCAGACTGGAATATACATCAGATGTTCTAAAGCTCTTTGGGTTCCATGACCCCACTGAGAGTCTAGGGAAGCCTCCAGATCATCCCTTTTCAGACTAAGACTTTATAAATACATATGATACAACACATAGTATCACAAAGGAAACCAACTATATTGAAATATGGCTATCAAAATTCAAAAGAATCCTCAAATCTATGATACAAGGATATAAGTGCTTCTTTATCAACATATAAAATTACAGTTTCTAAAACTACCAACTCCCTAATTTTGATGTAATGCTATTTCTAATAAACATTTCTAGATATCTGAAATAACTGTAATATGATATGAAAATATTTATTTCTATTGGTGACAAAACCGCAGGTTACTGCTATCAGTACTGTGGTTTGTTGCCTACATTTGTAATTGAAGGAAACACTAAATTTTAGTTAGTTTAGTGAAAATAAATATGCAAGTTTTGCCCCACTCAAGTCCGCAGATTCCCTGGAGTTCTTAACATCAGGTTGAGCTCTTTAGGCCACAGGTATTGTTTTCTTCCCTACTAGCACCAGAAACCATGCCTGGTGTATCACAGGTGCTCAATGAATATTTCTTGAATAAACAAATGCCTGTGTTACAATCTAGTACTTAAAGAGTTAAAATTTGTCCCCCAGTCTTTCACATCTGTTTTAATAATAAAATGGTAAAAACAGCTGCTATTCAATGATTGCTCTGTACAAAGCACTGCTTTATAAACATTATCTTATCTAATTCTTCCAATAACCCTGTGGTATGTACTATTAATACTCTCATTCTATGGACATGGAAACTGAGCCAAACAGAGTTTAAGCAATCTGTTCAAGGCCATATAGCTTGTATTAAAACTGAGATCTGTCTCAGTTCAGAGCCTGTGTTATTACACTATTAATGTAAGCTTCCTCTGGGTGTCCCAGCCTCATGGACTGGCTATCAGTTCCAACAGGTCCTGCCTTGGTCAGCTTCATTGGGCAGGGTCCTCACCAGCTCTCTCCCTCTCTCATCTTCTTAGGCTACCAATGGTACCACCCGGGGGCTCTTTACATTCATCCATCTTTACACAACTACCTCAAAACCAATGACCATCAGGCTGGTATCTCCAGGACCAACTTCTTTTCTGCTTTCTAAATCTTAATGTCCATCTTTTCCACTGAACTCTTTCCCCTAGATGTTCTTCAAGCCTGTCTAGGCTAATGTGAGTGTCACCTTCTCCATGAGAACTTTCCTAACCCTTCCCAGGTATATCTGGCCACCTTAAGTCCCTGTTGTATTCTGTACACACCCTACCACTGCCCCGGTAATATTGCGTTACCCAATTTGTTTACATGCCTGCCTTTACTTACTCTTCTGGCAGCTCCGGGAGGACAGAGAGTATTTCTAGTTCATCTCTAAATCCCTAGGACTTAGAGCAACGTCTGACACAGTAGGTGACCATGGATACTTGTTGAATGGGTGAATAGATCAATGAATGAGTAAATGAATGCATAAATTATATACACCAATCATACTCAATATTTTGCCTACTGTGTTTATTATTAATGACACATGACTAAGTGTCTAGTACCATTACATGACCCAAGAGAAATGGAGTCTGAAGATTCAAGGACAGGATCTCCCTTTATTTCCAAACTTGAAGTTAGTCTGCAGTAAAAGTATACAGAACTAGATCACAACAAGGTACAATATCTATTTGTTTCAGTTCTTCAAATCAATCCAAACCCCGTTAATACTTAATTTAATTCAATGGCTTTTTTTTTTTAAAGAACATTAACAGATATGTTATTAAGCTCTGGGGTCATCTGTAATTGGTCATCTCTCTGTGAATTAAATTTTAAAAAGGAAAGGTAAAAATCAAAGAATAATCAGATTTCCTACTTATGCAGGGCAACTGAGTTAAATTATATTTACTTTCTAAAAATAGATTATTTTCTTAAGAATCAAACATTTATTTTGATCTCAAGCGATCTCAATATAGCTTATGTAGAGTGAACAAATAAATTCCAGGTAATAGTATTATATATTTAATAGCTTTAGCGTGTACTTAATGATGTTTGAGTGCAAAGCACTGAGCTGAGACGTGAAGGGGAAAGAAAAATGGATTGAACACCACCTCTTCCTTAAAAGGGGGCTTGTGAACAATGGAAGGATGTGAGCCTTGAGGGAAGGGCTGAGCGAAACTGACAATGATGGAACTTACATTTCAAGATACGAAGTTGAAGTTTTGAGGCATTTTGAGGTCTTAGCCAAGAGACATGGCTAATGGTTGCAAGGCCTGTTGGGTCTGAAGGTAATGCAGGATGTGGGTAAAAAGCTACTTTAAAACCACACTTTCCTTACTAATTTCCTTCAGTGATGGGTACCTGGCATATGCCCCAATTGCCAACTGCCACAAACAATACTGTGATGAGCATGCAAGAACCCTGAGTCTAATGACCAGTGTCCTTGCAAGAAGAGAATAGGACACAGAGATTCACAGGGAAGAAGGCCATGTGAAGACGGAGGCAGAGATTGAAGTGATGCTGCCACAAGCCAAGGAATGCCAGGAGCCACCCAAAGCTGGAAGAGGCAAGGAAGGATTCTCCTCTGCAGCCTTGGAAGGGAGCATGGCCCTGCCAGCACCTTGATTTTGGACGTCTCCAGAACTGCGAGA
The DNA here is from genome assembly GCA_028533085.1 of Varecia variegata. Lineage (NCBI taxonomy): Eukaryota > Metazoa > Chordata > Mammalia > Primates > Lemuridae > Varecia > Varecia variegata. Next base: position 13,539,394 of record CM052443.1, on the reverse strand, counting down.
GAATACATTTCTGTTGTTTTGAGCCACCCAGTTTATGATAATTTTTTATGACAGACCTCAGAAACTAATACAGCAGGTCCCTCTGTGTGGCATGTTTGTGCATTCTCCCCATGTTTGCGTGTATTTTCTCCAGATACTAGAGTTTCCTCCCACTTCCTAAAGCTGTGCACTTCAGGTGAATTGGTGTGTCTACACGGTCCCCATCTGAGTGAGAGTGGGTGTGGGTACGAGTGCACCCTGAGATGGGATGGTGGCCCATCCTGGTGGGCTCCTGCCTGGTGCCCTGAGCTGCTGAGAATCACCCTGTTGGAAAATGAATGAATGAATGAATACAAACTACTGTCAAATAAAAATTTGTAAAATAGACAATAATCATACAAATGTGTGACAATAAACTTTTAAATTTCTTAACTTAATTTTTAATTTTCTCTTACACTTTCCTGTATGTAACAACTGAGAAATCCCCCCTCAACCTTTTTTTTGGTTTAAGCCAGGATGAGTTGGATTTCTGTAACCTGAAACTAACTGAAAGAGTCTGTTGGATAAAGTCCCTTGTTTTCATTTAAATTGCAATAGAGAAAGTGACCCATAAATGTTTAGGAACTCCTAACCTTTTATATTACTGTTAGAAAGGTTTGTCATTCTGTGCTTAAAAGGAGAGTTGTATGGCTGTGGTCAGAACAGGTCATACTCAGACACAGGATTAGAGTCTCTTTGGTTAATTGAATTGGGGGTTTTAAAAAGTTATAACAAGTTCCTGGATCTTAAAATATTAGAACTGAAAATGATATCAGAGATCAGCATCTCTTTGGGAATGGGAGATGGGACCAATGGTTAAAGTGCTACACCAGCAGCTCTCACATTTAACTGGATATTAGAATGACCTGGGAAGTTCATTAAAAATGCAAACCACCTGCTATTTCAGTAGATCTTGAGTAGGTCTGAGAACCTGAATTTTTAACACATGCCCCAGTTTGTTCAAGAATACTGTATGGTCATCAGTTAATTAAATTATGGTTACTCTAATAAAAAAACAGGTTCACTGGCCAAAAATGCTTTGGGAAAATTACAGCTGTCCTTCTGGTCAACCTTCTCTTCCACCTTTACCATTTTGTAGCTTGAAAAAGACTGGTAGTCAGTATTCTATAAAAGGAAACAAAATATTACTTTAATCCACTTGATCGTATGAGCTAAAGCTCCATGGATCTGGAATTAAGAGACCAACTGCCTCAAAGTTCTTTCATTGAAATTCTGCGAGCTCAGAGCTGCCAGCCCACAGGTGTGTGTCTTCACAGGTGCCCTTCATTTACTGGGGGTGGTATGTCATAGTGGTGAGAGCACGTACCCTAGAACCAGGGAAACCTGGGTTCAAAACCTGGGGGGGCCTCTTACTAGGTGTGTGACCTTTAGCAAATTACTTCATCTTTCTAAGACTCTGTTTACTCATCTGTAAGATGATAAGCAGTTGCCTATCTTACAGGATTGCTGTGAGGATTAAATGGCTAATACACATTAGGTGCTCAGTACAATGCCTGGCACATGGAAAGGGCTTGGTAAATACGTTCAGCGAAAGATATAGGGGAGGGGCTGTGATACGTATCACTCATTGCCTGAGTTTTTATCTGGAGACAGCAAAATTGATGAAATCAGTGGTAAGCACACATTGATGTGAGCCAGAGTCAAATCACTGGGGTATATTTTAAGAACAGATTCCTGGAGCCTGGTCTCATGGATTCTGAGTCAGTGGATGTACATGGACCCAAGAATCTGTGTTTGGAAGATCCTTCAGGTTTGGGACCCAGTAGAGCACTCAGAGTTTCTTGCCCCTGACATGCCGAATACCTTATACATTGAAATAACCTGCAAGCTATTGCTCCATTCTAGCAGATTTTCATTCATGCATTTTGTGTACCCCGCCTGCAAAAATGAGGCTACCATGTTCCTTAACAAATCTGGACAACACAGACCTTTCCGAGTTAGTCCTGTTTTTAGTTTCCAAAGAGGCTCAGACTCCTTCCTCTGCTGTCCAGGGCACAGCCTCGGAGTGAGGGAAGTTCTGGGCACTTCAGCTTTCCTAGCCTCTCCCAGAACTTTATATTAGCCACCTCCACACCTGACCCAGCTCTCTGCCACCAGAATAAAAGTAGATGTCACTCTCAGAGATTTTAATTAATCGTCTTTTTATTTTTTTTTTTTCCTTTTGGGTTAGACTTCTAAGTGTCTATCATGTTGATAGCACTCTAGGGAGTCTTTTGTTCTGAATAGGTGAAAAATTGTACCCACAAAAAGAGTTCCCTATCCGATCAATTCTCTCTAACAACTTTATTGATTAGCTGCAGGAACATTTTTCATTTATTAATTATGAAGAAGATGTTTCAGGGATTTCTTAAAGTTAACTATTGTGATTTTTTTTTTTTTAATACTGAGTTAACATTGACTGACTGGACTCAAACTGCTTAACAGGGCACAGAGTCCTAAAGCCAGTATTTGGAGACTCGGCACGGAAAGCTATTAAGTGCCTGTGAGCATAGGTAGTGGTCTGAATCTTCATTTGGGGCTGATTAATTGATTACTTGGGGGGAAAAAAAAACAACAACAACATAGCTTGTCTTTTTCAATAATGTGTTAGCATCAAAATATCATCCCATTATGATGTCCAGGCTAGTGATGGTTAATTAATTAATTGCCGCCGGTTAAAAGCAATGTTCGACCCAGGTAAATCTTTCATTTATTAAAATCAATTTTGGTAATGGCTCTGCAAAGGGATTCGGAAGTAGAGTCAGGAGTCTTGGTGGGCTCCTCCTTCCCTGCCTGCTCCTTCTCTTCCTCTCTCCTCTTTCTCCCCTTCCTCGTCCGCCTCCCCTCCCCCTTCTTCCTCTGCTGACTGTGGTGGTGGCAGGTGTCTATTAGAGCCCTGCTCAGCAGAGGGGGTAGGTCGCAGGCTGTCTTCCTCCTCCTCCCGATTTGCTCAGCAGAAAGCAGTCTGATGGCAGACAGGCTTGCCAGCCCAATTCCCAAGGCTTCCTGAGGAGGAGGGCTGGGCTGCTCGGAAGAGAGGAAGAGAGGGGACCTGTACCAGGAAAGCAAATTCTTGCTCCCCAGCCCTAGGAGTGACCCCAGCCCTGTCACTCACCACACTCCCGCTAGACAATGTTCGCAGCAAGTAACCCGAATCGTGGATGAAAGAAAAAAACATGCATCCAGTCATGTGACTTTATTCCAGAACATTGAGCAGATTGGCCTGGGTACACAGGTCACTGTGCTGGGCACGACTGTGACTAGTGTCCATCCCTGTCCCCAGGGCAATTTCAGTCCACAGAAGTAGACTTCTCATAGTTCTGGCATCGCTGAGGAACATGCAGGAGGAAAACTGGGGGTGGGTGGGTGAGATCAGGACAGGAGGAGATGCCACCTCACCCCAGGTGCTGCCGAGGAGAAATGGGCTTGATTCCAAGGCAAAAGATTATGAAAGGGAGTATTTCCCATGAGGAATAAGGGAAGATAAAAATGAATCGGGTTGGCCGGGCGCGGTGGCTCACGCCTGTAATCCTAGCACTCTGGGAGGCCGAGGCGGGCGGATCGCTCAAGGTCAGGAGTTTGAGACCAGCCTGAGCAAGAGCGAGATCCCGTCTCTACTAAAAATAGAAAGAAATTGTCTGGCCAACTAAAAATATATATAGAAAAAATTAGCCGGGCATGGTGGCGCATGCCTGTAGTCCCAGCTACTCGGGAGGCTGAGGCAGGAGGATTGCTTGAGCCCAGGAGTTTGAGGTTGCTGTGAGCTAGGCTGACGCCACGGCACTCACTCTAGCCCGGGCAGCAAAGTGAGACTCTGTCTCAAAAAAAAAAAAAAAAATGAATCGGGTTACTGACTGTGAGTGACGCCAGTGAACACGAAAGGGGAGTGAGAGGCAAAGCAAAGCAAAACGAAACACAAGCAAGCCCGTGTGGCTGCCCAGGGAGCTCAAGGCAGAGTCTGAGGAGTCGGGGAGTCCGAGAGCAGAGCGAGCCATGGGTGAGAGTGGAGCCTGGGTTCCCGAGGAGCTAAATAGAACATTGGAAGCTTTAGACCAGGTGTTTAATGCAAAAAGATAAATGAGGGAGGGAAGGAAACAGATTTGAGGAGATGGACGTGGAATTTTGGGGCCATGGGGCCATCTGGGTTCTCTAGCAAGAATCAACCTCCCCAGTGATGGGGGGGAGCTCAACAGAGGTGAGGGGGAACCTACGGGAGCACATGACCACTTGAAATGGGTGGAAGTCTCCAGAAAACTCATAGGATTTTCAAAAAACTTGCCAATGTGACCTTAGTACTACTTTCTGTTGTTAAGAAATCAAGGAACAAGGAAGATACTATAAGTAAAAGTCCTCATTCTCAAATAAAAGGAAAGAGTAGATTCTGGAAACCTTAAACTTGAACTTCCCCGACATGCATGCAGAGCTCCCTGGGAAAATTTCAGAACAGATTATTAAGAGGAAGACTGGGGGCTTTTAGCAATGAATCCAAAGGTTCTTAGCAGCTAACATGAAATGGCTAACAACAAGCCAAACTACTCACCTTTCCTTTCTGCACAGGCAGTGGGAGGACAAGATAGGGAGCAGTGGGAGATGAGCAAGGCTTTATAACATGACTCAGAACTTACAAGTGATTTCATCTGCCCAAGATCAGCAAGAAGAAATTGAAGAAAGAGAAATCAGGGGAAATTGTGTGTATGGGTGATTGGAATGGGAAGGGGAGAATATTGGAAAGAAATAAAGCTGGAAGGAAATTTTAGGCTGTGATTGGAGTTTTTTGATTCCTTTGAGGGAAGAGTTCAACCATTTTGTTTAATAAGTGCAGAGCATACAGTTAATTTACAAATCTAAAAGCTGACATGGAAATGAGATCCCTAAAGAAATACAGGTTGGAGGTCTTGGAGGGATGGCTGTGTGTATGTGTGTGGGTGTCTTGGAGCAGAAAATATCTTCTACACTAAAATATCTGCAGAATAAGTCAGGACAAGAATTGACAAATTCTAACTGTATATTAAAAGCAATTTAGTTTATCTTGATCCATTTCCTTAGAGGAGGAGAATTCGAGATTTAGAACTAGGAGCAAAACTCTATGATCTCAACCAGAAGTTGATAATGGAGTAGAAAGAAGAGACTCAGAGAGGACCTTTAAAAAGCAAATTTCTGTAAACTGAAGGAATTCATAAGAAGTTTTTCACTACCTAATGGAGGTGGAATATCAAATAGGTAAAGAAATCTGGGAGAAAACAGGTGTCCTCTAAACAATCAGCTCAGGAGACGCAGGAATACACCGGAACCCAGAAAAGACGCGAAGGCGAGGAAGACAGTGAGGTATTCAAGGATCTGAAAAGAGGGGAGGTGAGAGCAGGTGGGGTGGGGGGAGCAGAGGGAGAGAGGGGAGGAAAACAGCAAATCACAGGACCAAAGAAGTGGCCTGATCTGGTAGGCACAGCTGCAGAAAGATTAGACAGGCTTTTATGAAATTTTACCAGAATTATTCTTCATTTACATTACATAAAAGAAAAACCAGGCAAATACCATTCCCTGTGGACAACGAGGGCAAGCAGGTAACAGAAGGATTCAAAATAGCACAGGTTTCAATGTGTATTTTTACTTTTGCTTTTGCCAAAAGAGGTTACATTTTGATGTAAGGTCTGTGGGTTACTCTCAGAAAGCAACCACAGGCAGACATGGTGTCTCGTACAGAACCAGTTCCCAATAACTCTCAAGATTTCTGATCCCCTTTCTGCCCTGCTCGTAGCAGATGAGTACAGTAGAATGTTTCTGCTTTGAGCCTGCCTTTGTCTTTCACCCTCAGCCTTATTTTCCAGGGATGGAGTCCCCCCACCCACCCCATGTGGCATGGCCAGGACCAGTGTACCTGAAATAGACCAAGGCGTCCTTTGCAAAAAGCTGCCTGACACTAACCCCACAGGGACTCATGACACTCAATTGAATGGACTTGGGGAATTGACAGGGACTGTTGGGGAGGAACCAGCAATTATTCAGAGCCTTCACAGAGAAGGGGCGTTCCCGCAGAAGCTTCACAAAGAGCAAACACGATGTCCATCTTTTAGGAAGCAGAAAAAGATGACCACATTCCTTATAGCCCGATAAGCTTAACCTGGCTTCTAGGGAAGATGCTAGAACAAATCATCAAGCAATCAATGTGCAGTCAGCCAGAAGGGGGCAAGGCCTGGGAGCTTATGAACACCGCCGTGTAAAGAGTAAATCAAGTCGGACCAATTTAATTTCCTTCTATGATAGAGTGACAGGCCATGTAGATAAGGTGGAAGCAATAGATGTAATCGACCTGAGACCTCAGCAAGGCATTTGCTTCTGCCCCACGTGACAGGCTTGGTGACAAGCTGGCTTGCTGTGGTTCAGGCCAGGGGTCAGCAACCCCGGAGCTTACAAGATGGCAGTGGATCCCGTGCCTGCCGCATGTTCCTCCTCTTTGTGCCATTGCCTCAATGAGTTGATGCTCTTTGTCACACAATTCTACTTAACCAACATTTGTTTTGTGCCTCCTGGGCTTGTGTGCTGTTGGCACTTAATAAATGTTTGTTAAATGAATGAATGAATGCTTAGGCATACGAGCAGCAACATTGGCAGGCTGGTGCAAGGGGGCTTAACCCCAGCCCACCCTCTCCATTGCAAACAAAGAACCAGCAAGTGCTCAGCAGTTTGCTCCTCTATCCGTTCAAACGACAGAATCCAGTTTTGTATTTATACTATGCTCAGATTGGTGTGTGCAGTGTTGAAAGCAGGATCTGCCTCCCAATGTGTGCATTTTCTCAGAATCAACAGAGAGAGAGAGAGAGAGAGAGAGAGAGAAAGACCCAGAAAGGAAGAGATGTTCTTCAGATTACCCATCATTACCTGTAGCCTAGGATAGAATTTTAATAGTGCAAACTGTCCACGGGTCATAACAAAGCAAACTAAGTTGACCAAGGTGCAGAAAACAGACTAGTGCAATGGAGGCACATGAAACAAGACTCAGGAATGACACGGAACTACCAAGGCACAAGATTGGTCTTTGTCCAGGTTGCAGGTCAGGCTAGACCCGCAGAAGGCAGGAGAGGCCACACGGCTGCAACGAATGGCGTGAGGCAAATGCCATCGAGCCAGAAGCCAACACTGTCCAGCGCCCCACAGAGCAGACCTTACGTGGTTCCTGGTCCCGTTTCTTAGGAGGGACGAGGAGAAACTGGAGTGAGTGCAGAAAAAAAAATGACTGAAATCATTAAATGGGTGGGAAAATATCTGATATGCAAGAGAAATAGTGAAAGTTCAACTAGAGAGAAAGCTATCAGGTATGACAACTGTTGTCAAAGACAAAGGAGTGACAAGTGAGGCCCTGGTGAGTATTCTCCATCTCCCCTCTCCGTACAGAAAAAGGAAATGGAGGATTTTATTTTAAAAAGGTTTTTTTCCCCAAAATAAGACATGATCACACTTTAAAATTAAAGTGTGCTACATAACATATCAAGAACATCAGTCCCTTAACCCTAATCCTTACTGTCCTCAAGTCCTGCTCTGAGAGCAGATGTTTTTAAAAACTCTTTTAGCTGTTTCTTCACTTATTTACCTTAAATAATATGCTCATACTGTATTTCTGGCTTTTATCAATTTTCTGTATTGTCTATTGATTTTTATTATTCCTTCCACGTTCCCATCCTCCCAGTATAATCATATCACAATTTCGGGTTAAATCAATATTCGAGATATACATTGTTACGATTCACTGCTGAGCCACACAGAGTGCTATAATTACATTACTTTTTTGTGTTTATCCTTGTCTCCTTTCTTTTTGTTCTGGTTGGCTTAGTTTTCTGCGTACCTATCATTAATTCTCCCCAACTCTCCAACAGAGCTGTAAATCTTCTTCCCATATACCCTTCCACTTGGGAAAATAGAAAAAATAATATATTAATTTGGTTTTCCTACTGAAAACACCATTTCTGGGCCCTCTGTCTTCTTGCTCCAAAATGGGTGGATTATTCACTAGGCTTGCTGCCCAGCTGCCATTGTGGGGCATGTCCTTTCCCCTCTGTGTTAGTTTGCCAGGTCTGCAAAGTACACATATGAATGGCTTACACAACAGAAATTTATTGTCTCGCAGTTTCGGAGGCCAGAAGTCAGTGATTAAGGTGTCAGCAGTGCCGGCTCCCTCTGAAGGCTCTAGGGGAGGATCCGTGCCAGCCTGTGACAGTGTCACTCCAGTCTTCAATGGCCCTCTCCCCATGTGTTTGTCTGCCTCTTTACATGGTGCTCTTTTAATAAGGACGCTGGCCATGTTGGATCAGGGGCCCACCCTACTCCGGCATGACCTCATAGTAACTGATCCCATCTGTAACAACCATTTTTGCAAATAAGGTCACATTCTGAGGTACTGGGGGTTAGGACTTCAACATATGAATTTTGAAGGGACACAACTCAACTCAGGACAGCCTCTCTCCTGTATTTCTTGTCTCCCACATCTCATGTCCCATCTTCCTTGGCTTATTCTCTCACTGGGAAGTGGCACATTTCAGTAGCTTCCTTCTAAAGGATGAACAAGAGGATATTTCACATCTTATGTGGCCAAAAATACTCTTTTTTTCCTACGACGGGCACTTATTATTTATTTATCTGTGATTTGGCTCGACTGAAAGTCCTAAACTAAAAGTCAGAATTTTAATGGTTTTGTCCCAGTGCCTTCCAGCTCTCGTGCTGCCATTGAGAAGCCTGGTGCATTCTGATTTCTAACACTTGACATGTGAGCCTTATTTTTCCTCATGATAACTTTTAAGATCTTATCTCAAGTGTTCTGAAACTGGTGTGTTTGATTGTATTAAGCACTTACTTTTCCCTTTTAATTTGAAACTCACACCCTTCAATAGGGAGAAGTTTCCTTTTATTTCTTTAATTATTTTACCTCTTCCATTTTTGGTTTTAATTTACAGTAATTCCTATTGGTAGGATATTGGACCTACTAAAATTATTTCCTCATTTTCTGATCATTTTGTTTCTGTTTTCCTTTTCTTTGACTTTATGGTCTTTCTGGAAGATTTCCTTAACTTGCTTTCAAATTTTTTCCTGACTTGTAAAAAATTTTGGTTATTCCACTTTAAGAGCTCTTTGTTATTTTTTGATTGTTTTTAAAAAACATAGTATTCTTTTTTCCATGGATAATATCTTTTCTCCTTTCCTTGAGAACATTAACTACTCTTTTTTTAAAAAAAGAGTTTTTTTCTGTTCTATTCATTGTCTGTTTCCTGAGTTTCTTTTTTCCCGATAGTTTGTTTTTCCTATTGAATACTTTCTCAAAATGATAGGTTCTCTATGTTAAATTTCAGCCTAAACTATTATAACATAGTCCCTCAAAACTGGAACTTCAATATAGAATTTTATTTTGCTGTCACATACTTGTTCAAGCATAAGTTGTCCTGGTTGGGTGACTCTGCCATTCTCAACAGATAGCTTTTGTCTCTGCATCCAAGTTGGCTGCCTCAGTTCCCACCATCACAGCTGCATCCCACCCACAGAGAAAGAAGAAACGAGGAAGGGAGTACAAGCCCTGCCTTTAAGGGCATGACCCGGAAATGGCACACATCATTTTGATCGCACCCTATTGGCCAGAGTCACATGGCCACACCTGGCTGCCAGAGAGGGTAGGAAATAGTCTCATGTTAGGTAGCCATATTTTTGGCTAAAACGCAGAAATTTTAGAATTAAAGAAAATAGATATTAGTAAAAAGCTAGCAGTTTTTGCCACAAGCCACCTAATACTGTATTGGTCAGGGTTTAGGAGCAGGCCATAAAACAGAAATCACTCTAGATATTAAAGAAAAAGAGATTTAATATAGGTAATTGAGTGCTTTCAAAATCAGTGGAAAGGCTGTAAAACTGGGCTCTAGGATTTTATGCTGGGCTCCCAACAACTTCAGAGAACTTCCTGTAAAGGGAGCTCCTCCCTTCACCTCACGCAGAGAGGCAGGGAGCCAGGAGGACTGAATTCAAGAACATTTTGCCAGAGATGCAATCCAAGAACCAGGAAGCTACCACAGCTCACTGCTGCCTCACAGTCACTCACTTTCCACAAAGCTGGAGACTGGCCTGGGGAGACCGTTGTAGGAAACCTTCATCACCTCTCAGGCCAGCAGAAAGCTAGCCCCGAGCAGCAGGAAGATGGCCTCTACCTCCCTCCCACCTTGCAAAATTGTCAAACGCCTCTTACTGGAAGAACCAAATTCTTTTCTCATACCCTAGCTGCCAGGGAGTCTGGGAAATGTAGATTTTAGCTTTCGGGGTTTAATTTAATTTAATTAATTTATTTATTTATTTTCGGAGACAGAGTCTCACTCTGTTGCCTGGGCTAGAGTGCCGTGGCATCACCCTAGATCACAGCAACCTCAAACTCCTGGGCTCAAGCAATTCTCCTGCCTCAGCCTCCCGAGTAACTGGGACTAGAGGCCCACGCTACCACACCTGGCTATTTGTTTCTATTTTTAGTAGAGATGGAGTCTAACTCTTGCTCAGGTTGGTCTCGAACTCCTGAGCTCGAGTGATCCTCCCGCCTTGGCCTCCCAGAGTGCTAGGATTACATGCGTGAGCCACCACACCTGGCCAGTGTTAAGGGTTTTAGAGTACGGGAAAGCAGACTCCAAGCAGGCAGCAATGGAGCTGAGGGCCAACCCACCATATCCAAGACTCTGGAGACCCTGGCTTGTCCGTTCATCTCTAACAGCGTGGCAGAAAGAACAGATGAGGTGGAAATCCTGCCTTTCTATTTGGGGGTGGGTTCCCCAAGTCATATTAAAGATTGTCTTTTCTCTGGGCCTTTCTCAAAAAAAGAAACCCTCAGTCTAGGGTTGTAAATGGGTCGCAAGCATTGAGGGAGCTGGAAAAGTCAACTCCTGACTTGCAGTCCAGCCTCACCCTGCCTTCCCTCCACCTGAAGTCTTTGAATTTGGAGTCTCAGTTTTTAACCTAAAAATTCATGTGACTTTTGCAATCAACTCCAAAATAAATCTTAGTTCATTTTAATACAGAAATATTCTCTGCTAAATCTTTGGGTGAGCCGATGCTCCAGAAAGATGTTCCCTGTTTAATTTGTATTTTAACAAAGGCCACAGACCCCACCCCAGGTTTGTATCTTCCAGTTTGAGAAATACAAACCTGGATTATTTCTCTAATATTCTAGCATCTGGTGACTATTTTTCCCTTCTTAGTAGGTAGGTCAAAATGAAAAACAGCAAAGGAAAGGAAGAGAAGCTAGAGGAGGAATGACCTGCCTCCTTTTTTAAAAAATAAATCATAACAGGTAAAAGCTGGAATAGAAAATTCTGAACAGTGATCAATACTTAGAGAAAAGAACCCAAAAGACTGGGTTTTATTGCATGATCCACGCACTGTGTGCACGAAAGCAGCTAACTGTGAACGTGGGTTTCCAGGGCTGGGAGGAGAGAAAGACAAACCCTTTTTTCAATGAAAGGAGCCAGAGAGAATCTGCTGGAAGTAAATTCAGTGCTTCTGAGAAATGCTGCAGGAAGCCCCTGGCCTGCACTGTTTACTGCTCAGGCACCAGACACAACAAAGCCTGCATTGTTTCCTCCCACCTTGCACGGGTTGATGGTGACATATCCCAGATACCGCCCACCACCATGTTTGGGTGTCGGGCCAGGCAGAGTCCGTTGGCGTAGACCGGGCAAGAGAGAACAGGAGCAGCAGCGTGTGGCAAGGAGAAAACAGAAAGATGCACAACAGCACTTCCGAAAGGGAGCAAAAAGCGCAGAAAGGTAAGTGAGGAGCAGAATGCTCAGGACTGTGTTGCACTCTGGGGGTTACAGCCCTTCCATCTCTGTGGCCTCTTTCACCCCCTCTTGCCTCTGCCAAACGGCCCCATTTCATAGATGAGTAAATGCAATCTGAGCAAAATCCGTTACAAAGGTAGTAACTGGTAGACCCTGGATGCAAACGCAGGACTATCAGATTACCAGCTGGATGATCTTTTACCTACACTCCTTCCACGTCTGAAAGGGAGAAGCCAGCAGGCTTGGAGTCCGGTCCTGGCTCCATCACCGACTGGCTGTGTGGCCTTGGGTGTGTTCCTTAACCTCTCAGGGCCCTCACCTCTCACTTCCTTCCTCTGCATAATAGAGATAATAACAGCATCCACCTCCCTGGGTAGGCAAGGGAATTAAATGAGATAATACGTGTACAGGGCACAGGGCCCGGGGCATGGTAAGTGCTAGGAAGTGCTAGTAGCTCCTCCTGCCTTGCAAGCCCCCAGGAACTGCAGGAAAAAGAGCCGCATCCAGAGAAATACCGAACAGAATGTCCTTCCAGGTAGAGACTGCAGAGGGAGTATTCCTTTCCCAGCCCTCCTCTATTCTGCGTGGAGTTGTGGAATTGCGAGGAGCTACATTTCTCTGGCTTCTTTGTCAGACGGCTTCGGCCCAGTTTGGGCCACTGAATTTCTGGACCCTTCCATAAGGGCTAAATGATTAGTGCTGTATACTGTGGAAACAACAGGGTTTAAATCACCTGGAACACCCTCTTCAAAGGTACAGTTACCTCTGGGACAAGCACTGTGTGCCACGCTTCTCTCAAAGGAGGAGCTTCCCAAGGCTGTGTCAGCTGTTTTCCTCTTTGCCAAAGGAAAGAGTTCTTGTCTCATTCTAATCCTGTCCACCGATGTCTGCCAAAGCCTTTAAGAACATTCTGGAGTTCTGGATATTTTCTTGGAAATGCCAATAGAGCAGCTGGTAGGGCAAGTGTGCTGGGGGAGGATGTCACGAATTTTCTTTTGAAACTTGGGGAGGCAAGGATGACTCCCCTTCTGGTATCACAGCTCCCAGTAGATGAAGGCTCTGCCCCAGTCTCATTTTTGCTAATGAGTGGGGTGTAGAAGGCAGATTATACCTTCTATTTCATTCGCTCTGCCCCTTGGCTATATATTCAAATCATCTAGGGAAATGTAAAAATCTCTGAATGCATAGGCTGCTCTCCAGACCAATTATATTGGAATAGCTGCAAGTGAATCCAGGTATCAGTAATTTTTAGAACTTCCCATGTGATTTCTGTGTGCAGCAGCCAAGGTTGAGAACCACTCCCAATGGCTTAACATTGCCTCTGCCTTTGAGACCCTCCCTGCTTCTAGATAGCTGGTACCTGAGCTTCAGGGACTAGATATCCCTCTTCTCCTGTATCTTCCTCAGCATCCAGAACCAACAAATACTTCATTTACTCAAGAAGTGTTCTTTGGACCTACTGTGTGTCCGATGTGGGGAATATGCCATCATTCAGCATACACAGGCATGGCTGTGCAGAAACTTTCAGTGAAGCTGGGGAGACAAGACATGGCAACATAAAAGTTAAAATAGTAATGAAAGAATTAAATGGCAACTCAAGATATTTTGCTGCAGCTGCTTGTCATATGTGTACCTACTGAAGGGTTTTAGAAAATAGCAGTTATTCGGGTAATCCCAAGAAGCTTTACCTAAGAGCTGGGTCTTGAGGATGTGGAAGATTTGGGTAGTGGAAAGAGAGATTGGGGGGATTGGGGGGTAGGAAGAGAAGACCTGGAGGTGAGCCCAGCTAGGCAGAGAGGCCCACACTCAAGTCTCCATGCTGAGCTTCATGGTGTCAAGTTTTTCTTCCCTTCTGGAACATGCTGGCATCTTAGGGTATCTAATTTCTACTTCCTGACTGAGTATCCAGAAGGAACTATTGGAAAAAGGACAGTACTGTGAGTTAGGAAACCCGGTGAGGATTGGCACATCTCAAGCCCTCTGGTCCTAGGTCTCTGGTAAATGAGAAGCAGGAACTCAGAGAGCTTTAAGGGTCTCTTTCCATCCGTAATTCTATAATTCAGGTCCCAGGACCATGAGACACAGACTGTATTTTTGTTTTTTTTGAGACAGAGTCTCACTCTGTTGCCTGGGCTAGAGTGCCGTGGCAGGCATCAAGCTCACAGCAACCTCAAACTCCTGGGCTTAAGCGATCCTCCTTCCTCAGCCTCCCAAGTAGCTGGGACTACAGGCATGTGCTGCCATGCCCAGCTAATTTTTTTCTATATATATTTTTAGCTGTCCAGATCATTTCTTTCTATTTTTAGTGGAGACGGGGTCTCGCTATTGCTCAGGCTGGTCTCGAACTCCTGACCTCGAGCGATCCTCCTGCCTCGCCTCCCAGAGTGCTAGGATTACAGGCCACAGACTGTATTTTTAAAATAAACTTTATTAAGACATAACTTATACACAGTCAAATGCACTTAAGTGTACATTTTGATGAGTTTTGACAAATTTATATACCCATGCCATCACTGCCGCAATCAAGATAGAGGACATTTCCATCAGCCCCAAAAGGTCTTCTACGCCTTTTCCCAGTCGATTGCCACGTCCCTCTACTCCAGCCCCAGGTAACCACTGATTCACTTTCTGTCACTATAGATTAGATTTGTCTTTTCTAGCATTTAATAAATGTGATTACACAGTCTTGTGTCTGTTTTTTTTCATTTGGCATAATGTTTTGAAATGCATCCATCAGTATATTTCAGTAGTCTGTTCCTTCATAATGCTGAAGAGCATTCCATTGAGTGAATATACCACAGTTTGCTTACACATTCACCTGTTCAGGGATGTCTGGGCTGCTCCCAGTTTGGGCCTATTATGAATAAACATTCTGTGACCTCTCGTGTACAAGTCTATGTGTGAACATGTATTTTCATTTCTCTTGAGCAAATACTAAGAGTGGAATTGTTTGTGTGGTTGCATGGTAAGAACATATTTAACTTTATAAAAAATTGCCAAAACGTTTTCCAAAGTGGCTGTACTATTTTCCATTCCTACTATTAATATAGGAGTGGTCCATTTGCTCTACATCATTCCCAATACTTGGTATTGTAGGTCTTTTTAATTTTAGCCATACAGTTTCTGTCTTGATCTTAGATTTTAGGTTGTACCTACCTAGAAAGCGACAGAAGAGCTCTTAGAGCATTTTAGTGGGACCCTGTAGTATGCTGGTTGGATCCAGGATTGGTTCAGCCTTGTTAAGTACAGGTGTCTTGGTGTTCTTTCAGGCCCAAATACACTGGTCAGTTTCACCAGAAGTTAAGAGCAAGTGAGCCTGATGAGTTGACCCATCTTAACCACCCAGAGATGGGTAAAGCCTTGAGTTCCTCTGCAGCGTGATTTCACAGTCCTAGCGCCACAGCTAATGCCTCCCTGGGCTCTCCCTGGGGGGCTGCTGACACTTTTTTAATGAAGAGAGGCTGCCTTTGGGTACCAGCATGGTTTTCTTCCCACTCCTGCCAACCTCTTCATCTTATGACATGCTTTAATGAGGGAGGATGAGGAGAGAAAATGAGAGCCAGATGTATCTGGAATGATACAATATCTGGTCTGAACAATATTTACATTTTGCAGCGAAATTACAGAAATGCTCCCTTCAATATGCTTCGGGAAGAGCTGGCAGGAGAGAACTGTGTGTTCCTGAAAGCACAGCAAAAGGAACACAGTTTCAAGCTCTGTGCAAGAATCTAGCATAAAAAGATGTCTAAAACACTTGAAAAAAGCCAAACTTTAACATGCCTCTTCCCTTTTACAAAAGAAGATATATGAATTGAAGCTCAGCAAAGAGTGAGCATTCAGACCTGCCATTGGACTCCTCCCCACCATGGACGCTGAAACAGCAAAGGAACGTGATGGGGTTTATCCAGACTCCCAGACTTGGGGGAGTTTAATCGAGTGGATGCTGCTCAGATACCTCCCCAGCATCCAGAGATTGGAGCGCTCCGGTCAGGCAGGCAGCTGGCTCCTCCTCAGGCAGTTCACAATTTGTCCACAACTAAAGGCAAAGAGCTGGAAGCAAATATGAGCTGCATCTCGGGTCTTGAAGGGTGACCACCCGGTGGGACAGTGCTGTTGACACTTGCAAGAGACCTGATGCACCCGTCTGGGGGTCCAGATATTCCCCCTAGAAGGCAGGGCCTCTGCTTTAAAAGTCTGATATTTTCTCTGTGAAGCTGAAAGGGGTGGGAGCCATGTCAGCCTTGTGTGTGGGCAGCAGAGGCCAACTGCAAGTGTCCACGGGCCACTGCCCTTACCCCTCCACACGGTCGTCTTCTCCCTACCTTGACACTTTGTGTGCACAAAACTTCCCCTGAAACTCTGTGCACTCTGAGATGTTTTCTAAGCAGCTTTCAGGATCTGGGGCTTCTTAGAGGTGACCTGGAAATGTCCCAATCCCCTTAGAACTCTATGGAGATTCTAAAGTCTGTGCCTTCAACAAAATGCAGAAAGCAGACATTTTTAAGAATACATCCAGAATCATATTTTCTGGGTTCAAATTGTATGACTTCTGTATTAGTCAGGATTCTCCACAGAAATAGAACCACTGTGTATGTTTATTATAAGAAATCAGCTCCCACAATTATGGCGGCTGAGAAATCCCAAGATCTTTAGTCCAAACGCCTGAGGACCAGGAGGGCTGATGCTATAAGTTCCGGTCAGAGTCTGAATTCAGGAGAAGACTGATGTCTGTGCTCGGAGACTGTCAGGCAGAGAATGAATCTCTCTTGCTCAGCCTTTTGTTCTCTTCAGGCCTTCAGGGGGTTGGACGAGGACTACCCCCATGGGGAGGGCAATCTGGTTTACTCGCTATGCAGATGCAAATGTTTCTCTCATCCAGAAACACCCAGAATAATGTTTAACCAAGTATCTGGGCACCCCATGGCCCAGTCAAGTTGACACATAGAAATAACCATCACAACCTTGAGCAAAGTTACCTCACTTCTCTGAGCCTTGATTTCCTCATCTGCAAAATGGGGGTGATCACAGCACCTTCCTTACCTGGTTGGTGAGAAGTTTAAGAGAGATCAAATGTATAAAATACTTAGCAGCGTGCATGGAATGTAGTAAGTACCCCAGGTCCTGAGGAGGAGAGAAGTAGGAAAGGAGCAAGGAGGAATTTAGAGAGGCTTCCTGAGCTAACTGATCTCCAGCTTAACTATTTCTCCACCTCTGACGGCAAGGCACCTTTTCTCCTTATTTCTCTGTCTCCTTTTGTAACATCTCTGATACTCACATTGAAAAGGTTCTGATTCACCTGCGTGACATTTCCTTTGCTTCCTTTTTGTGGCAGCCTCTCTTCATTGAGAACTAATTGCCCCACTCAGAGTTTCTGATGAAGACCAAGGCATTGATATTGCAGGATCCGAGTGGCTACCTTCCAAGCCATCTAATTGCTGTTGACAAAACGCAAGAAGTCCAAAGGCGTTTGCCCCATGCTTCTGGTGCTGCTGAGCTTATTCTAATGACCACGGCATAAAATATCGCCGTGGAGACAGTTATGCGGTAATATTACAAGCCGGGGATTAAGCCTTACGACACAAGCCAAAGAGGCAAGAGGAGACAGTGTGGAAATGGTTTATGTGAAAGAAGTCTTCCCTTTACACAAAAATATCTAAAAACTATTAATTTGGGGCAGCAGCAAGGAAGAAATACATGAAAGGAAAATTGATTTCTATTTAAATGGTATGTTTTCATCACCTTTCTTCAGAGCCTAAGCATTCATCTTTGAGTACCTGTGCTAATTGATTTCGAATGCGATTCAACGCAATCGCTGTAGAATAATAAATCTCAGGGCAAAGAAGCTAAGGGGAACTTGAGCTGCCCCGCAAGGGGATGTAACATGTGGCATTTAAAAGTTGTGTCTGTGTCATCCTGGGGGGAGCTTGGGAACAGTACCCTGATGGGAGGTGGACGGGAGGTGGATGGTCCAGGCAGCAGGGGCTGCTTGGTTGTTTGTATAAGAAATAATCCCTTGAACTTGAAATCCTCCAACTGATCCAGGGAGTGTCAACTTCTGGGCGTCAGGTGGCCTGTCCCCAGGCATGCTGTGGCCCTCTCTGAAGGAGGAAGGCACTCTTGTGGCTATTCTTCGATTCTTCCTTGCAGTACCTGTTGTCTTTTTTCCCCAGGGGCCCCGTACAAGTCTGGTCTTCCTGGCAAGCCTCTTTCTTATGACCCTCTTCTTCCTAAACTTCCTCCTCAGTGGGCTGTCCCTTTGGAAGGCAGCTGGCTGAACTGGTCCCTGGGGGATATGACAGAGCCATGCTAGAGACCCAGAACCCTACCAGTGATGGAGAGGTGGATCTCAAAATGATGAGAGTGTAGGCTCCGTGGCTGGCCACAAGGAGCAAGTGGACCCTTTGGGTTTCATCCAGGTGACCCCTTGTGGGTGCCTGGCCACCTGTGCTAGAGCCCTGCCATTGCTCATCCCCGGGAGAGCTGAGGGTGGAAGGGCGTGGCAGGAGGTCAAGGCCACAGATCAGATAGGAAAAGAAGGAATCCATGAGGGCTCTTACTTCCTCAGTGGCCATGTGGCAGCTTTGATGTTCCTTTCTTAAGCAGGAATATAGCAGATAAGGAGAACCAAGAATCTGCCAAAATGTTCTGTGCAAAAAGCTGAACAATCACAAAAAAAGTGATGTGTCTCCTTCTGAACATAATTCGTGGGAGCAAGGCCCGATCTCCAAGCCTTGGGTCAGCCCGGAAAGGAAGAGCAGATGGTGTGATGAATGCACAGGGCCCTGGAAGAGCTGAGGTTTGAGTCTCACACCATCTTGGAGACCAGCCATGTGCTGGGGGCTTGTGCAGTCGCTAGCTGGCGTGTGTGTGCAGGGTCTGAGCCAATCCGAGGCAGCACCAGACCTTATGCCTACCCGCCTGGCATTCCCAGATCTCTGCTGTGGCAGGGCTTTTCCGGAGCAGGGCAGAACTGACTCCATTGGTTTTTCTCTAAACAAGTGAGATCAGGAGTTTGTCTATGAGAATAAACAGTTCTATCCAAGATGTATCTACTTCACCCAGAAGCAGCATCTCTATAAGATCAAAATACAAAGCCATTTCAGTCAGTTTGGGCACAAAGGCAGTTAATCCAAATTTCCAATGCACAGACAAATCATTTCAAGACATACTGAATTATTAATGGACTTGATGGTTTATGTTTTGTATAGATATCACTTTATTCTTTATGGTAAGCATTTCAGGCGCCTTACAAGTACATTTAAATTAAAAACAATTATTTCTGTTTTGTACAACATGAAACAACTGGATCTCATAGCCTACATCTCTCCTCACTGCTATCTCATTCATTCATTTGGTCGCAGCCTCTATCCTCACGCAGTTTACCGCTTGGTGGGGGAGGCAAACAGTAAGCGGATAAGCATGTCTTCCTGTGTTGTGGGGCTATGATAAGGGAGATTTAAAGCAAAAAGTCCTGGCCCCTGGCAGGGCCGAGTGCGGCTTTCATTCCCCGCCAGCTTGCCAAGGCGTAGTCTCTGTTTCCGTGGGTCTCCGCACCTGCCCACCGCCCAGGTGGCCTATTGATTTCCGACATGCCGTGATGTAAAATGACATATCGTGATGTCGCTCGGTACCACGCTGGCAAAGGTGAAAGGAAACTCATTCTGGCCCCTGCTGAGAATTCCTTCTCTCTCACCCACCACCCACCGGAGCCTGTTCCTGGGTCACTATACAGCGGGGAGGGCACGGGAGCAAAGACACCCCACGGAGGGAGGAAGAGAGATAAAATTTCTCTCCACCCATTGATCTCCTGTCTGAGCAATTTACTAGTCAGGGAGGTGGGGAAGCAGCAGGAGAAGGCTTAGGGCTGCTCTTTATCTCACTGCTGAGGGGTGGGGACATCCCTAAGTAAATCTGCTATTCGCTGTGGCCACACTCTCTGCTGACAGTCCCCTGGTGACAAACCCCTGACTCTGAGCCTGAAAACAGAGAAATAGGAGGCAGAAATATTTTGGAATGGGAAAGAATGGGAATGAGCAAGGCTGACTTAAAACCATGCAGTAGGTGATGGGGTTAGACGGGTGGGATGTGTGCAGGGCTCCTCTGGGAGCTGGGAGGGGCCGGGACGCAGCCAGCTCTGCCTCCCATCTGGGTCGAAATGAGCAATGACTCATCTTCCTCCTAGCAAGGACCGGCTGGCACCGAGGGAATGTCTGCCGGACTTTCCTCTGACCTGGGCAAAGTACACACTCTCATCAGGAAGCAAATCAACCTTCTCCCTGCCAGGGGCGGGTCCTGGGACCTCGTTCTTTCGCCCCAGGGGCTGTACTGTGAGAGGTGGCCCCGGGCTCTGAGCCTGTCTCTTTTGCTCCTACTTCAGAATTTTATTATGTCACACCTTATAGCCGGGGGACACCTACCTATCCCCCCATGGGAAAATCCTCCACCTTGGTGTACGGCATTCCGTAATATACTAAACATGAGAGGGAGTTTTCGGGGACGGGTGGGGGGGGCGATCCATAATTACCTGAGGACAGGATGAAATCTGGACCAAATGTCACCAAGTTCAACAGCGGCACCTGTGAGTGGTCAGGACTGGACCTCACAGAGAAACAGAGGACTTTGACCTTGCTCCTTAAGTACCCCCATCCCAATCGGGGTGCTGTCCTCTCCTCGCTCCTCCCTGGCCCTAGCAAAGGCTCCCAGCCTCTTCCCGTGGCGACCACCACACCCTCCTGGAGTTGATCTTGGATTTCTCTCTTGCCCGCCACCAGGCAACTGTCCAAGAGGAAATCAGCATTTTCACTCCGATCCAAGCCTTGAGATGAAGGGAGGAAGCTCCAATCAAGGGCATGGGATGGAGTTTTGGGACATGAGGGGACACTTTTAGAACCTGCGCTAGCTGGTGGTGCTAAACCACACCACATGGCTGGTCACCTGTCACCTGAATACAGCTGGCCTGAGGGCCCTGATGCCGGGCAGATGGTCAGATGTTGCTGGAGTTGAAACCTGCAGAGCCCCCTGCTCCCTGTCCCTGATGTGGCACAAGGAGAGTGACAGCGCTTGCAGCCAATGGATACAGAGCTCCGGAATGGAGGCAGCATTGTAGATCCCTCCCTGGTGCCCAAAGCTTACTGTGGTTCAGGAGGCCCCAAGCTGAACTCTCTTCAGTGCAAACTTTAAATATTTGCACACAGCTTTCCTGTCCCCACTAAGCCTGCCCTTTCTCCCACTGGTCTTCCGGCTTTTTACTCTGCACTTCCAGGTTTGCTTCAGGTTGTCACATTTAGGGCAAAGTGTCCCTGGCATGCTAAAGGGACACTTTCTGGTGTGCCTTTCTGGTGTGAGTCCTTTTTCCTTTCTAGTGTGAGTCCAGAAATTCAAGGAGCTGATCTCTCCAACTCATTCATCTGGGGAGAAGATGGTTCCTATTTGTTGAGGGATGGGTAGCCATCCAAGTGGCACTTTTTTTTCTTTAGGGCAATCATATCTTTAATATAACCCAATTCAATTACTTCAACAGATATCCACTGGGCATCTATTATATGTCAGGCTCTGAGATGACAGATACAAAAAAGCTGACCTAGTCCTTGCTGTCATGGAACAATTAGCATAGAAGATGAAAAGAGATGCAGACAAGGACAGAACACGCTAATACCATGTAATCAGGATACTGGCGTGGGAAGCCAGAGCTGCAGATGTGCTGCAGAGCTCCTGCTGGATGGAGGTCCCTGAGCAAGAAGTGATGTCCAGGCTAAGACCTAGAGCAGGAGCTGGAGTCAGCAGGCAGAGGGGAGGGAGGAGAGAACTGCAAGAAGAAGGAAGAACACGTGCAAAGGATGGGAGGCGAGAGAGAGCTGGGCTCAGGAAGAAGAACTGCAGGAAGTGTAGCACAGCTGGTGCTTGGGTGGTGAATGATGGGAAAATGGGGTGAACTGAGGCTGCAGAATTCCTGATGGTGCAAATACAAAGGGTATTGTAAGCCTGGCTGAGGGTTGAGCTTCACCTCTCCTAAGGACACTGGGAGACCAGTGGAAAGTTTTAAAATAGGGAATTGATGGACTCAGATTTGTATTTGAGAAAGAGGTTTCTGGCTGTGGTAAGGCAAGGCTGGTAGCAGGGGCTGGATGGGCAGGGAGATCTGGTTGAAACCTCCTGCCCAGCACAGGCAAGAGATGCCCCAGGGAGCACCAGTGAAAACAGAGACGAGGAGGGCCATGGAAAAAACAATTGAGAAGAACAATGGATGTTCTCACTGAGACCTGAAATAGGGACCCCAAGGAAAGGGAACGTGGAGTGAGATGAAGTCTCTCAACTGCAAAGCTAGATGCTGGAGTACCATGTGCCCTGTGCCACGCCAGGCACTGAGGACATTACCACACACTGCACTTGTCATCAGTGATGTATCTTACTCTCCCTTTGTGTCCCCAGCACTTAGCACATAATAGGTGGTTAAAAGTGCTTTTTAGAAGTATTCGTGAATGAATGCATTAATAAATGAATTTAAGGCAGAGTCTCTAAACTTCAAAGTTCTTACCATCTTACTGTCAAGATTATCCTACATCAAACAATTAAAGAACAGCACAAGATACAACATAATTAAGTTCTAAATCATCTAGTTTAGGTTATAAGTGCTGGAGTTTCAGAGAAAGGAAAGATCGATGTGGGCTGGCGGAGTTACGGATGGCTTAAATATAATTCCCTGACATCACAGTACCGTGGAAACAACAGCGCCCGTCTTAAAACTGAAGAGATGAAAGCCAACACATAGAGCCTCATTTGCCCTGAGTTGTACAGCAGACCACCATCGTATGGGGGGACTGAATTAATAACATTGGCCTTAGGGGTTAATGCTGTTCCAGTGGACTTATTCTTGTATAATTAATAATGAGCTTGAACATAATTAATTCTCATTGTATTCTTTTTTTAAACAATTTCTCAATGAAGGGAAATTCACATAACATAAATTTAACTATTCTAAAGTATACAGCTCAGTGACATTTAGTACATTCACATTGCTCTGCAACTACCACATCTAGACCAAAGCATTCTCGTCACTCCGAAAGAAAACCCTGTTCATTGTGTTCTTGCATTAACAATGCAATATGATAGACTGAGAAGAACCCTGGAGTATGGGACTTTAAGGTCTCATATGAGGCCTAGGAGTACATTACTCAAATTTGACCCTGACCAAGTTGCCAGTGATTTCTGGGCCTCAGTTCTATCATTTGTAAAATGGGAGAGTTTGACTAAGGTGATACCCAGTATCTCTTCTAGCTTTGAAACACTGTGATTCTAAATACATTAGATTCATTGATTGACTATAAAGTGCAAAAAATCATAGCAAGTGAGTGAGAGTGTGTGTGTGTGTGTGTGTGTGTGTGTGTGTGTGAGTGATTAGGGGCAGGGATGGAAGGAAGCAGGGACTAGCTGAGGCTAAGATGGAACCGGAATGACACATTGGTAAAGAATGTGGGGTTGTGGGAGATTATCTAACTGGCTATACCATTTTTGTTCAATTGCATGTGTTGGTGTTTAACTCCTTATTGGACTCTGGTCAAATTTAGCAATTGGAAGGGCTTGTCCTGGAGTTGCATTAGGTCCTGCCAGCGAGCTGTGTTTGCATTCTGAATAATTTTATATGTATTTCTAAGCTAAGAATTTCTTTCTCTTTTTTCCTGCCCCAAATCTTTAGTTGCCACTTCTCTTTGCCAGCTTCTGATTGTGCACCTCATGGAAAGAACATGTTCCCAGCTCTCCAGATAGGCTCAAACTTAGGCTTTATAGTCCAAGAAAATACTTGAGTTCAATTCCTACAAGGGATGGTATATATCTGGTTCACCCTTACTTTGAGTGCTTAGCCTTTTGGGTCCCAAATCTAAGCACGGGGTGGGCTTAATAGTCTCCACTTTCTTGCTATGCACTGAATCCCAGATTTATCCTCTGGATTACACAGCTTTTAGTCTTTGTCTCTTTTGAAATAGGCAGATACTCCTATGGTCAATCTCACGCCTCGGCGCCAGGCTCATCTCTCTAGGCTTC
This sequence comes from Varecia variegata, assembly GCA_028533085.1. Lineage (NCBI taxonomy): Eukaryota > Metazoa > Chordata > Mammalia > Primates > Lemuridae > Varecia > Varecia variegata. Next base: position 13,515,545 of record CM052443.1, on the reverse strand, counting down.
CTCCTGCTGCTGGTTCTTGGCATCATGACTCTTCCATGCTCTGTGCAAACTGCAATATTTTAGGTTATGTCCAGCTTCTCTAGTTCTGAGTAAGAGATTTAGTTTGAATTATCTAGTCTAGTAATATTTAGTATTACTGAAGGCAATTACTTTGGGTCATTGCATAACTTCTGAATCATTAGATGCCAAGCACGACCTCTCTCTAATGAAGTGCGTACAAAATGTTTTGCTGCTGGCAGAGGGCCTCACAGGTGATGCCTGAGGCTCACTGGCCTAGGGTAGAGAGGAAACCAAGGCAGAAGCCTGGGGCCACACCTGGAGGTGGTGCCACCTGCACAGGCACTTGAGACATTCACCCAGCCCAGACAAGCGAGACGATATTAGTGCCACATGCTAAGAACTAAAGAGAGAAAAACAGCTGAACTGACTGCATTTTTCACTTTTCAAGGGACTTCTTTGAGCTATGTCAGGAGCACCTTATACAGACATGCATGTCACTGCGAGGTCTTTGAATTTCTCATGAATAGGCTTTTGTATGCAGAAAAGACTTTTTGAGGTTTGGTTTTAGAAATAGGATTTTCAATTTTTTAGTAATAAATGCGAACATTTAATGAGTTCTGTATGGCAGGAACTATTCTAAGAGGTGACGTCTGTTCACAAATTTAGTGCTCTGCTAATATTCTGTTAATGTCAGCACTCTCCTTTTACAGGCGGGGATGCCGAGGTACAGTCGGATATGTTACATACAGGATCATGCAGCAATTAAACGGCAATGCTAGGTTTTAACCCTGGCAGTTTGGCTCCAGCGACCAACCTCTTAAACACTATATTCTACTGTTTCTCCCAAAGAGTCAAATTTAAACCTACTTAAGCTTTTACATTTAGCTTATGCATCTCATTATTTCATGCCTAACAAATTTTAACAAGCACTTTAAAGGAGACTTTGATTCATGGTTGGCTCCATTTATAAACTTGGTTAATTAAACTCCTTTAAACATTTTAAACTGCAGTTATAAATTTAAAATGTTCTGTTTCCTTTTTAAGCACTTGTTTGACTGATAAATAGATAAAATCCTCCCAAATACTTAGATTCTTATAAATCTAAGAAATTAAATTTATGAACATAGTAAACGCTAAATTCTCCTAAGTGTTCTAACACTGTATGTTAATTCTATAAGATTTTCAGTGAAAATCTTACAGTCTAAGGAATCACTCAGTTCACATTTTAAACTAATATTACAAGACTGAACTGGTACTACAGAGGGTAAATTCTCTTAAACATTACAAACTTAAGACACCAAAAATGCACAGAATTCCCTAATACAAAAATACCAGTATTATTGGTTTGATTCTTTTAAACATTTACATTTTTGATTTTAAAAAGTCCTGGGATTAAAACATGTTTGCACTGTAAGGAAACAATTTTGTCATTCTGAACAAATTTGGGGTTTAGCTTCCCAGGTTTGTTTTTCTCTCTACCCACTGAGATTTCTTAAATGACCAGGGGTGTTAAGCACAATCTGACCAGATCCTTGTCTGTAACCCCAGCCCACATTCAGGCCAAAGCCACTTTTACAATCACTATGTCATGATTTTCAAAATTCAAAGAGTGGGAGTGTATATAGCCCTGGTCCTCGCTGCCCCACCCACCCACTCTGGGTTATGATTTTAGCTAATTTTTAAGTCATACGGTATATACAACGTGTCCTCAGGTAGCCAAATACTTGATGGGGTTCAATAATCTATTTGCCACTCCATTCCATTCTAATTTATTTTTTATTCTTCCTCTCTGTTAGGACTATCCAACTTGTATGGATATTAATTTAAGAACTGATTGAATTCAGCGTGTCTCCCGTGGACTTGTCTGACTCTTAATTACAGCTTCTCCCAGCAATGTGCATGCACGCATCACTCACCCACACACCCCAAGGCATTTTGAGGCCTACCTAGTGTCATAGACATCTACTGACCAAATTTGAATATGCAAGAGAATAATAAATCTAAACCTTCGCTTAGGTGAGTTATAAGAGGGATAAATGAGAACATTTGTATAATTTAAATGTGGAAGTGCTTGCTGAAGAAACATGGATTTGATTGAAGATTTGAAATGAAATTTCAGACCAGCTTGGGATTGCAAATCAGTTGACGGCACAAAGTCCACCTCTATCTCCACCCCACCCGGAAAATATTTCCTTTTTATTTTAAGACTTTTAAAAACTGCATGAGGATTTCAGAAGTTCATTCTCTTTCCTGCAGACCCAGCACTTAAGCCCCTTGTACTTGAATTATCATAAAGCCTCCGTAATTGCCTGAACATGTTAATTTATCCCGCAACCTGCTGGTTTTATCTGACTGTATTTAAAGGATTTAGGGGGTGGCAGGGAACAGCTGGAGAGAGGGTGTTTGTTCTGTGACTGTGGAGCCTGAGCTCAGAGACAGATGTGCAAGGACTCAGGTTCGCTTGGAGCGAAGAAATGCAGTGGCTGGCTGCGTAGCTGGCACTGAGTCTCCCTGGCCTTTCTTCTTTCTCTCCTCCCTCCTCTCCCCTCCTCCCTTCTCCCGGAGCTCGATCTCCCCCTGCCCCCACCTCTCTGCTCCCTCACCTACCCTCCCTCAATCCAGAGATTATAACCTTGCCAGAGAGTGGTGGATCGCCCTCCCCCGCCCCCCAATCGTGTTGTTGCTACAATCGGAGCCAGGAGCGGTTTGAATGCACGTATTGATAATCACAGCTGGGACTGCATAAGCAAAATAAAACCAGTAAAATAAGAGCTAGTGGACAGGCAAAGACCATGGAAAACCCATCGATTGTTGCTGCGGCTTCTTTCCGTTCGGCAGAATGAGCGCGGAAGAGCTGAGCTCTGGGTAATTTCTAGCAAACAATGTGCTGTAGAGCGTTATTTGTAGGCCCTGAAAATCGACGTGGAACCCCAGCTCCCGGTAGAACATGCTTCGTTAGTGTGGAACAAAGGGCTGTCGCTGGCTGGGTACAGCGTTTCCCTTTTTGCAGCATAGTGGGGGCTGGGGTGGGGGCAACAGGTACTAGGGAAGCTCGGGGAGGCTGTGCTGACCAGGTCCCTGCATTGGACAGGGCCCAGACTGAGGAGAACCGCCCTCTCCTCTGCGTAGGTCCTGCCATTAATGAGGTCGAAGACACCAGTCCCTGCACCAGCTACGTATCCCAGGGGCCTCCCTGGTAACTCCCAGGAGTTACTAGGTTAATTAGTTGCAAAATCACCCCTAAGTAACAAACCCCAAATAAGAATTCTTCTCTTCAGTCCTGCAAGGAAGGCATCAGGGGCCCAGTGCTGCTGTCTTGTTGGCCTGCCATTCCTAGTGTGTTTACTCACTCTGTCCATAGACTCCAGAATGGTCACCAGCATGTCTGTATATCTGTCCATAAGAATGGGGGGTGGTAAGGGAAGCCACACCCCTCCTTTTAAGGCCCGATCTTAAGACTGGAGGATGTGCACACATTATTTCCACTCTTCATTCTATTGGCCACAGTTTAGTCACGTGGCATCCTTAATTGCAAGGAAGACTGGGAAATGTAGTCTTTATTCTCAGTGGCCTTGTTGCCCAGCTAACAATTATTTCACGCTGAAAGAGGGAGAAAATATTTTTAGGGACAATTAGCAGTCCCTACTACAATTGTCAAAGTATAAAAACTGGGATATTTCACCAAAAAAAAAAAAAACAAAAACCACAGATTCTAAGCTTCTCTTTTAAAAGTTGGAGGATCTGACAATATTTGGAGCTATTCCGGCAGGGTGAGAATCAGCCAGACTGAGCAGAAGCTGAGCTTTTTCCAACAAGACAGGTTCCCCCAGTACCTACCTGGAACTGAGAAGAGTGTGGAGCTGAATGATGCCTTTCAATATCCCTCAGGGACAGCAAAGCATGAGAAAGTGATGGTTTGGATTAAGCCCAGCCCCAAGAGATGAATCTTTTTCTAGCATGCCCTCCTCTCCTCCACACTCCACCCTCACCGTCGCCACCACAATCATCAGTGCTTGAAAGCAACATCGGTTCGTAGAATTCATTCATTCATTCATTCAGCTCATGTTCCAAAACACCTGCCATGTCCTAGTTCTTGTACTAGATTTAATGAGACAAAGATGAATAAGACACCGATCTGGTCTTCAAAGAGCTTCTATATCGTTGAAACATTTGGGTTTGTTTTTCTTCTTTTTTGGACCCACACGTTATTTTTAAAATTAAATGAGTTGCTATATGAATACCTGTGTATTAATCCTCCACTGTGAGCTCCACATTGTAACTGGAGCTGTCAGGGAGGTGTTTATGTACTGAAGGTAAGAGCCAGTTCCTGCTGACAAACTTGAGAATAAATTAATACAACAGAAGCACTCAGTTATGAAGGGTGTCACTGTGGGGACTTTGGGGGAAGTTCTTTTTGTTATCCTTGTTCCCATGTTCTCTTTATGGGCCAAGAAACCATGTTTGTTCCCAAAACATGTAGCATGTTTCTTCTTTTAAAAGACAGAAGATGACAATATTTCCCTGGCAATTCCACTGGTTCCCATTTGTGATTGAATCATTGTCATTGGGGCCGGGTTAGCTGTAGCACACCAGTCTATGGATCACCACAGGACAAGAATTTGGGGCCAGAACTTCAATTTTAATTCTATCGCCAGGTTAAATCTACTTCTGACCAATAAGTGAGCCTGGGTCCGGTGTAAGAGGAATGGTACAGACCAGGCTTGTTGTGATTCTCTTCGCATGGACTTGGTGAGATGGAACAGCGGTGGCCTCCTGGGTCTTACCTACCCCACCTCCACCCCTGAGGTTTCCGTGAGTTGTCTACTATTCAGTCACTCTGGGTAGCAGTTCTGAGCACTACTTTGGGGCCACATAGATCTGAGTTCAAATCTCAGCTTTACTACAAAAATGCTGGGAGACTTTGGATGAGCATTACTTAATCTTTCTAAAGGCCAGCCAACTTCTCTTTAAAATGAAGATGATAATGATGAACAACATAAGATTGTTGGGAGGAATCATTCCTTCATTTAACAGATACCTTTGAGAGCCTACTGTGTCCTAGGGGCTATGTTCTAGTACTGGCAAAACTGTCGCAAATTCCTGCTATCGTGCAACTTATAGTCTAAAGGGTAAATGAGTTAGTTAATGCAAGCGAAGGATTAAGCGTGGTGCCTGAAATGTGGTTAGAGTATTATTAAAACAGAAGCTAGCATAAGTTTCCACTGTGCCCCAGGAGCCTCCAACACCCCTGAGGGTACAGGGAAGGGCCCAAGGAAGAAGGCCTACGGCTCCAGGTCTCATCCTAGAACAGTCATCCTCCCTCAGGTTCCACTGACCCAATGGTTGCCCTCCAGAGGGACTGCATCGTCCAAGAAGATGTCTAGGGGGTGCTTAAGAATGGGGACCCCAATAAATATATTTTGAAAAACAGAAAGAATAAAAGAAAGAAAGGAAGTGAGCCACAGGCAAGTACATGCATAAAACACCTATGGTAAAACCTCAGGCACGGAGATATTTGGGGAGTAAGATACGAGGTGGAAGAAAGCCCCAGCAGTCGTCCCCTCAGGTCACGATCAGAAAGATATCGACTCCCTCCTGAGGCTACACCTGCCTTGAAGCCTCCTGATTCCGGAATGCAGGGCAGCTTCCCTCCCTCAGCCCTCAGAGAAGGTAGATTTCTCTCTAAATCCCTTACTGCCCGAATGCGAAGGCAAACCCACTGCGTTGCAGCATTTTCGCTGCATTTGGGGCATGTGCATGCTAAACTGGGTCAGAAACCATTGAAAATAGAAAAACACTCAGAAGAGATTCTCTTGACAGACTCCTGGGTTGCCTCCCCCGCACGCGGGTGGGGGGCAGGTGGGAGAGGGGAGGGAGAGTTTCATTCCAAACACCTCCTCTCTGCCAGGAAATGGGGAGAACATGAATAAACAGCGTGTGCCTCGCATAGCAATGAAGGGAGAGGATGAACCCGCTTTTGCCCGAGGCCCCAGGTCCTGCTGGCCAAGGATTTCCAGGAAAATCAAACCTGCTCGGCTGGCTTCCCAGGACAAGCAGTGGGCAGAGGCTTTGCCACCCTCGTTCGCAGCAATAACCAAGGTCGGTCGCAGGTATCACGGTGTCAAGTGGGTCTTGTTACAGTTATTAAAGTGTAAGCAGGGTAAAAGCTGGTAGCCCCGTGGTTTATTAGCGCTCAGACAACCTGGCAAGCAGGAACTAGGGTCAAGAAAATTAAAATAACCAAACACAACTGACCCAGAAAAGGGGAAAACGAGTGGGCCATCGTGTCGCCCCTCAGAGCCTTGCTGTTATTTCAAAGACCCTCTTGTTATTTTGCTTCTTTTGAGCTTAAATGTTTTTCTTTCTTATATGAGTTTATGAGGGTTTCATTGATTATCATAAGATAAATGATGTCACTTTGAAAAACATTTTCTCTCTTTCATCATTTTAAATAAAGGGGACGATACATCAAATGGCAAAAACTCTCCTTGGGTTTGGGTTCTTTCTGGGCCCATATATTTTGCAAAATAGACTTTTCAGCTCACTGGAAAGAGACCCAGAATGAGAAAGAAAAATGGAAGGGTTCCCTCTGCTCTTCTTGCCAATTTCCTTGAAGTTGGAAATCCATCTTGCCCGGCCGATGTGGGCTAATTGCCATATTGGGTTGCTATCTCCAGCTTTCCTACTTATTTAGCTTCTTGGACGGTCTCCAGACCTGGCTCACAAAGGGCCACGAAGGGGTTGAAATGAGCTTTTTCCTGGGCCTTAACCAGGGGGGGCCCGGGGCTGAGTTAGCTGTGTCCATGGCAACCATTTGCTCCGGGCAATAAACCCCCCTGTCTGCCATCAGGCCTGCCCGACAGGGGTCTGCTCAACATGGCCAGTGGTCTGCTCGGCTCCTGCCAACCACCCACCCGTCCCACACTGAGGCTCGTGGCCAACCATCAGCCTTGTGGGGGTGGGGAGGGGTTGAAGCCAACCTTTTCTTAGGTGCCTTGAAGAATCATTTCTTCTTTGAGTCATTTCCCAAATGCCTGTCTGCCACTTTGAAGACAAATACTGGGAAAATGACTTGTCTTCTGACTACGTAAAAGGCAGACTTGGGCTCATATCAGCTTTTTGTGTCCACATTCAGGGCCAGGCCCTCCGCCAGGCAGCTGTGACGTAGGGGCCGGAACCCTGGACTTGGGATTGGGAACCTGGTCTGGTGGGAGCCCAGCTCTGCCCCAGATCCACTGCTAACTTAACGTGTAAACCGGGCGAGTTGTCTTGCTCCTCACTCCACACTGTTGTGGGACCAAATGAAGCCATGATTTCTCAGCCACAGATTTTAGAAACAGCCCCTGAGAAAACAGGACTTGGGGTTCAGTGGGCAGTAACCAGCTCCTGGTGGCCCTGGGGGTGAAGGAAGAGCCCCCAGGCAAGGACACCCCATGTCTTTCAGGTGTGGGTCTCATATCCTCAGTGAAAGTGTGAACGCTCAGGAGGGACTTAAATGACAGTTCTGGGAATGCCATATTCATTGTGTCACTTCCCTGCTCAAAAGCTACTTGAGGTTTCCAGTTTATTCCAAACTCCCCGGGTAGCAGCACAGGTCTGCACAGCAGGGCTCTGGCCTGTCCAGCCAGGCTGCTCTCCCACTGCACGAGCCCTCCTGTCCATCCAGACTGGCCCACTCACTGTCCCCAGGACACAGCTGCCTTCGCCTCATTGTTCTCCCAAGAATCCCCTCCCCGCCCCCTTCTTTGGGTCCAGATTCCATCTCAAACCTCTTTGTCTAGGGCATCTCCTCTCCCCAGCTTCTCCACCTGCCTCCCTTGCACTGGGGTGGAGGGCTTATAACCACTCACTAGGCAAAAATCAGGCCCTGCCCCATGTTAGGAGGTTTTGAGCTGTTAATTCAACTCTTGGATCAAACTTGAACTTTTTTTTTGAGTTTTTACCTTGTTTCTGCAAGTAGGTTGGGAACTCCTCAGGGGGCAGGAACTGTGTCTAATTCATCTTCGTATCCCCTGGCAGACAGTAGGTGTTCAGTCAATGTGCACGGACTGATCAATATGAAAATCATTCTATCTCCAGAACTTTGTTAAGATCCGAAAAACAGAGAGAGCACCAAACGTTCTCACTTGCTGACCTAGTTGAGAGCTCTCGTGTGCTGCGACTACAGGCCTGGAACAGAACGCTGTGCTTCAGTGTACCCCCCCACCCTCAGTGCCCGAAATGACTCTAGGTGGTGCCTGACGACTGACATGTGTGTCACAGAATCAGGAAGATGAAGCCCAGCAGCGAGTCTCACTCTCCATCCCCTCCCTTTCATCTATGCCAACATAGCTGCTCACTCCCAACTTGATGTAGCTTAGAAACTGCCAGCAGTTATTGAGTGCCTACTGTGTCTTCAGCAATTTTCTTAGCACTTCCCATGTGCCAACCCTTTGAGATGGGTTCCGTTCCCCACTTTAAAGGTACTGACAATAGCAGTGGCGTTGCTCAGATGCACGTAGCTGGTGGAAGAATGACTTAACCTCCCACCTTGATCTTATTCTAGTATCCCCAATTTTAAAACTACTGCAAATTACAAGGCAGATTCTTTATTTTGGGGGAATGAGGACCCTCCAGACTGCATGAACCTGTAACTTCACAGATTCTGGGAGCCAGGAGGCAAAGCTTCAATGTGGTTATCCCACAGAAGAGAGGGCAATCAATGCCACCCCACTGACACCCAGAAACAAGTCAGTCAATTCATTTAGGGGGTGCACTATATCCTTATCCATGCCACACCGTAAGGGGGGAGTGACAGGGTCATGTGGTGTTGTAGAAAACTCACTGTTTACCAACAGGACATACATAGTATTCATTCATTCACTCATTCATAAAGCAAGTGTTTACTGTCTACTATAGTCCAGGCACTGTGCTAGGACCTGGGGAAAAATAATCAGTGCTGGCCTTGAGCTCGCTACCTAGTGAGAAAACAGATATGCAGACACACAGTCACAGAGCTGAATCAAGGAGGGAGTGGTGTTTGCAGGAGCCTGGGTGAGGCAGAAACCTGCTGTGCTCAGGCATGGCTAGGAGGCCCTCCTGCAGCCCGTGGGACCTGCTCTCTATGCACACAGAGTTGCCTGCACGTTCACATTTGACACCTGGTTGCTCTTCCCACCTCCCACCCCCTCCCATTACACTGACAGATTCCACCATGCTCTTTGAAGGAGAAGGGAAATTTGATTGACAGCTCAGCTTAGAAGCTTTGGGAGCTGCCACAGAAATATGATAGCAGCTCTGAGTCTTCTGGAGAGAGCAGAAGGTGTGGGCATGAGAACAAGAAGGGCAGGAGAAAACAATGGGGAGGGGAGAGAGAGCGAAGACTAGATCACTTGCCTGGGCACATCTTAGACCTTCTCTCCTTCCCTTTAGATCTCTGGAATATGCCCTACCGGGTCACTTCTGGAAACAAACAGAATGCATTTATACACACACACATTCATACACACATATGTACACAGACAAATATGTACATATCAGAGCCTTATACTTCCCCACTAAGCTCAGCGTCCTTTATCTTGTCCTTCTCACTGTGTATTAACATAACCTGAAATGGCCCAAACCCCAGTTGGAGGTGATTGGGAATCTTGTCTGGCTTTAAGCCATCTGGAAACCCATTGGCAGGCTTGCCTCGCCTCTTGCCTAAGAAGCCATTATGGGAGAAGTTAATTCAGCATAGCTAAGTGTGTGATGATGGAGGAAAGAATAAATCAATCAAAACATTCATATATATTTGATGAACAAGAACCTTAAAGGATGAATAAATGAACCTTTACGGAGGCCCTCCTGTATGCTAGACCTGCGTCGGGGATGTTTAAGCGTAGCACTTAGTTTAATCCTCACACTGACATTTTGAGGTGAGGATTTTAATCTTCATCTCGAGAGCAAAGATCTTGAGGGTCAGAGTGGACACGTGACTTTCAAAGATAGTACAAAAATGCTATGAAGGGCTAAATTGGAATCCAGTGGATTCTCCATCGTTGCACGGCTGATTGCTAAAACCATGTGCTCTTCTGGATGGTAGTCACGTGGGAGCTGTATCAAAAATAGAAGACGTGGCCTTTACTTGAAGAGCTCACGGATTGGTGGAGATAACACGCCCTCAGCTACAGTGGGTGCGGAGGGCGAGGAAACCCATCCCTGATAGGGCACGTGGTGAGACAGGTCACAGGGACTCAGCGAGGAGGGCTCAGATCCAGCGCAGGGTCTCTGCAAAGGCTGTGGAAGCACAAAGCTCTGAGCTCAGAAGAACACAGTGGTTTCCTAACCGAGGGCCAGGCTGGTCTGGTGCAGGTCTAGGCACATTAGGTCAATGGAGGAACAAAACAGAAAGCTCAGAAACAGGCCCAAGCGCAAAAATAATTTACCATAAAGCTGGCATTTCAAGTGAGTGGGCATAGGATGACTTAGTCAATAAAGTTTGAGGACAACTGCCTAGCTATTTGCTAAAAAGAAAAGCTATAATCTGCCTTCACACAGTCCGTAAAAACAAATTCCAAAGGAATCAAGGATTTGCATGAGAATAATTCTAAAAGAACTAGAAGAAAACACAGGTGAATATTAGAAAAGCTAGTCATTTTCTAATCATATTTGCAAAGAAAGATTTACAAATAAAACAACAGATAGATTTTACTCCATAAAAATTTTAAATTCCTATATATCGAATCAAGTACTGTTAACATCTAAATGGTAAACAAAAAACTGGGAAAACATTTGAAATATATATGAGAGACAGAGATTAGTATTCTTAATATATAAGATCCACTTACATTGAATAAGAAGAGAAGCTTCAATTTTAAATAAAAACTTGGCAAAGGAGATGAATGACGTAGTAATAATTCCTGCATAAGGAATGCAGATGGCCAAAAGGCCTCTGAAAAAATGTTCAAACGGACTAAGTATTTTCAAGGCAAAATAAAATTTTACATTGAAAAAGTGAGTGTTTTAAATTAGTTTTTCATTTTATATTTTGAATAAGAAATATATTTACTTAGTTTCAAAATTATAAAACAAAAATGCAGTGAACAGCCTTCCTCCCACCTCTGTCCTCCAGATGCCCAGGACTCACTACATCTCAAACAGGTAACCACTGTTATATAATAAATACCTTGTGTATTCTTCCAGAGTTGCTTTTTATAAGTGCAAGTAAATACCAGTATGCATTATTATTAATAATTTTCATCCCTTTTAAATAAAATATAGCATACTACATATACAGTTTCATACTTTGTTTTTTCCTCTTTATAATATATATTAGAACATTTTTCATATGGGTGTATTAAGAGCTTTTTTTATTTATTGCTAAATAATTTTTCATTGTGTGGATGTATAACAATTTACTTAGGTGGTTTCTAATCTTTTCCCTTGTAACCAATACTGCAATGAATAACCTTGAACATACGTCATTTCTCAATTATGCCAGGATATCTATAGAATGAATTCCAAGAAGTGAAATCACTGGGACCGAGGATATATGCATTTTTAATTTTGAAAGCTGTTGCCAAATTACCTCCTACAAGGGTTTTATCAATTTGCACACCCACTCAAAATGTGTGAGTGTGACTGCTTTTTCTTTGAGGTAAGGATTTTTATCTTCATCTTGACAGCAAAGATCCTGAGGGTCAGAGTGGACACATGACTTTCGAAGCTAGTACAAAAATGCAATTAAGTGGCCAAACTGGACTCCAGTGGATTCTCCATTGTTCCACAGCTGATTGCTGAAACCATGTGCTCTTCTGGATGGTAGGAACATAGGAGCAGTGTCAAAAATAGAAGACACGGCCTTTACTTGGAATTGACCAAATGGATGGGTAAACAGCGGTACCATAGGATAATTTCAATTTGCATTTCTCCTATTATAAGTGGGTCTGGGCATCTTTCCATGTATTCAGTAGTCATTTTTATTTCCTTTCTTATGACATGTATGTTTATGTCATTCAAATGGCTCCCAGTTTTTTCTTTAAGGGATAATATCTAGGGAATACAAAAGCACAAGGACCCAAACACAGACTATAAGTAGGAGTAAAAATTGATATAAAAATTTTTCAAGGTTCATTTGGCAACACATATTCAAATCCTTAAATTGTAAATATTTTTGACCCAGAAACTCCATTTGCAGAAATTCATCATTAAAAAAAGAATTCATCATAGATATGGAGAGATGTGTATATGTAAGGATATTCATCAAAACATTGTTTATAATGCCAAACAACTAGAATCTGCACCTCTCTGCATTCTTGGGTCTCACCTATGTTTCTTTCTGTACCTTTCTCCTGCTTCTTTCTTCAGATTGGCTTTTCTGATGCTTGCCAATGTCAGTCACTGATCGTTGCCTAGAAATGGCTGCCTCAGTGGTCAAGACAATCTGCACTGGCCAACAGTTTACACCAGAGCCAGTGTTGGCACCAAGTGTGTCAGCCTCTCTGACTCCCAACCCAAATTCCTGGGAGAGGGACTATCATTGTCTCAGGAGGACTCTGGGGTCAGCTGTTTGTCTAGAAAATGTCAGTCTTTAGGGGAAATGGTGCCAAGCTTCAATGGTGACCATTGAATAAGAGACATTTCTTGTTTATTGTAACTTAAAATAGAGCAGTGCCCTGGCAGTTGGGGCAGTGGAGAATGAGAAACAAGCTTCTATTAATCGCTTCCACCTAAGACCCTGCCAGGACCCCAGGGCTCGTAAGAGGTGTCCAGATTCCAGAAGTTTAAGGAAGCAAAACTTACCCAGTGAGCTATAGACTTTATCATATTAAAATTACTATTTCTTCAATTGGTTGGCATTTCAAAAACACAGCTTATCAAACTGAGCCATGATTTCTGTGATTTTAGTGGTTAAAACAGCAGCCTCTTCTTGTGAAGAGGGAAGAAAACATCTCAGGCCTAGTATACATACTTACAAAGAAAGAGCATTTCTCTGATGTTTTGAGAGCATTTTGCACCTGCAAAACCTCCATGCTACTTTTGTGTGTGTGTGTGTGTGTGTGTGTGTGTGTGTGTGTGTGAATACAAGGGAAATGCTTGCATAATTTCTTTGTTGGAGGAGAAAGGGCCTCTGGTGAGTTGAGGATTTTCTATCTATTTTCCTGAACCCTGGGGACAAGATTTGAGAGCCATTTCCAAGTTAAAAGACTTGAATAATTTGGTGTAGTGGGTAAAGTAAAAGAGAAGGATTTCTAGCTTGGGAACTTGAGTGGACTGTGCTAACATGGGTTGATCCAGAGTACAGAGAAGTAGAGGCAGAAATCAACATAATGGGTTCAAGATCACATTGATCCTGAAATGATATAGGTCTACAGGTGCTACAGGTCTGGAGATAGATCTGAAGTGAGTCTGGCACTGAAAGTTCAACCTTAGAGTATTCTAGGTTGGGTTGCCCCAAAAGGAGGATCTGGGACACAGACGTGGGTGCAGGTAGTTTAGTTGGGAGGTGATGCCAAGAAACAGTGAGAAGAGGGGAGATTGAAACAGGGAATGAAGAAAAGCCAAGAGAGGGTGTGCTACTGAGTTCTCATCTCAGTAGGTGCCTGAAGTCCAACCTCACTGGCCACTCAGAGAAGCTACGCAGACAGCACTTCGGAACTATCCCTCTAAAGGATGGGAAGCTGGACCCTCTGTCCACCCACTCACGGCCCCTGCCGGTCAAGGGTTGCACCAGAGAGTGCTAAGTTCTCCGCACTCCCTGCACTCAAGTTGGGCCTTCCACGGCTTCAGAAAAAGCCCTGAAGCAGGAGTCGTTCAGCATAAATGCATCTGCTATGGGAGTCAAGAGGATCTGGGTCATATTTGATATAGTGGAGTAGATAAGATTGGTGAGTCTAGACAGAAGAGAAGAACAAGGATAGAACGCCGGGATCCAGAGGAAATGACGAAGGGTGATCAGAGAGCCAGGGGGACCAGGAGAGTGTCCCGTCAGCCACAGCAGACATGGTTATCAAGGGGGGAGAGACCCCAAGTCCTGTGGAGTCCAGGTGGCTGAGGTCATTGCTGACTTTGGTGGCAAGAGCGGAGGCGAAGCTTCCTTGCTTTTGGAGATGAGTAGATGTAATCTGCGAAAGGGAGGTAGAGAAGGTATAAGCCACTCTTCCAAGAACTTCGGTTTTGAAGGAAAGAAGAGATAGGCTGGTAGTTGGGAATATGAGGGTGAGAGCAGTGGTATGCTGGTAGATTTTAACAACCAACTTTCCAAAAATAAAAATTAAAGCCCTGATTTGTAGCATTTGCTACCAATGTCTGTAGAGCAAATACTCCCACTGCAGCTGATTTCGAGCTACCAACGTGATGTCAACCCTCTTGCAAAATTCCTGAGATTTTAACAGGCAGCTCTCTTGAGCTGGTAGGAAGGAGTTAGCTCCAGCACCGCACTGGGTGGGAGATTAAGGAGAGTTGTTGTTGTTGCTGTCGTTGTTAACAGGGATAAAATTTAATTCAGGGAACTGAGCCAATGGAGAGGGAGAGATGGAAGATATAGAAGCAAGAGCACAGTGAAATTTCTTGGAGCCAAGGCCTGAAGGAAGCCGGAGGGGCTGGAATAAGAGGCATAGTGGCTGCCGTGGAGTGGAGTAGAGACGTGATTGAAGACGTGGTGAGTTTGCAGGTAGCATGGAGGTGCACTGAGGAGGTACAGCGCATGCTTTGGGTGCAGAGTATTCATTTTTAACAGATAACATCATTTGCTGAGAGCCCAGGCAGGAGATGGGAGTTAGGAACACATAGAAAGAAAAAACATTTGGGAAGTCACAGGCCAGGTGTGAGTACCAGCGCCACAGCTTACCCACAGAGCCTTAATTTCCTCATCAGTAAAACATGGATAAAATACCTACTTCAAAGGATCTCCTAAGGGTTAAAGAGGTAAGTATGTGATAGCGACTAGCTGAAAACAGTAGCAGCTGGCATTTTTGAGCCCTTAACTATGTGCCAGGCACAGACTAACACTTTGATGATAATCTCGTTTAATTGTCACAGTAATTCCAGGAGGTAAATTCTGTTACATCCCAATTTAACAGGTAAGAAAATGATCTCAGAGAGGTCAAGTAACTTTTCCGAGTGCATAGAGCTAGTACTCAGTAGAGCCAGACATTGAACTTGAGCAGCCTGGCACCTCTGTTAACAACCGCATAAAACTGCATCCCACAATACCTGGCACACGGAAGCCTGGGGCAGGACGATTTTGACCCTCCCAGGAGGCGAGATAGCTGGGCTTGGAGGAGCTAACGAATGGCCCAGGAAAGGTGTTCAATCAGAGATGAATCAAAGAATCGCTTCACGGTATTTACAGGCAAGATCAGAAATCATAAACTAGTCCTGGCGCCCATCAGCACGGTCTGTAAGTTTGGCGAATTGCATGAGATACTAACCTCCTTCCTGTGAGTCAGTTTCAGTGGAAGCAGCTGGAGGGGTTGCAGGGGGCTCTGGGATTCTGAGATGGGGAGGGCAGGGGGGACACAGAGAGGCAGGGCTGGAAGCTTTCACCTCCTCCACTAGATCGGGCCCTACCTGTAAGGTCTGCTGGAAGGAAAAGCAGAGGGCTCCATGGGGTTCAGCAGGTGCAGCCTGCCAGAGATGTTAGCAACAGTCATGGCCAAAGCTATCCCCACACCTGGGTCAACGTTACCAAGGTGAATTTCCAAAGAACCAATGGCCTTGGTACCTTTCCCCCTTATTTAGTTTGGAATGGAAAAAGAAAGACAATTCTTGAGTGTTCTGACAACCTGAAGCCAGGACACTGACCCTAAGTGGCTGTTACCTAGCACCACAAAGATAGCAATGGTGGCTGGGTTCCAGACACCTGGGCCTGCTTATCTCCTAAGTTGACACGAACCTTGGTAACGTGACCGACTGTTTGGTCACTCTAGGCAGCTTCTTATAAGACCTGAAAGCAAGAGAGATCCAGGCCACAGATGTGTGGCCTGGACTTTCTGCTTCCTTGAGAAGCTCTCTGCTTCCCACATGAGAAGGCAAGAAGGGGACTCGAAAGTCACCTGATTTTCTGCACAGCTGCAGATGGCTTGGAGAGTGCAATTTCATTAACTTGCTCAAACATCTGGTAAACCGAGTCCAGTGCTTCACCTAAAAGCAGTTTTCTGAAAAAATGTCAAAGGCTGCAGCTTTGCACCCTGAGGACAAAACTCTCCCCTGGCCCATCTTCCATGAGGAGGGGGCTCAGGTGGGCTTCCCGGCCAGGGGATGGTGGGTGGTAGGAGTCACCTGCCGTCTCCTCTAACAAAGAGATTGCAGGCAGGCCCAGCAGTTGTGCGTATGAGAAACTGTCTCATATTTTTTAATGAAAAAATGATACTTCATCTTTCTAATGACAGAGAACGAGGATGTGGCTTACAGTAATATATGCCTTTTTT
>CM052443.1:13466694-13498654 GCA_028533085.1 Varecia variegata | reverse complement strand
TTTTTTAATATGTATCTGGCCGTCTCAGGGCAACAGCAGCATGAAGGATGGAGCAGCAGACAAAAGGTTAATAGAGAGTTGGGCCTTTTTTAATTGAAAAAATGACTGAGGGACCCCACAGCAGACCAAGTGGTAATAGTATTTCAGACTGTAAGTACCGTTCTGGAGACTGACTATTCATTTGGGGGTAGAGTAATGGGCATCAAACCACGTCCCTAAGTCTCAGCGTGAGCATGAGTCCATTCCCAAGGAGGTCAATCAGCGGTACACAGTATTTTTCAAAAAAAGACATATATATATATATATATATATATATATATATTTTAAAGATACACCTTTCTTTTTTCATTGTTCTTAATTTACTGTTACCTCTAAGAAATGAACACACCACGTGTTGGCCCAATTCATATCAATTCTCCTTGTCAACATGTCTGATTTAGTCAGATTTTCAGTTAGATCAGTCCTCATTCTGGACAAAGTTTTATTTTTTCCATTCAGGCAATTCTCAAACTCTCCCAGAGTGCCTTGGAATCTGTAGCCTTTGAGTCATGTGGCACATAGGGCTGCACCCATGAATTCAGGCAATAGGAAAAAAAATTTTTTTAACTTCAAATAGTGCTGTCAGAAAGGATCCAGTGTGAAACAGAAAATGAGTCATTTTTGACCAGCTAAGGATATAAAAATGAGATAACGGGTGAGGAAGGGCTCTTTGAGGGTGTAAATACGTCAATGGGAGCTTCTCCTTCAGCGTGAACGTCACCTACCTGCCTTTGTTCCCGTGGGCATTTTCAAACTCTCCCAGAGTGCCTTGGGATCTGTGGCCTTTGAGTCACGTGGCACATAGGGCTGCACCCATGAATGGGTTGAGTATGTGAGTGACTCAGCCCTAAATAAACGAGGCCACCACCTAACCCTAGGCCTTCCATGTGTGGCCTCCTCGGCGTTTCACAACCAGATAGGATGAGCCTATTTGGAGGAGGACTTGGTGAGCGGGCCAGGATTAGCAGGGTTAGCGGTAGAGCTGATGGGACACAAAGGGGCCTGACACAAAACCGTCCCCAACCCAGGCCCACCAGGCCTCTGCACCACTCCTAGCTGATATGCTTTATGCTTTGCAAGGCTCAGGCTAAGGCTCTGCTGCAGAGGACACAGGGTGAGTAGACAGAGGCCTTCCCAGCAAAGAGCTTGCAATCTAGCAACCACTGTCAGAATCCCTGTGATTCTTCTGGAACTTTTCCAGGTTCTGAATTACAGAACAGGTGCTCGTAGCAATTCTCTTGCACAGAGACAAACAGAAACCCTTCTAAGGGACACTCCTTCTCCTTAGAAGCCTAGTGAGAATTTATTTACACTCATGATAACTCAAAATTTGTCTGACAAATACTGCTCTAGAAAGGTGACTTTGTCAATGGGCTTTGCTGGTTCTGAAAGTGATGTGGGGCTTCCAGTAAGGATTCTCACCACCCAGTATGGGCTCCTTGGCACTCCCCTGGCAGGTCTTACAGGATACACAGCGGTTCTGCTGCTGTTCCACATTTATTTCACAGAAATACCATGATTTTCAAAGACAAAGTAAAATCAGCGTGCCTTTCCACTTTAAAACAATTATGGAGTTTTTATGCTCCAGTCTTCTCAGACTTTAAGTATCTCCAAAAGATAAATGGGTGCGGAAGAAGGGCATTTCAGCTCTCTGGGAAGTTAAAATTTCACATTTTGTCCACTTAAACCCTCCACTGTCCAGACCAGACAAGAATGGGGAATAGAAGTTTTGACAACATCTGCATGGACGTTTTTGGGCCGGTTGATGAGGGGTTAATTGGGGCTAATTTTAAATGCACAAGCTAGAAACCTTTTCCCTGGAGAACCTACGACAGCATCTTAGCTTCCAGCTGCTGAGAGATGATGGCTCCCAGCTCATCGTCAGTTGCTCCGGGGATCTCAGAGAGATGATATGTACATGGACCCAATAGAAAACATAAAAATAATAAATGAAACTAATAATGCAAAAAGCGTTTGGGAAATAAGTAGTCCCTTCTGACGGGAGCAGTGCTGGAAGCCTTAGGGAAAGAAGGCTGGAATATTAAATGAAAGATGTAAATTGTAGAAATTGGAGTCATAAATTTTCCTTTGGAAGAAGAGGGAGCCGCCAGTTCTGTGCAGAGGGAACTGAGCTCTCAGGAGCCAGTTTCCCATCCAGATTCAATCCAAAAAGGGCAGCCTCCTACCCCTACTTCCCCAAAGCGGCCGGACTCAGGAACAGGGAGGTGTGGGGAGGGAGAGGGCGGTCGCCGACGTCCTTGTTAAATTGAATGTGCTGTTTCCTGGGGCTGCAGGGGGCGGCTGGCAACGCAGGGCCATCGACTCCTTGTTAGACTTTTCCTTTCCCAGCCACTGCCCCTGTCCCCTGAGATGGCTAACCAAGGAAATAATGCCATGGTGGTCAAGTGGGAAATCTTGACAAGGATGAACAGAAAAACCTAACGAGGCAAACCTGCTCAGATCTGATCGAAACGTATTTCCAGTGAGCGCAGGGCCAGGATAGAAACATGAAGGTCTGTTTTGTCTGTTTTGCTCTAAAAGGAGAAGGAAAGAGGGGAGGCAGGTTGGCAGGACTGTCTTGTAAAGAGGAGACCATCTTGCCATGTATTTGTCTCTGGGGGTGACGTTCTGATCTTAGTCCAGGTGCTGACTTCATTGCACTGGATTGGTCGTTTTCAGCTCAAAGCTTTTTGGGACCACTCAGACATTCTCTAGGTTGCAGCAATCCAGACAAGCCAAATCTCACCAAATTCCATCCTATCTCTGGGGCCACTTTGCCACACCACCACCGTTGAACCCAGCCTGGCCTCGCCTCTCCCCAACCCTCCCCATTCTCCTGTTGGCAGGTGGAAATGGAGACCCAGAGCTGTGAGGTCCATAGCAGAGGGCCCCCCTCGATCTGAGTTGCAGGGGGTAAGAGGGATCTGGGGCTGAGAACAGTCCCGTGGCCCGGTGTGCATCCCACTCCCACGTGAGTGTCAGGTGCGCGCACAGGACAGCCCTGGGGTGCAGTCCTTGTGCTCGCTAGCTCAGTAAGTGGCCCTCATTTATTAATTAATGCATCACCCCAAGTTTCAGTGAACCTTTACTGAGCCCCAAGTACTGAGTCTGCAGTATCAGTGAGACAGACATGGCCAATGTCCTCATGGGGCTTTGTGCAATACGTGCCTAATGCACTCTGAGCACCTGGGCAGGTGGGAAGAGATAAGATTCCCGCCCACCCCACCTGAAGGTTTCTGTCCAGCTGGGGAGATCACGTCAAGCTCCACAAGCAAAGGAAAAATTCCAAGGCAGTGTGTCCCTATTTTACAGAGCAGAGAAGATGGCTTGGCCAAGGGAAGCGGTAGAGCTGGGGCCAGAAGCTTAGTCTTCCGGCTCTAAGTCTGCCGCCCCTCGTGGCTGCAGGGTGCGAGGAAGCACAGTTTAAACTGCTTTCTCAGGGGCCCCTGTCACTACAGTGATTCCGTCTTGGCCTGTGCCTCCTCTATGCCCTCACAGCCATGGTGCAGCCCAAAGAATCCTCCCTGGCCTGCACATAGCGTCCCCGTAAGTATCTCTGTCACCATCTCCACATAAACCAGCATCTTGGTTTCCTGCAGCTGCAGTCACAAAAAACCAAACTGGAAAACAACAGAAATTTATTTTCTCCCAGTCCTGAAGGCTGGACGTCCAAAATCAAGTGTCCGAGGGGCCAAGCATCCTCTGAGACTCTGATTAGACTCTTCCTTGTCCCTTCCTGGCTTCTGGTGGTGGCTGTCAATCCTTGGCGTCCCTTGGCTGATGACTGCATCTCTCCCATCTCTATCTCTACCTCTGTTGTCACATGACAGTCACATGATGGTCTGGTTGTCTGTTTCAGTCTCTGGGCCCAAATTTCCCTCTTCTTATAAGGACGTAAGTCACATTGGATTAAGGGCCCATCTTACTTGGGTTAGGACATCAACGTATCTTTTGGGGGACCAAAATTTGACCCATAACACCAGACCACAACGATAAGGTCACCAAGAGTCCTTCAAGGAAGCTTCCAGAACTATCGCTCTGTAAAGGAGAAGAGAAGCAGCTTTCAACTCCCCGCCTGCACGGTGATGACTGTATACCAGAAGACACCTTCGATCAATATTTATTGAATGATACTTTCCAATCTCCTGATATCCTCCCCTGAACATCATCATTCCTGTTTTTAAAACCATAGCGGCAGCTAAGTCCTTGAAAGGGCAGCTCAGTTTCGAGAAATCCCCACTCATTTCCTCCAACACTCACTGCACACACTCCTGGAAGACACTGTGCTAAGCACTGCAGGGGCTACAGGGTTTTTGTTTGTTTGTTTGTTTTAAATGTGTTTACCCGAAGTAATCGTGGTGAAGATAAAATAAGAAAGCAGGTGACCTTTGGCATGCCAAGATTTTAATCTCCTACTTTCTCTTCTGGGGGGGGGGTGGTAAGTTAAAATTTTGATGAGATTTGTATTTGAATCATGTGCCCTTCAAAAATACGACTGCGAAAGCAGGGTTTTTAGCCAGTGAGTCAGCCACGCCACCCCCCACCCGTGTGATTCTCATCCTGTCAGTCTTTGCCTGCACTATCCCTGAAAGGAGGGTGCATCTGAATTAAAAAATAAACTCGTTTTGTTTCCAAGAAATTGGCACTGAAAAAATAAAATACGTTCACAATACAAATGATTTATACTGATCCATATATAAGGTGTATAAGATCTATGACTGTTGATAAGATAAACATTCTCAGGATCCATTTCTCAACCTCCCACCTGTGTAGGTACTTGAACAGCCTTCAGTTCTACTAGTTCTTTCTCCAAGGCTGTAGGGGTTAGAAAATGGGAGTCTCTGCTTCTCCGGTCCTGGTTTTCTTCAGGAATCAATCTCATGCACTAGCTCATTCAGACCAAGGGGATAATTCTAACGTTTATCAAAGCAACCATTTACTGTGCATTTTACCAGAAGCCACACACTGTGCTAGACACCTGCTGGGGGACCCCTTGCATTGAAGGTGACATTTCCTTGGTCATCACTCCCCTCCCCTTTTGAAGGCCAAGTCCTTCCTGAAGATGTCCGTGACCTGCAAGAGTTACAGGCTCTCTCCGGGCCCGGGGCCTCTTGGATCCAAGGCTTCTAGCCCTTCACCAGTGTCCTGGCATTTCTTGAATGTTTCAGGGTCTCTGGATGATTTGGGGAAAGGTCACTGGGAAGAGTGCTTTGCACACCACTCCCCATTTTATTCACCCCTTCCTTCTCCCACCCCACCCCAGCCCTCAGTTCCTCCGTCTTTGCGGTTCAGCCTCTGGCTTCCTCTGAAGCTGGACACAGTCGATACCCAGGCCCTGGGGGCTCAACCCCAAGTGAGCTAATCAAGGCATTCTTTCCACATCAGAGGCTCTCTCTTATACCAGCTTCGAAGAAAATAAAATGTTCTCCATCTCAATTCATATTCAGTATGTCGCATCGTCTCAACAGCCCTGTGGGCAGCCACAGTGTTTGCTCTCGTTTTGCAAAGGAGGAAACTGAGGCTCAGAGGGGTTAAGCGACGAGATTGAGGTTACACGGCAGGGAAGTGTACAGACACAGGTCTTGCTGATTTCAAAGCCCTTAGCCTGACTCTCGCCCACTGCCTGATCCAGTCCCTTGTCCCCGGGTTGCCGCGATCGGCATGGGGCAAACCAGTCAAAATACAGTGGGGTTTAAGAAAGCTCTTCCCAAGCCGTTTACAGTGACTGGGAAGACAGGACCCTTTGGAAGACATGGAAGAAGTCGCTCGGCAAGAATTCTAATGCGTTTGCAGGCTCTGTCGTGCACGTCTGGACTGTGTCTGTTGTGGGCAAGGAATGAGGGATTTATTCCATTCGTGAATCAGAGAATAACTATTGTTATTATTTAGCATTGATTAATTGTTCCTCCAGCCCCCTAGGCCTCTCCACACAGTTCTCAGAAAATCATTAAGCGTCAGGAGTTGCCTGGGCCTTGACATTCTGGGTAAGGGGGCTGCACCACGAGCCTGGCAAGGGGCCCACGCAAGCGAGATGGCCCAGCCCACAGCAGGACCCTCCACGGCCCCCTCGCCCCTGTCCTGGCCTGGCAGGAGGTCCCGGGAGGTCACCGTGGTGACTCAAGCAGTGGGGCAGAAATCACTGACCTCCACTTTCTTACAGAGATAAACCGAGCAGGCTCTGACTGCCTTCCACACTGAAGACGTTGGGAAATGCATAAATATTGTATAATTACTAATACGGGGGTGGGGTAACCCCTCAGGGGTAATTACAGCAGCCGACACCTCGGCCACATTGGTGAGGGCCTGATTAAATGTAACGTTGCAAAGGAGCCCGAGCAGTGAATTTTCATCCTGACATCCAATAACACTCCCTGACCCTTTGGATATTGTCCTCCCCAGAGGTCAAAAATATGAATAAATTATGGCTCTGACAACCTTGACATGGAGTAGAGGTGGGATGAAAAGCTCTCTGGGAAAAAAATTCTGACATTACATTTGTGATCACAGAGAATAAAGGAAAATCCATATCGTAATTTTGCTAAATTTAAGCTTGACGAGAAGAACAGAGGATAACCTTTGGCGCTATGTTTATTCAGAAGGCCAGGGCCTCTTGGAGCTCCAAGCCAAGATGCATACTCCGTCTTCCAACACGACGGTGAGGACTTACTAGCGCCCACTGACTCTAATCAACTCGTATTGATTAGAAATTATCAACCCAGGGACAATGCCATCCACAGGAGTTGGCCGAGAAACAGTGTTGTTAAATAGTTAGATGTGGTACTTCCAGTTAGGCAAAATGTATGTCCAGAGTGTGGGGCTATCCGTCATGACAGAAGAGACCCATTTACAGAGATAGCCGAGCCAAGGCAAGCAGCCTGAGATCTGCTAAGCTGGGGATTTATAACAGCTCAGCAGAGGAAGGTTGTCTCTGTTTTAGGTTCTGTCAGTGGCCGGGGGAGGAGCAGAAATCAAGGCGTGGAAGGAGAGGCGTGAATTGCGCAGGTGGCCTTGGGGACAGAGTCTTTGGCATGAAGACAAGGGCCAATGTAAAGAGACCATCCATCCATCCATCTCAGCCTGCAGCCCATCAGACTCAAGTTCAAAGACCCAGCACTGGGGACCTACCAGATTTGTCATTTAAGCAGCTGGGAACATGTCCAGGCAGGAGCTCTATATCACTCAGGAGGCTGGAGTGATGGCAAGAGAGAGACAAGCAAACACACTCGTCCTTGGACATCATTACCTTGATCTGACTGTGTCCCTGGCCGCACAGGATCCTGCCCAGCAGCCAATGCAAGTGCCCTCTCTCCTGATCAGAGCCAAGAGGGTCCCCAAGCCCGCAGGTACAGACCCTGGAACACTGCGAGCCAGCTCCCAGCTGTTTGCAGCCCTGTTGGCATTTCCATGTCACAGAGCAATGAGTACATTTGAGTTTGCATCACGACACTCCTTACCCGTGTTTCCTGAATGCGGTCTCTGTTCTGTCTCTCTTCCCTTTCCCTCG
Organism: Varecia variegata; assembly: GCA_028533085.1. Taxonomy (NCBI): domain Eukaryota; kingdom Metazoa; phylum Chordata; class Mammalia; order Primates; family Lemuridae; genus Varecia; species Varecia variegata. The sequence goes on along the minus strand of CM052443.1, from coordinate 13,491,111 downwards.
AAATACTTCCTCTGATGCCTCCCGGCAGTAGAGGGCAGTGGTTAAGCATCCAGCTGCAGCGTCCGGCCACCAGGTCCTGAACCTCGCTTGCCTTCCTGCTAAGTGTCGTGGGTGCCTTGGCGTGCCACCCAGATGCCCTCTTCCGGTCCAAGGCTCTCCTTTCCCCAGCTACAGGGGATGCCACGCCAAGCCATATTGCAGCCCATGGCAAAAGGAAACATCAATACTACTGCTCCTGTTTTATTTAAAATTGTGAGAGATGTTGGTTCATCATGGGTGGTTGCATTAATTTTAATTTTTTAAATCTTGCATTGAAATATTATTTATCTTGATTGTTGAGGCATGGCACCCCCTGGAATTTTGCACCTGGGGTGAATGCCTCACTTCTCTCACCCTGGTCTCAGCCCTGGCTGGGAGTGCTGGTGGCCGATGGCTCACGGTTGAGCCCCTCCCCGGGAAGAACCCTTGGCCAGAGGGAGCTGCCTCACCTGGTTTCTGCCCTGCAGAGCTATCAGGCTCCCCTCCCTGCAGCTGTCCCCGCTCTCCATGAGGGATGCTCTGAAAGCCCCATCCCTTTCCCCTGGCCATGGGGAGGAGGGAATCACAGCATGTCCACTAGCCCAGTGAATCCCAAACTCCTACTGGTTCTTCTCCCTCCCCTGCGGCTCCCTGCTCAGCTGTGTGCTTCTGTTGACTGAGGGAGAGGAGTAGTAAGGAGAGGCCTGTGGGTGGGGCTGGGGCAGCAGAGTCACTGGGCCATCTTCTGGTAGGACAGTGGGACGCCCTGACACTCAACTGTTTCTTCAGAACCTTTGTCCTCACCTGGGGGTCCTAGTTGCTGTTTTTGATGCCACAGAAAAGTACCACTCAATAGCCTGTCCCAGGATTGCCCAAGGGACCTGATTCCCAAGCCCCTGGAGATAGTCCCAGGGGGCAAGGAGTCTCCCTCCATGAAGACAGGCTGTCATTGTTGTCACTGTTGTCATGACCTCAGTGAGAAGTGATCTGCACTTTTACTCAGCCTGAGAGACACCTTGTCCCTGTCCCTTCGGCATGGCTTCAAAGAGGAGACCTGGCACAGGCTCTGTTTTCTGCATATTCCATGCATTTTCAGAGTCTAAAATGCTGCTCCGAAGTGGCCAGGACTTCCCAACCTGATCAGGGATTGGTGACTGCCAGGTTGACGCTGAAGGCATCTCAGCCCCTGGGCCCACCCTGGCCTAGCCAGGGGACTCCCATCAGCTTGTTGTCTGGGGTCATTTTCAATGCAAAACCCAAGAACAAGCACCCAAGAACCCTAACTTTTGTTTCACAGAGGCCATGATAATTACAGTTGCTTCAATAAACATCATTACCACATGCCAAGAACTTCATATGCATTATTCCATTTCACTCTCATAACCACCCTAAGAGAGAGATATTATTATTATTTTCCTCATTTCACAGGTAAGGAAACTGATTCTGAGCAAGGTTAAATTACTTGCCAGAGGTCAGACATCTAATAAGTGGTAGAGCCTGGATTTGAACTCAGTTCCCACTGACATGAAGGTCAGTGCTTCTCCCTGCTGCTTCTCTGGTGCCTTTGGCTTGTGCCCCGTCCTCCAGTGGGAGGAAGGAGGATGTGGCCTTGGGCAGCACTCAGCCCCTGCAGTCGCGGAACCTGCCCTGCTGTCCTTAGGGAGGGCGGTTCTGTGGCTGCTGTTCCCGGGGCCAACCTGCACGATTCCTGCCCAGCCCCCTCAGTCAGACGCTCCCGGGCTTCTTCTCCTCTTCAATCTTCAAACGGTAAGAAATCAATCCTCTGCACACTCTGTTTCCTTTGAATTCTGAGCACATATGTCGAAAAGGAATCTCGAATGCAGGTTGAGTGCTGTGGGCTCCGGCAGGGCTGGTGCAAGCGAGGGGCTCAGCAAACAGATGTTCTGGGGACAGGAGGGCTTGTTTTGTGCTACACGTAAATTTGGAGGCATGCAGGGATGCTCACACCTACTCACCTCACCTCTCATGAACCTGAAAGGTGGAAATAGAGAAAGGAAAACCGGAGACTGGATTAATGTTTTGTCTCATTTATTCCTTTGGAAAATCCTATTCGGAGATCAAGAAAATGAACTTGACCTTGAAATCAGCATCCAAATTCTCCCCATCCCAATAGATCCCAAAGTTTCCAACCTTCTACCTCTCGGCTTTGTTTTCACTGCTTGTTCTGGCTCTGATCCAGCTGTCGGACCTTCTCCCAGTGCCTCAACTTCAAGTCAAGTTCTTGAATGGCTTTCTCCCCTTGGCACCTGTTCTGCCATTAGCCGAGATCAGAATGTTGGGTTTCACAGGAACTAATTCCTGGAACTGATCTGTGGAGACAATGTTGCCCCGGAAGCCCTTTTCAGTCTCGCTCTCTCTGTCTGAGGAGTAGGGTGACCTTCCCTGCCTTTTCAGGAAATTTTAAAACCCAAAAAAGAAGGAGGAATATAGGAGCCAGTCCCTCTATATGGTGAGTTCTCTCTTGGAACAAAGTGAGTTTGAATAAAGAACAAATATTCTCTTTTCTAGGGGGAAAACAGTTTCCCCCAAATCCCACCCCAGCCTCTCCCCAGACTCCAGGAGCTTGGGTGGGAGGGGAAACAATCTCCTCTTGACTCAGTGGCAAATTATGGACAATAGCACACGGATTTTGGAGTCAGTTAGGCCTGGACTCAAGGACTGAAGTCCAGCTCTGTCATGTGGCAGCTGCACGACCTTAAGGGAAGAACTTAATCCCTCTGAGTTTCTAGGGCCACCATTTTTATGCTGGAGACAACCGGTGGCGTTGCAGTTTTATCAGGGTTAGATCTAAAGTCAGTGCCTAAGGCGGGAATCACTACTGGTCAGAGCTACCCTTGAAAACCCCTTAAATCTGCAGGGCTCAGTGGCGGAGCCTCCCTTCCCACTGGAGCTAACACAGCAGCAGCTCCTCCTCCCCAGTCAGGGTTTCTTCAGGTCATCAGGAGAGGACATGGCTGTTTTGTCTTTGGGAGCCGGGCTGTATGAAAAACAGCTCTCTTAAAATGTTATAATCACCCGCAGTGAGATGCTCACACTTTGGAAGGCACATGGGAACCACATCCAATGGGGGAGAAAAGGAAGTTTATGTCTCCTGTCTCATCCACATGGGCAGTCTTCCAGGGAAGGCAGGGTGAACAGCCCTGACTACTTAATATCTCTCTCTCTGTTGAAATCCCGGCCTCAAGTGATCCTCCCACCTCGGCCTCCCAAAGTGCTGGGATTACAGGCATGAGCTGGGCCAAGTCTCTCTCTCTTTCTTACTGAGTGTATGCACTTAGATATGGATTGAACTGTGTTTCCCCAAAAAATATATGTCAGAGTCCTACCCCTCAGTGCCTCAGCATACAGCCTTTCTTAGCGATACAGCCTTTACAGAAGCAATCAAGTTCAAATGAGGTCATTTTGGTGTCCTTACGAAAGGGAGAAATCTGGACACAGAGACACGTCCGGGGGAAGCTATCTGAGGACACAGAGAGAGGAGGGACGTCTGGACGTTAAGGAATGCCTGAGGCAATCAGAGCCAGGAGAGAGGTGTGGAGCAGATTCTCCGTCACAGCCCTCGGAAGAAAACAGTCCTGCTGCCACTTTGATTTCATACTTGCAGCCTCAGAACTGCGAGAAAATAAATTTCTGTTGTTGAAGCCACCCCATTCGTGTGGCTTTGTTATGGTGCCTCGGAAGCTAATGCACAGTTGGATTTGCACATGTCAAACGTGCTTTGGATGAGATTCCCCCGAAATACCCACCTCGTAGGGTTGGTGTGAGGATCAAAAGGGCTAAAGTCTGTGAAGTGCCTAGTTCTGTGCCTGAGACATATTGAATACTCAGTGTTAGCTGTTATCATTATTGCCCCTTGAATTCAGGTAGACAGCGCTGGACAGGAAGCCGTGAGACCCTTGATGCTAGTCCTCAATTGGTAAGTGAGGGGCATCTTCCTGGGCCTCAGTTTTCTCCTGGACAAAAAGGAAGAAAGTGTGGCCGGGTGCCTTTCCTTCCAGGCAGTGCTCTGGAGTTCCACAACACAGGGAGCTACAGGACATCAGGCAAGATGCCACGTCTAAACTTCAGGGTCTGCTTGACCTTGAATGGGGCACCAGGCCATTGCGCACAGGGCCAGAGGCTAACAAACGGTGGCCTCTTTGGGCTTGTTGTGCAGAAATCGAACAATCAAAAAGGCACAATTCTGTGTCTTGGAACTGAAGCCGGTTGCCTCTCCCTATTCTGTCTGTTAACCACATTGTTTTGCTTCTCTGGTTTGTGATGTTTGTAGGGAAGAGCTGCTTTTCTACTGATTTATATCTTTTTCCAAATAGAAAATGTGGATTCTACTGTATTCTAAAAAGTATTCAACTGGGTGAGGCTGAGGCACTCAAATCCTTTCCCCTAAGAAACCCTCACCCCACAGCCCAAATCAGCACCATATTCTATTTCCTGCTGCTGCTGTTCCCATGAATCCTAGGACCTGGTCAGAGCCAGCTTCATCATTAGCTGGGCCCAAGACAAGGTGAAAATCAGGTGCCTTGGCCAGGGGTGGGGAAGTCAGTCTCCCCTTCCATAGGCCTGGCTCCCCAGCCCCCACAGATGGGCAACCCCCAGAGGATTGCAATTTCTGCACCTGGACAAGCTCAGTACCTGGATTAGGGGCAAACAAGAGGCCCCAGATGAGCCATCTGCCAAACGCAACATGGCCCTGCCAGCCAGGATGGGGACGGCCGCCACCAACCTCAGATGGAGGAGAGAAGGAGGGGGAGGCTGGGCAGGGCCTAAGATGCCAGGGGGCAGCTGAGAACCGGTCTAGGGGAGGCGGGGAGGTCACAGGAGGTGGCCTCATGCTGGACCGACATTCCAAGTCCCCAGCACATGTACCATCATCCCATCAGATTCACTTACAAAACACAAACGCCAAGACAAAATGATTAATAATTTCAAGTCTCAGCACCCAAAGATCATCAGACCCCAAACACAAGGTCTTTCTGAACGGAGGTCCCTGTGGGATGCAGGGCCGAATGCCCTCGAGTTCCCACTGTTCAGAACAAAGGCAGAGCACAAAGACACGGGCTTTGGAGACGGGCCAGGGCTCAGTTCAAACTCTGCTTCTCCCACTTTCACCCCAGGTGATCCCAAGCTGGAGACCAAGGGCATAGCGTGAGGGCCGGACCACAGTAAGGGCTCAGGAAGTATCGCTTCTGATGGAGTGATGGCTTCCAACAATGATGCTCCAGACGCCAGATCCAACCCTACAGGTGCTCCTGTGAAAGTGGTATGAATGCAGGAAGAGGAGAGACGAGGAATTCAGACAGACTCATGGGAAAGGCTGCACGCACAAAGGGAAGCTTATAAGGGGCTGGGTAGAGCAAAAGTAAGCAGTGAAGTCACAAAGCTGTGGGTATCACCAGTCAAAAGGACACTTTGGTCTCTAAAAACAAAAAAATAGACATCTGGTGGAGGTTGGGGGTGCAGGCAGGAACCATGACAAGAACTGATCAGTCATTTAGGGAAAATTAAGCTTGTTGTCTGTAAGTTTAAATATCCATTTGAATATAGTCAAAATGCTTTGGAATCTGGTGCTTCAAAGTCATTACAGTGATGGATTTTGCATTTTGTCACACAATGCAATTAAGGGGTAGGACTCAGCCAACATCTGAAGCCTATTAAGAGATCTGTATGGAAGCTGGCCATGTTTTCAATGGCTTGGATGAGATTGCATCTCATCTGTGGTTCTCTCCTGCAAAATATACCTTGACCATCCAGCCCTGGTCTGGGCCCTGGGTGCCCGGGGCCCCCCAGGAACACTGTCTTAGGCCACACGCCGGAGGAAGCAGGTGACAGCAAAGGAATGAGAGGAATCTGCCCATCCTGCACCTCGGTGACTCTGCAGCACTTTAATACATCACTATTGTGGCCTCTGTCACCTCTGACAGCAAATATGATTTTAGCTGTCAGGCAGCTGACAGAAAACAAAACATAATTTACAGCCAAATTCAGCCTGCAGAAGCGCACACCTGGCTTCCAGCAGTACGCGCTGCACACACACCCCCAAGGGCAGGATTCGGCCGGGCAGGCGGAGAGCGGGTGAAGCCCCCTCCCCGGGCTGGCTGTCGGAGGAAGGGGAAAATGGCAACGTGTTAATAGTTACTATTTCTTACAACTATAATTTCTGAAATACACTTTGAGAATTTTATTACTATTAATAATAATACATTCTGCCATAATTACATTGTTAGCAATAAATTGCCTACTGAAGTGAGACCCTCCCCCCCCCTTTTTTTTTTTTTTTTTTGGCTAATTCCAAGGGGAAAATGATACTTTATTCCTTTCACTGCCTGCTTTGCAGATTGAGTCTTCTAAAGTGCCATTAGGGAATGTCCCTGTGCCCTTGGAAAAGGACACAATTTAAAAGTCCTAAATTCTCATGCTGGCTTCATGAGGTTGGAGGGGGTAAGAAGGGGTTGAGAGAAACACCTGGGAAGGGATTGAAACTCAGAGATGCCAAGGTCCCTTTTCAAGCTTAACAAGCTCTCAGAACGTGGGCCCTAATCCAATAAGACTGTGTCCCTACGAGAGATTTGGACAGACACGTACAGAGGGAAGACCGTGTGAAGAAATGGGGAGATGACAGCCACCTACAAGGCAAGGAGGGGGTCCCAGCGGAGAGGGGTGCAGAAACCTCAGGCATCTCTCTTCTAGCAGACGACCACACAGGGCCACCGTGTGCTGAGAAACAAGGAACGTCAAGACGCTGTGCCCACCTCAGAGAACTGGCAATCTAGTGAGGGGGCAACGACTTACAAACGCTGTGTGGCCGATGCTGCCCGGAAGCCCCGCCAGGGAGCAATGGGGGTGTAAAGAGAGCATGACTGCTCAGTGTCGGGGTGGGGAGCGGGGCGTAGAGGGCCCCCACCCAAATGATTCAGATCCAAAATCGCAATAGGACCCGACTCATTCCCCTGTCCCAGCTCTGTGTTGGCCCATCTTTAATGAATGAATCACGTCTCTTGGTATAGCAGGTAGGTTATTTACTTACTGGATTTGTCCTTTTTGGTGGTAAATAAGCATTAAATTCATGGGACTGCAAGGTCCCTTAGAGTTTTTTAATGCCATTGGGCAGCCTGTGAGAGGCAAAGCCAGCTGCTATTCCAGACAGGCAATCAATGAGATCAGGACTATCTGTGTAGGGACAAAAACAAGGTGGAAGGAAGGAAGGAAGAAAGGAAGGAAGGAAGGAAGGAAGGAAGGAAGGAAGGAAGGAAGGAAGGAAGGAAGGAAGGAAGAAAGGAAGGAAGGAAGGAGTAGGTAGTGGGGGAGGACCTTTGTCCAAGTTTCATACAACTGCACAGAATGTCCAACCATCCAGACATCACACGAGTAAAGTCGACTGTTAGAATGTTTGGTCCACAGCAGCCAAACACCCAGAGGGCTGCCTGTGGTTTCTGCACTGCCCCTGGATATGCAGACTTACACAGACTCACCCAGAAGAAGCAGGCTGTGTGTCATAGGGAACTGAACATGGATGATGCAACCAGACATTGAGTCCCTCCCCTCCCTGGTCATAGGCAAGAAGACTGTCCCCTTTCTCCTGAAATAATGCCCCATCAAGCTACCTACTGTCCACTGACCTCAGACCCAACCACCAACACGTACACCTGCACCAGCCACCCCCACTCTGTCCCCACTGATAGCGTGGGTTTCAAGAACACAGAAAGCCTCAGGTTCATCCGGCCAGTGCCGCTCAGATTGTTGGACGCCTAAGTAGCACCTGCAGGCGAGTTGCACATGCACGGTCTCAGGCCCTGCCCCAGCGATCAGGGGGTCTGTAGTGAAGCCAGAAGCTGCATTCTTTAGCGAGCTTTAAGTGACGCTGATGGCCACATGTGGAGAGATACTCATCCAGCAGGATCCTTTGAAATACAGATGAGAAAATGAAGGCAAAGGTGTGGCGACTTACCCAAGATCACAGGGCTGCCAGTGGTAAAATGCACCAGAACCCTGTCATTTGGCCTAGAAGTCACAACGACAGCAACTCAAGACAGCCAGGGCAGCAGTCCACAGGGCTCTGCGACCTCCCCACTGCCTGGTGCCTCACTCCACTCCCAAACTCTTCCTTACAAAATGGAAGAAAGTCAGAGTCAGATTAAAATTTGGGGCAAGAATTCTCTGAACGAATATTAGGGGCACTCAAAACCCTTAAACTATCCATGTTGGTTTATTTTCTGTCTCCCTCCACCCCTTTCTGTCCCCTGTCTATGCAGAGGATGTGCAACAGTGAAATATGTGGCGTGTGTGGTTGTTGGAATAAACAAAAGGCTCTGAAACAAATAGTCAAATAGCAAAATAAGTTTCAAAATTCAAATTCAAATGAAAACTGGGATTTTAGCCCAAATTAATGAGTGTAATTAATACTTGTCCTCCTATCAACTTCTATTTATGACCACGTAGTACCACACGCTTTACCTTACAAAAGACCATTTTATACCCATTTGTTTAAGGTCGAGAAAATAATCTTTTCAAGGCTATCAAAGGGATCCAAGGGGGGGGTGATTTCCACCTCATGTGCTTGAACTTGAGAAGACTTTCAACATAATGGTTGACATATAAAAGACATTTATAATAATTACTTAGGCACTAAGGACAGTTTGGACAATAAGAAGCCTGGTTCCAAACTTCCTTGATCAGCAGTGTTTGCTGTGACTAAGGGCCCTGAAGACGGAAGGCATTGACTTTGCCTAACCTTTGCACTTGTAATAAAAATGCAATAAAGTAATTGGTTAAAATAGAGACATGTCTGATAAAGTGTATTTGCTTTTTAAGGTAACTGATTAAAATAGGAGAGTATCTGATAAATGAGTTTATGGGGGGGAGGCGGAAGGCCATGTCCTGCTAATTAGTCAAGATTTCGTTTCCTACATAGGTTTCTTACTTAGCAGAAGAACGATGAAAATTGTCTATAGTACTAACCAATAAGTAGCATGTGCACACATCAAGGAACAGACAGTTGTTTACATGCTATAGCTCGTGTTTAAATTTCCCTTGTTTCCCAACGCTACAGCATTCTATGGCATATTTAATCACGAAACTGCGGTTCCCATCAGGACACAAATATACTTTGACCTTCTTTGCCATAAAGCAGAAGACAGTGACAGGTAAGAAAAGAGACTCTCTAAATCCTCCCATCACTTAATTCATTGTGATCTACCCCAGAGTTGAAAATCCATGAATGTCTTGATCAACCTTATTTCCCTGGAGCATTTTCTCTACGTTAGTTCCCTTTAAAAATGTTCCAATTTTTAATTAAAATTTTATTTCCTAACAATTAAATATATGAAGGATGACATTTGGTATAATTATGAGCAGACCAGAATACATTATACTTCGCAGTAGTAATAAGCATGACAAGAACAAGGGTATCATAAATAAGCATGCATTGATTGCTCACCTTTTTGTGTCCCCTAATAGCAATTAATGAAGCTGGAAGGCAGCCATATTGACTCTGGGCACTGTATAAAACGGAGGCCACCAGTGCCCAGGAATTGATGCTCCCTGAGCTGCTATGGGCTTGCCCCTAGGGACTAACTTTATTTAATGCAGGTGCCTGAGGTCACAGTCTTTTCCCACTGGGATAAACTATCTTTTCCCTGGAGCCACCCCCCCCCCACCCCCGACCTTGGACCGATCTGGGCGGAGCTACAGCAAGTGAAACAATCTTTGGGGACCTGCTGTGATGGCAAAAGAGCTGTTGTTTACAGAAACCAGCAAAGGGAGAGAGAAACTTCCCAAGTCACGGTGCAACCTGCCCTGGCACCCACGCCTGGGAGCATCAGATAACAGCTGCAGACAAGATAAGCCCTTCACAACCAGTTGGCACTTAGGGCGTGTCTGCATAGAGACAACACTCTCCTGGGAAGCAGCATGTCACCCAGATGAAACCTCTGAAATGCCTGATGCTTCCAAACCCAACTGTGTCATGCGTTCTCTTTCTCTCACGGTTAGAAACGACTTATTTTTCAAGACTTGTCTGTTTAGTGAGGATTCTCAATTAATCAGAACTCCTCTAATTAGAATCTTTGGTTAACTGGATAGTCCCCCCTTTGAATAAAAATTTTTGATAATTATAATAGCAAACATTTGCATAGTACTTATCCTGTGCCAGGCACTTGAACAGATTCTATTACCCCACTTTACAGATAGAGAAACTGAGGCACAGAATTGTTAAGTAACTCATCTACAGATAGTGGTTAATGGAGGATTCCATCTCAGGCAGCCTGAATCCAGAGCCTTAGATGAAATTAGGTGCTTAATAAATGAATATAGATTTGATGAATTGAGAGACTGCCATGCTTTGGTTAGTCACTCTCGTACGGTAAGTGCAATGGACTGAATGTTTGTGTCCCCCCAAATTCATATGTTGAAATCCTAACCCCCAATTCGATGGGATTGGAAGATAGGGCCGTTGGGAGGTAATTAGGTCGTGAAAGTGGCACCTTCATGAATGGGATTAGTGCCCTTATGAAAGTGACGTCAGAGAGCTTTCCCACCCTCTTTTCTACCAAGCGAGAATGCAATGAAACGATGGCAGTCTGCAACCCTGAAGCGGGCCCTCACCAGAACCCTACCATGCTGGCACCTTGATCTTGGACTTTCAGCCTCCAGAACTGTGAGAAATAAATTTCTGTTGTGTATACACCACCCTGTCTATGGTTCTTTGTTCAGCAGCCCAAACAGACTAAGACAGTAAGTACCCTGTAAATGTGAAGTCCATAAAAGACAAACATGTGGCCACCTCTCTGATAAGGCTGGAATGTCCAATTACAAAAACGTGAGGCCAGCCTCTTCTGGGAGAAGTGAAGGAAGCTGAGAAGAAGGAGTTGCTAACAGCTGGGGACAGAGCGTGGCCCGATGATGACGCCTGCTCCAAGTCTTCTCAGCAGTCCCCGGGGCCCACTGGCATCCCACTTCGTGGCCAACACAGATTCCTGGAGCCCCCCTGGTCTGAGGAAAGTCCCTGTGTTCTCTGTGTGTGTCTGCTGAGGGCAGAGGATAGTGTCCTCTCGCCCTACTGCTTGTATCTGAAGCCAGGACATTTAGGGACCAGAAAAAGCCCTGCAGGTCCCAGGATACAAACATGGAAGACACATCTCAGAAACAGTCTTGCTATCCTGAAGTTCTTATGATTCGATAGGCATATTCAACGGTATCAGAGTTCTGGCTCATATTCTTTGGAGGCCAGAAACACACCCCTCACAGAGCCACCTTGAGATGTCCCCAGGTCGCCCAATGTCCTCCAAAATGCCTCTTCCTCCTACGTGCGTTGTGCGCCAACTCCTGCTGTTTCAGGCTCTGTGGAATCCGTCCAGACTGCTCTGGTGCACTCAGCGTTGACCACATCCTTCCTGTCTGCAAATCTGAGAGCGGAGGGGAGTGCTGCCCGGGAGCACAGCCCCACGCCTGGGCTCCTTTTCGGGCCCCCACACGCTACCTTCCAATCCAAGTGCTTTGTGGATGATTCTGCAGGAAAACAGCGAGGGCAATTCGCCTGTGCTGCCGTCCCCTTGTTACCTACTTTCCTCGATTCGAATTGTGATCATCGAGCTAAGCTTTCAGAGCTGACATTTTAGTTAAATGTCAATTTCCCAAATTGTAAATCTGCACAAATGGTTAAAACCAAAAGACAATAAATACATTAAAGATGGGCATACTCTACCCAGATGGTTAATTCCACAGGGGTTCCTTAGGAAAATGTTATTTCCAACACCTGTTGGAACTAAAATTACAGGGAGTATTTATCTTGGGTGACACTCCATTCAAAGATTTTTTCAATAGAGATTCCTAGATCTCTGAAGGGCAGATAACACACATCTCTGTCGTTATCTTCTCTGTAGTCCATTTCCCCATTATGCCATTTCTCTGACCTCTTCCTCCCTGAGTATACAATTAATAACCAAGGATAAAGATACAAAGGCTCACAGGTGACCCCTGCATGATTCTAACTCAACTTGGGGAAAAGCAAAGAATTGAGTCAGCTAGGCCTCTGATTTGCCCCTACGCCACGGAATTACCAATTTGGTTGATACTATTTACTAAATTAAATTCTTTTCACACTGAATTGAACAGCTCTAGCATCAACGAGGGCATGAACAGTGTATTAGGAGTAGTTCTTATCAGTAACTAGGTTAGGTTCACTGTAAATTGTCAGGCCTTAGAATGGAACAGTCCCAGCCATAAAATGTTTACCCCCAACCACTCAAAACCATGTCCCTCTGTGACTGCTTTGAGCGTATGAGCTTTTCGACAGCTCAGCTGTTCCACTGACCTATTTATTTCTGGTTTTCAGCTCCTTTTGCAGCAAGAGAAGGAAGAAGGCATTTTAGCAACAGTGGCCTCAAAATCCCAAATCCTTCCTAAAAGGAAAGCAATAATAATTAAAATGCAATCTCATTAATGTTAATCTATTCATGGACACAGGGATAAGCTCACTGGGGAGTTAGTGGCAACCCACAAAGAAATGAACTGCGATTCTTCTTGCCTAGGCCCCTGAGTTTTTGACCTGCCTCGCTGGGATTCCCCAGGTTCTAAATGAGCCACACCGGGCTCCCTAGAGGTTTCCTGGAGTGCAGAAGCAGGTGGAGAACCGCAATTAAAGCTCAACTTAAGGTGCAAACACCAAGACAGTTTAAGTTCAAAGTGCTTCCCCACCCAGGCAATTGCTCAGGTGGGAGTAATTGAGGACAGGGAGAAAAGTGACAGGTGCTAGACACCAGCCTAACGAGAACAGGCTCGGACTCTAAGGATCGGCAGGAGGAGAGCGTTGCTCACGCTCTTTTCAGCAGAGTGCGAGGAGCTGCAGCATGCTCACTATGTAAAGCGAACCAATGGCACACCTGGACGTGGGGCTTCCGTGCAGAAACCTGGATGTGGGCCAGACAGGTCTCCCTCCTCCAGCCGCTCTTGGATCCCCAACAACACTCAACAGGCTTATTTAGAAAGACGATTTCCCCTACCCTGTGCCCAGTGTCCTCAGACCTCAAAGGACATGGCCTTCCGTGGGCATTTAGAAGAGGTTGGAAGAGTAACACCAAGGCCGTTCCTTTTACACCTATAACCCAGCTGGACTGGGAATTATGCTCCATGTTTAAACTGAGCTGTGGGGAGGCCCTGACACTAACCTGTGCTCACGCAGGCAACGTACACCCCAAAGCTGATTCAAGATCAAGAGGAAGCTGGGGCTGCAAAGTGACTCTTTCCTGTCATTTTCAAAGAGAAAGGGAGCTGAGCTGCTCACGCGAACCCCACTCATCTGGGGCGGATAGAAGACCTCAAAGAGGAAGAACCACAGAGTTCGGACAGGTGTGCCCCCCCACCTCACCTAGCTGCTGCTACCTGTCTACCTCCCTCCTGTTGCAATCCCATGCATTCATCTCTTTCAAAGGAAGGAAATGGCACTATTAACCTATTAGAAGTCCTTGACTGATTGATTGAGGAAAGCTAATTTCATTGAAATAAGCTCGACCTCTGGAACCCAATGTTAGCAGCTCAATCCTTGGGAGCCAGTAACGGCCCCACCCCATGGACTCCCAGGGGCATGCTGCATGCACACTGTCAGATATTCGCCTTCTATGTTGGTCGTGCGAATCGAATCCCATCGTTATCCCCACCCTTCCTTGCTCTTCACACCTTTAAAGCTCCCTGAGGAGAAGAAGGAACTGTGAGCTTTCTTGGTTGGGAGCACAACCCGGGGGCCTTGGTGAGCCGCCTTGTAAGAACTGGAATGGAAAGAGCCTATAAACAAGGAAAGAATCAGAAGAGATGATTTATAAAGCCCTTTCCCCTTTAGCATTTCCTAATTCCACGATGCTTTGGAAAGGAATGACCATTTCAAGTCTCCTGAGGGTTTAGAACTTGGGGATTCAGATGCTGCTTCTTGGGAATGGGATTTAGAACCAAGACCTGGGCTTCCAAAGCTGGCCAACGAGCCAAGGAATCGAAGCGAACTGACAGGCAGCAAACATCTTTTAGAGTAATTTGAAGCAATTATCATGTACCTTCTTATTCATCAGGGATCCAGCCCACCAGCAATAAGACTTTAAAAAGGAATTTTAGGCTGTTTTGCTGTTTAACATGAAATCCGAGAGAGAAATTGGTGTCACGGTCTATGTCCTTGTTACTACAAATTAGCAGGTACCTTTCACTCAAAATATCCAAGGCTTTTGTTGTAGAGCCAAAATTGATCAAAGGTTACTGCAATCTAAAAACAAAAGAAAGAAAGGGAGAGAGAATTCTCTAGTTGCCTGGTTGCTAAGCAACCATGTCTGTTCTGGTAACTGCATCTGGGGGTCTTTGCTTTCATTTTGCTGCTGACTTTCACTCCATATATAATATATACCAGCATGTTTATTCTCCTGTAAATGCCCAGAAAATAAAAAGCGATAAAGCCTTTTCACTGAAATTATTCATGTGCTAAAAGCTTTTATCCATATCACTGGTGTGACTGACAATGTCATACCAGCAAGCTTCCTGAATTAGTTCTTGTTCTGGTATTGTACTCCTGGGCTTTCTTTCTTTAATAAAAGAAAAAGAGCTACAGTTTTATTTAAGCTTTCTATAGTCTGGCATTATAGCTCCTCAGTACCAATGATTAAGATGTCATGTCTATTCCAGGCACGTTTATTCTCCCAGTTGCTGTCAACTTTCTAGAGAAATTACCTTTCACATGATTTTTTTTTGCCCCCTTAAAAACTTTGGTTTGCCTTTAGAACTAATCTGCAGGAGAGAATTTGAATGAGTTATTTTTCCATTCTGGGAGCCTCTCAGGAAACCCAAATGGTATACAATAACCTTAACACTGTTTCTCAAAGGGTGTACCAAGGATCACGTATATCAAAATTAAAACTCAGGGATCAGGACTGGGAATCTGCATTTTACCAACCATCATGCCTTCCTCCTCACCAGGTAATTTTGGTACATGCTGAAGTTTGAGCAATACTGCCTGAAAGAACCTAAATGGTTTTATTCGGATGAATTAATCAACCCTGGGCACATCTGCATTTTAAAATCAGAGATGGGAGGCTGGTCACCCTCTTGCCAGGGAAGGATGGCATCCCACTAGGTAGAAGCCACAGTCACACATGTGGGGCTTGGCTGTGGACCCCACGCACAGAAGGGGAAAGGTTGTTAGTGAATTGAGTTACTGGTCAACATCTTTCTCCTTTTCCTTTAACTGAAGAGTTTACCTTGACACTAAAGATTACTACCCAAAAGGTTACATAGTGGGTACAAATTTCCTAAGTCACAAAGTCAAGGGTAAGAAAGTGTAACTTTTTTCCTCTCTAACAGGATTTAATTTCTCTCTCAATACCCCATTTCTTCATGATGGCCAAAAATGCGATCTTATTAATTCCAGGAAAACACTGTCAAATTTGGTAATGTCTCAACCACTTCAGGTTTAAAACCCAATCTCAGTCAGGATTTCCCACCCTTCCTTGTGCCTCCCTGGAGCTGACCCTAAAGCCCAGGGGAGGAGAAGCAGAGCTTGTGCAGTGTTGTTATGGCCCTGGTGGGGGGCAGGGGGCAGAGTTGCTGTCAGCCTTTGCAGCCATCACAGGTGGTCCACTCATCCTCCCTGGCTCTAGCCATGAAAAGACCCCTGCAGGCTGCCAGCTGTCATCTTCCCACTGGGAACCCAGAGATTGAGCCAGTCCACTCCTCTCTACATACCTCATCCCACGTAATTTCCACTCTACCACTACCTGCCCTGATGGTTTCGGGGACTTGTCTCTGAGCCATACTGGATCCCCAGGCTTCGCCACGCAAGTTAGTCACACGAGTCCTCTCCACTCCCAGATTTCTAAGTTTTAAAAGGAGTTCCAAGAAGAAGGATGGGCCAGGCTCCCTGCTCTGAACCTAACTGCCTGTCTCTTCTTCCTCATTGATACATTTTCCCCTCCTCCACCCTAAAAGTTTCCACCTCTTTGTCCGGGGAACACAGGGGAGATACATGGTTCATATCAGAACCTGAGCCCTTGGAAGTTTAACTCTAAGGAAGATGGAGATGGAAACCAGTGAGGGGTAAGTAAAGGAATGGCAGGAATAACAACAACCACCCACAAGAGATAATCCTTGCTGTCTCATCAAACCACACGTATGCTGCATCCCTGGCACTACGTTTATGGTGCAAAATGAAAATATGCACATAGTATGGGTGAAGACACTTTTAGGTTTACTAAGACTTTTGGTTAAGACAGAGACCCTTAGTTAAATATCCAGTGGAGTGCCTCTGCAGTACCTTTCAAAGTCTCTCTTATCTTGCTGTCAAGTTGTAGCAGTCGTGGAGACTTTTGACATCGTCCCCTAATTGATTGTACTAGTCCGGACTGCCATGGTTACATGGGGCAAATCTCTACCTCCAAGTGACTTCAGCTACAGAGGGAAACTTAACAACTTGTATAATGGAGACTTGAGGAGGTTGCAGGCACAGCTGAATCTGGGGACACAAGTGATGTTGTCAGGGCTCAATTTCTCCCTCTCTCAGCTCTGCGTGTGGCTTCAGTCTGCCTGCTGTGCTGTGCAAGATAATGGCTGGTAAACTCCAAACTCACATTCCCCTTGCTGAAAGATGCCAGTGGAAATAGACAGGAGTTGCCATATCTCTGGCAGAAAAGTACCAGGGAAGGTTCTCATTGGCTTAGCTTGAGGGACACACCCAACTCTGTACCAATCACTGGGACAGAGACATGGGTATCTGGGCAAAAAGGAGCAGGTTCTGCTCAAGAAGAAGGACTTCTGTGGTCACCTGAGAAGGAGTGTTCTGGCAACTAACAGCTAATGTCCACCATCGTGGAGATGTCACTGCTTTTCTTTCACCCCTTTGCACAGAGTCGCTACTCTAAAGCATTAATAAAATCTCATAGCTCTTCACCTCAATAGTCATTTTTACATTTAATAAATATTTATTGAACACCCACTCTGTGCCAGGTGCTGGCTAGATCCTGAAAACAGCCATGAGCAAATAGAATAGAAAATCTACTTTGCACTGCTAAATTTGACTGGCTTTTAAATTAAATTTTTTTTAAAAAGAATCTACTTTGTTCCAGGCACCAGGCTGAGCTCATGACATCCACTGTGGCTTATCCTTTCAACCCTGAGAAATAGGTAACACAATCTGTCCTTCATAGGTGAAGAAACCAAAGCTCAGAGGGTTCAGCAATACACCCAAGGACTCCCAGCTAGGAGGTCGCAGGACTTCCCACGTTGAATCAAGATTATTCTACTTCAAAGCCAACACCCACATGTGCCATCATTATGGGGGACAGTGCCTGAAACTTCTCCCTGTAGGCTACTCCTATGGGTTGCATTGTTACCTGCAGAAGGTCACTGTTCACATAAAAACCAGTTTCCCTACAGGTAACACATAACACAGACAACTGGGGACGAGGAAGGCCTTGAGGTGATGGGATGTTGGTCAGATGTTCTGTGATGGAGGAAAGAGGGCTGAGGGAAGGTGTGGGGGCTTAGCCAGGTATAAATAAGATTCCTCAGTGGGACCAGGACCCCCCAGGTATTTGAAAACAGGGCATAGTAGGGAGACAACCTGGGAAGGAACAGATGCAAGAAGCTTCCATTGGTTCAGGTTTGTCCTGGGCCAGCTTTTGTTCCCAGAATCCACCTTTAAACAAATTGGAATCTGTGACTATCTCGTTGCTTCTGCTCCTTCTAACAGGCCCCCATATCACTAACTCAGGAGTAAAAGGAATCCTCTTGCTGAATGGTTCACCATGACCAATGTCGCCAAAGAAAGCCTCAGACGCTTTGCAAGCTTCGAGTGGTCTAAATCATCATTGCATTGACATGTAACCCTCTTCCATCATCATCTTTTATGCGGCATTAATTATTTTTCATTTTCTTTCATTGAAAAGGCTTTCAACCAGAGAGAATCCTAATTAATTTGAGGCAAGAATAATTTTTCCTACATCTTCCTGCTTCCAGTCTGTGATTAAAAGGAACAGTTTCAAAGTGGGCATCTTCAAACCTCACATGCAATATTGAATGTTTCTGCTAAATAGCTTTTAAATGTGCTGTTCATGTGCTATTTTGATGAGAGCCGATGATGGTGTTAATTTCTGATAGACTCCTACAGAATGCCGGGTTCTCTTTCTAATAGACATCTTTGTGCAAAGGGAAGGACTCCAACACCTCATTTAGTCAGATTCAGTTATTTTTGCCACAATGTTGCTCACAGCCACTCCTAACAGGTTGCCTTGGGATGTATTCCTTTCACATACATATATTTTGCCTTTCCAACTGGATTATGGTCTTCAGAATAGAGCCAAGCTTTTTCCTAACATAAGAGATTGGATTATCTTGATTAAAAGTACCCTCTCGATTCTGCTAGCTGGAACAGAAAAAAGAGTCATTCATTTTATAAAGAACCACGTATGTTTCCTGACCTTCATGGGGGACTGGCATGAGAAATAAAAAGCCATTCTGACCCCAAGAGGTGGCCATGCTGGGGTTCAGATCTAAGTGTCATCAGCAGTCAGAGGGTTAGCAGAGCCAGGGTAGAAATGACATTGCCCAGGGAGGGGATATAAGGTGAGCCAGGAATGAGACCCTGAGGTCCTTCTGAGCAATACTATTGGGTGGCTGGATAGAGGAGGATGACTGAGACAAGGGGACAGAATACAGCAGCCTATTGTGATGGCAAAGGTGTGATTCAACGCAGGCCTGCTGTGCTCAGTGCTGCTTACGCGAGAGGAGAAGGAGAAGTGTGTGTTGCACTTAGCTACACGGAGACTTCAGGGAGAACGGTTTCTGTGGAGTGACGCAGGCGGAAACCAGGAGCAGGTGAGGTGTGAAAGCGAGGAGAACTAGAGAGCATGAGCAAGGCTCTCAAGCAGTTTGTCAACAAAGGGGAGGAAAGAACAAGGGTGGTAGATGAAAGGGACCAGGACCTGGGGAGGTTTCTCTCCCATGTTTAGCATGATCCCATGTTGGAGAGATGTGGTTAGAGAGCACATCCTCTTTCAACATGCACACTCCCCACCGCCACCCCCATGTAGACATGCTAGCTATGCAGCACACCAGTGCTTGGTGGAATTTTCCAGCAGAAAAAAATCTCCAGATGAAAGAGTAAAATCCAAAGCTATTGCTTTGGCATCAATATCCCACCCATCCATTGTGGTTGGGGGGCCAACGACGTTCAAAATGCCTCCCCTAAGAAGCACAGGGGCCTTTTCCCATATAGGGAATGATGGGCCCAATCTCCTGATGCAAGGATTCCCAGCATTTATATGGCTCTCGTCTCATGGAATCTTGGAGGGCTGATTCCGCCAGACTCCTAAACCCTGTGCATTTTGTCTCTTACAGAAAGACCCCACGGCACTCCCTGTGCATTTCTAAGCAGTAGTTTGCTCCATCTATTTTTAAGTCACACAGAGAGGCCTGGGTTGGGGGGCCAGGTGGTTGTGACTTGCCACTGACAATGGCAGAATTGGGCCTGGACCCCACATCCCCCAAGGCAGGCCAGGTGCTCCCCTAGAAAGGATGGGCTGCTTCATTCCCCTCCTCACTTGGTGATACTGGCTTCATTCATGACTTACAGAGAACTTGAACTTGAAAGGCTCTGGCTGATAGGTACTTTTCCACACGGCTGCTACACCATTATTATACAGATGAGGAAAACTGAGGCACAGAGAGGGTAAATAGTTTACCCAAGTGCACCCAGCTAGATCTGGAGCCGAGACCTGCCACCAGCTGACAGCCTGCTTTTGTCTGCCACATGCACCAACATGTGTAACAGACAGGCCTGGGTGCATCCCAGCAGCTCGGCAGAAAGGAGTGAAGACCTACTTTTCTTAAAAACCTCAAAACCCGCCAGAGACTTGACATTATGCAACTTATTCCCTCTAGAAGAGCCCTCAGTTTCCTGAGCTATAAATATTGAGTCCTGTGAGGTTTCCTCTCAGAGCTGAGGTACAGCTAATAAGTCTCACGCCTGTGCTGAGTTTGACCTGAAAGAAAAGAGTGTGGACTTCCAGGCCCAGTAAAATGAGGGGCTTTTTCTTGCCCCATCGAGTCCTTCCAAGAAAGAAAACTGCACAAGTGGAAACTACGGAGGCATGCACGGTCACTTCTGATCACCACGGAAACCCCCAACCCCCCATGCCCCTTATTGCCCCGGGGAAGGGTGGCCTCACCTTCACACCCACCGTCTTCTCCAAGGAGGAGGTGTCCTGAGCCCACCAGCTTTTACCAACTGCTCAGCAAAGCCCACACCCCGCACGTCCACCACCACTGGGCTCCTTCACGGCTTTCGCTGCTGCTGAGATGCATTTTTCACCAACCTGGAAGACTTCAGTGGCTTCCGTTTCTCCTCTAGTCCCAATTTCTCAATGGCCTAGAGCCCTCTGTTCCCTGCCATGGATCCGGTGAGCTCCATGTCAACGTCTTGAAGCTCCCCCTGCTTTCTGGGGCAGGCACAGCCTCCCCCAGCACCTCCCTCTCCAAGGGCACTTCCGCGCCTAAGATCTTTGTCTAAAACTGCTGGAGAAATTAAAGGAGGGGGTGTTCAGACATAGTAACGTGACTTGTGCCCTTTGGGCCCATCACCTCGCCTGATTTGCTGCCCCTTCTCCCCTAAATCTTTGCAATCTGATCAATCTGATTGTCACCATCGCATTAACTGAAACTGTATTCCTTAAGGTCAGATCTCAAGTGCTTTGTCTAACCGCCCTCCTCTCATTTCTGTGCAGCATTTGACACAGTTGACAACTCCTCCTGACCCTTCCCTCTACACAGACACACAGGTGCACACACATAGGTATATATAGATATATGCACATGCACACATATATGCACACACATGCACAAATAGTTCCTTGAAATTTCTCTCCCTGGTTTCTGTGGCTTCCTCTGCAACCTTTCTAACACCTCTCTCCTACAGTCTGATGACTTTCAAACCTTTCCTCTCAGATATTCTCAACCTCCACATACCTAAAACAAAACCCATGCTCTTTCCTTCAAACCTACTCCCCTGTGTCTTGAATGCCATTACCACCTCCCCGCCTGCCAGACTAGAAACCAGGGAGTCAACTTTGCCTCCTCCTGTTTTTAACCCCACATGCAATGAGTCTCCCTGTCCTAGCAGTGCTTCCTTCAGAATGTCCCCCAGACTTAGGCCACCATCTTCGTTAACACTCCATCCTCTCCTTTCTAACCTACCTTGCCCATCACCAACGGATTAACCTCCTAACACACTCATCCAGCCTCTCCCACTCCCGCTTCCCATATGAAATGAACTTAAGTCTAAACTTAAAATCCCTAAACATGCTGGCCCTATCCTGCTCAATCACTTAGATTTCCCATCATTCTATAGCATGAATTCTTTGCTTCATTCAAACTCTACTTGGTACATTTCTGCACTCATGCAGATGAACATGATTTGCTCCCTCCCAGCAGGTTGAGGATGGTGCTTCTCTCTGTGTTGGAAACACCCTGCCCCTCCATGCTGCTCTGCCTCTTATTCAGCCTGCAGGACCCTGTTCAATCCTCACTGCCTCCCTCATGGCACTTGGTTAACACCTGGTCACCCTGATTTCATCTCTAATTCTTCTTGCTCTCACTGCTGATGCTGCTTATATCAGTACATAATGCTAATTATTTCATGATGGGTGTAACTACTCAAGTCAACATATGTTGAAGATCTGTTTTGACCAAGTCACTAAGCTAGAAAATACAAAATGTGGAGACAGGATAGAAAGATTATTTTAAAGGTCTGTATCAGCGGCAAGCTTGGGGGTAAGGAGAAGGATTTTAGTTTTCTCATAATCCCCCTCAGCTACCCCTTCCATTCTTTAACATGGATACTTGACATTTCTTCCAGTTTTAGGTAAAAGCTAGGAAGCCAATAAAAGTGCAGTATTCCCTTCCAAAAAGATGGAAATTCTAGAATCTGTCTTGTTCTGTTAATGGACCAAAAAGGTAAAGTTGTTATTATGTAGAGTATTCACTGACTGCAGTGTAATACAGTTGGAAATCTACAACAAAAAGATAACCACACAAAAAATCTACATCTGAAATCAAGAAGATTTTCAAATAGCTCCCAAGTTTGAGAAGAAACACCAGCAAATTATAAACTGTTTATAACTTAACAAGAGCATTACATGGCAAAACTTACTGGATGCAGCCAAAGTGGTACTCAGAAGCCAATGAATAGCAATAAACAAGTTTATTAGCATGAAAGAAAGATTGAAGTTACATGAACTCAACTTTCAAACCAAGAAGTGCAAAAAATTAATAATAATCCAAGGAAAGTAGAAGAAAACATAATTTACAAAGAAATTATAAATTAATCAATAAAAATGAAACTGGTCCTGTGATGAGACCAACCTTTGGCAAATTTGACCAAGAAAGAGAGAAAGCACACAAACACATGGTACCTGAGAAAGGCAGGAGGCTGAATTTCAGCCTGAATTTCAGTTACAAAGCAAGAGACTGTGTAGTCCCAGGCAAGTTTCTTAACTTCTCTCAGCACAAACCCATCATCTACAAATTGCAGATAACAACAACAACAACAACAAAAATCCTGCTTCACAAGTTGGTGTCAGAATTAGAGGAGATAGCATATGCAAAGAACTTAGCACAATGCCTGCCTCACAGAAATAGTTGCTATCCTAATGTCATTTTAATGTCATAAACTTAAACAAATAGAGCAGCAGATCTTAGTCCTGGCTTTGCATCAGAACTACCTGTGATAATTTTTAAAATTTATGTTGATTGACTATTTTTATGGGAAGTCTAATTGTCTCATCAGAAGAATCGCTTTTGTAATTCTCCAGACTATATTGTTAACACAGATATGCTTCATAGATGCTCCCAAACTTGGGGATTTCTGATTCTATAATCTTTTCCCCCCTACATATTTCTTTTTCTGGTTTCTTTCCATGCAAATTTCAAGGCTGAGAAAGTCTGACACTGGAAAAATTTTCAACTTTTTCTTTCGTTTTCCTTTCTTATGTCTTATGAATAAGAGTCTATATTCAATGGTTAGTTTGGGCAACGAA
This sequence comes from Varecia variegata, assembly GCA_028533085.1. Taxonomy (NCBI): domain Eukaryota; kingdom Metazoa; phylum Chordata; class Mammalia; order Primates; family Lemuridae; genus Varecia; species Varecia variegata. The sequence continues at coordinate 13,468,021 of CM052443.1, read as the reverse complement.
ATAAATGAAACCACTCCAAAACAAAAAAATGCTGTTTTAGTTTGAGTTCCCCTATAAGCAGTCCCTGAGACAAGGATTTTTGTACATGGAGTTTATTTGGAAGGTTGGGTGTGTGGGAAATTGAGCAATGGAAGGAAAGAGTGTCAGTAAGGTACACTGATGCCCAGGTTGCTACTGTGGGAAATTGGGGCTCAATGCCTTCAAGGACCTCTGGGACAGTGTGTAGAACACATCCCAGAATTGTCCTACTCAAAGAGTGAAGAAGCTTAACCACCAAGTCCATTTGGCCTGGGTTGCAGGTGAGGGAGATTTGCTCTTGAGCAATTCACAATATCGTGAGAAAGCCCTTGAGCAGTATCATGTTTGTTTGCAATAGGAAGCCACTGGCATTCAGGAGGCCAGCATTACGAAGGGGCTGTGGTCATCTGCTACAGAAGCCAACAAGTATCAACCCGAGGACATGCCTGGGGTGAGTTTTCTGTGCCCTTAGGTTCAGAAACAAATGAGGGGTGAGCACCATGCTGCAGGAATTCTTTCACACGTCCCTTCCACCTTAGGTTACTTTTTATTCAACCATTCTAGTCTTTAGAAAACTCTTCATAAAAAATGAAAATATTTGTGTTTTTTAATGAAAGGAGTTGGAATTGAATACAAGTAATCTACAAGGTGAGAGGTTATCCTCCTTGGATTCAGATAGGGAGTATCTGTCTCTTGAAATATAAGTTAGAAACAAAAGTAATAGTAATACTGTGCTTTGTAAGGTCGCTTTAACTTTTCAAAGGGTTGGCATAGCCACTTACTGCATTCATTCAATACACCATTACAGCAGAGTGACATTTTATAAGGAGCAATAGACTGTGAAGAAAGTGTGTAAGATAAACATTGCCCTTACAAATTCCTTAAATAATTGTATGGTGTACATGGTCTGATCATTCATAAAGTGGTTGGCTTGCGTCTGGACACCATGTAGTATTATAAACACGTATATTTAAACACTAGGCTGATAATCACAGTCAGGACAAGATGCACACTCTCAGCAGGCGAGCAAACAGACTGACATAAGAACAGCAAGTCAAGTCTCCCATCTCATGCTGTCTTGCTAGAGCAGGGGTCAGCCAGCTTTTTCTGAAGAGGACCAGAAAGCAAACATTTTAGGCTTTCTGATCTTTGTCACAAGTGCTCAGCTCTGTCATTGTAACATGAAAGCAGCCATGGACAGTAAGTCAACAAATGGGCATGGCCATGTCCCAGTGAAACTTCATTTACAAAGGGGGGCAGTGGGCAGGGTTTGGCCCAGGGGCTGTTGTTTGCAGACCACTGTTCTAGA
>CM052443.1:13401216-13466194 GCA_028533085.1 Varecia variegata | reverse complement strand
GGTGAGGGATAAATTGATGTCTCCTCCCTGGTCATAGGTATCATACAACTTTAAAATATAACAGCAAAACAAAACAAACAGAAAAACACTTAAATATCCAACGATAGGCAATAATAGTTTTCTGGACTATGGTATCTTTCTATAAAATGGAACAACATGAAGTCATTAAAAATGATAAAATTTATATTTAACATGTAAAAATGTCAAGTAAAAGCTAATTTACAGGCTGGGCATGGTGACAAGTTTATAATCTCAGCACTTTGGGAGGCTTAGGCAGGAGGGTTACTTGAGGCCAGGAGTTTGAGACCAGCCTGGGCAGCAAGACCCCATCTCTACCAAAAAATTTAAAACTGGCTGGGCATGGATGTATGCAACTATAGTCCCGGCTACTCGGGGGGCTGAGGCAGGAGGATGGCTTGAGCCCAGGAGTTCAAGGTTGCAGTGAGCTGTGATCCCATCACTGCACTCCAGCCTGGGTGAAGAGCAAGTCCCCATCTCTGGAAAAAAAAACTTACAAAACAATACATGGGGACTATATATTAGACCAGAAATGCCTATGTTGGCATTGAGAAAAGCCTAGAATATACACCAAAATATTAACAGTGGGTTATCTTTCATTCCTGGAAATTCATGTGATGTTCATTTTTCTTTGCTTCATTTTCTTTGCTTATCCATTTGTGATATTTATTTGTTTATCCATAAGTAATATTTGTTTAATGAAAATCTCTTTTTCATTAAACAAATATTACTTTTACTACAAGAAGTAATAAAACAATTAAAGTAAATGAATAAAACTAAGTATAGTGGGTCCAAGATACCTTTGATCACCATGATGCCAGTTACCTGGTACAGCTGAATTTGTCACTAACCTGTCGTGGCTGCAGCGTGGGAACGGTGTTGCCTGGGTGGAAAGGCTTAGTTCAAGTCACGCTGCTAACCGATATTCAAGGCCCCCAGTCCTGAGTCTAGGATTCCAGGGCCCCTGTCACAACACTTCTATGAGGCTTTAAAACATAAATATATGTGTGAAAATGCAGGTGTAGTAATTGGAAGATACTTCTATTCCACTCTTCCATAGAGAGGCAGAGAGGAAAACAGGAGCCCTAGAGAGAGGGGTCTACAGTGTGATTTTTTTGTTTGTTTTCTATTTTTTGTTTAAAGCAGAAGGAGCAGAGAGAACAAAGAATAACCTTCGGGAAGCAGGTTATTTGATGGATGCCCTGTCCATTTCGGAGTTCCCCGGAGCGCCCTGGATCCTGGGAAGCCCCCCAGGACCTGGCAGGCAAGGAGGGCTCCCCAAGCTTGAGTCTCCAGGCTTCGGAGGAAAAGCTGGCTTGGTGGCGTTTGAGAAAGGTTGCAAGATTCATCTGTTTAATCAGCGAGCTCCCAGATGATGCTTGCAGTTTGATATGGATCATTCCAGCCACTCTCAAATCGATCAACAAGTATTGATTGAGTGCCTACTGTTTGCCGGGCTTGACGCTAGGCATTTTGGGAGATGCAGAATAAGTATAGAACGAGGTCTCTGTCCTCTTCAATTAGTGCCACAAGCCCATGCGTAGCAAACTGGGAACTGGCTGAGTGTGACAATGCGACAGAAATGAGGGTGACAGGGCACACTGAGATCAGTGAAGCCAGGAGGACTTCAGACAAGAGTTAGGACTTGAGCTGGGTTTGGGGGACAGGGAATATTATTGGTCAAGGAAATACAAATATGTATTAGGGGAATGCTGGCTATAGTAACAAAATACCCTGACAAATTGGCACCTTAACACAACAGAAGTTTATTTTTGGCTCACATAAAGGCCATTTGGCAGTAGGACTGGGGGACAGAACTCTTCTCCACACAGTCATTCAGGGCCCCAGGCTGCCAGGGCTTCTGCTGTCGTTCAACACATGTCTACTAAGGCTACCCAGGGCCTCAGATCCAGCCAGCAAATGGGGAAAGTGGGCGAGGACCAACTCTCTCACTCAGCCATGAGGATGCAGAGGCAGGAGGCCTGGCTCAGGGCCACACGGTGGCTAGTGTGAGAGCCACCCAGGCTAGAAGTCTGCTCCCCAGACTCCAGCCAGTGTTAGCTCCACAAAGCCACTCTTCCCTCTAGCAGGTCCAGACATTTTCTACTAATCTAGATACAGAACTGTAACTAGACAGAAAATCACACAGCACCAGCTTTACTTTTTCCATTTAAATGTCCATCTAATCCCCAATGCAGGGACTTGATTTTACTGAGAACAAAAGAGACATGGAACAAAGTCTTCTGCAGTGGCTGCTGCCTCCCCAGAGGACCAACTCTCTGACAGCCTCGCCGCTCCAGCCTTTGAGCTGCCTTAGGCAAAATGATACTGTCCGCCAGGAGCGCGGGGCACTTGCAGCCAGCAGCAGCTGGGGCAGCCACCTCTGTCCTCGCACTGCCCAGAGCACGCCCTGGGAGCTGGGTCTGCTCACCCCACCAAAAGGCGAGGAAAGGGAGAAGGAGGAAAATCATCTCCTGGGATCTTGGAGGGAAGCATTTTAGAAAATAGAAAGGATTAAATGTGACAAAGACCATAAATTGAAGGTAATACCAGACAGGAGTTAGGATAAAAATCAGCCTATTAGGATGATGTCCCTCCAATTTGTATGATTTCTTTGTGATGGTCTGTGCATCTCGCTACTCTGGTTTGTGCACCAGGAAGTGTGTGCATGTGTGTGTGTGTGTTTGTGTGTGGGAGAGAGAGAGAGAGAGGGAAATAAGGGTGAGGAAGCAAGAAGGATAGTGCAAGGGCGAACAGGAGAGAGACCTTGGAGCATCTGTGGTTCTTCCCCTGGCCAAGCCATTGTTCCATCTGCTCCCAATTGTTTAGTTGCACCTGCCTGTCTGCTTCAAAGTTCTGCTAGCAACACCCAGCCTGCTGTCCCTTTTCCATCTTGACTGCCCATGAGAGAGCTCGTAAGTCCAGGTGCAGCATCCTTCCTCCTGCACTCTGGGTAGGATACAGCTTCAGTCCCAGGTTATTGATTACTATTGACAACTTATCAGGTGCTCAGTCTGCTGAGCACCTCCCTGGACCAACGCTCCAGTGTGCATCATTTCCTCCTGGAGGCGGAAGACTCCACGGGCTCACTGTCTACCGCACGGCCACATGAACGATCTGCAGACATTGGCTCAGTTAAAGGATTAGAGTTAATGGACGACACAAATAAAGCCTGTGAGGTCTCCTCAGCACACACGCAAGGGGGCCTTCAAGCTGCTGAGAAGGAAATATCTCTCTCAGGTCTGCCAACCAATAATCCCAGCCCACGACCACCAGCAGCCTTTATATTAATAGTGGCTGCTCCGTATGTAAAACTGACACAATTAACTAAGCATTTGCTGGGATCCTTCTCTTGAATCCAAGTAAAGTAGATTTTATTTTTTTTTACTAAACAAAAAAATACTGAATATGTATATTCCATTGATTGTTTTCAATATACCCAGGAGTTTCCAACTGAATTAAGTAGTTTTACTATTATCCTTCCTTTTATTATTTTATGGTATATGTAGATTCTGGGAGAGTCTGTACATGGATCAGAAAGATGAAAAAATGTCAAGACCCTCTCACTGTGCCCAATGCAACTCTATATATCTGTTACGTCCACTCATTACTCATCTCTCCCAAGACCTGTGTTAGAATTGGCAGCATCTATTGCACAGGTGATCACAGCTCAAACAGCCCAGGATCAGTCGCTAATGTTTATTGAGTGCTTACTATATGCCAGACACTGCTAGACACTGGGGGCCCAGCTACAAAGAAGAAGAATACAGTCCCTGATTTTGGAGTTCCCATCAAAGTTGGGAGATCATAAGATCCCACTCCCTAGTTAGATGGATGAGGACACTGAGACCCAGAGAGGAAAAAGGGCTTACCCAAAGCCACCTCACACTGAGTGCCTGAGCCGGACCTGAGAGCCAGGTCTCATGGAAGGTAGCTTCCCTGTGCCTATGGTACATGGCTGGTCAGAGGGCCATGACAACAGGCATCCAAAGGAAGGTCATGTTTGAAAACTACGCTGTGGCTATAGCTTCTGCTTTTTGTTTGCAATATGCACATGCAAAATAGATCACCAGCTTCCAAGGGGCAGCTACTGAGGCTTGTTAATTACACACAGAAAAATCTTTTTCTAGACTGAAAAAGACTGGCTCTTTTCAGATCCCAAAGAGCTTACATATGGAATAAGGAGTGAATTGTCCACTCTCCTCTTGTCGCCATCATTCCCCTGCAACTGAGATCTGGAAAATAGAGAGCCAGCAGAGGGGTGTCACAAGAAAAGAACTAATAGTGACACTAGCTAATATTTATTAAGCACCTTTTGTATGCCTGGAGAGTCATTACACGAAAATGTCCTTAAATCCCATTATAACCCTGTGAGGTAAGTGTTATTCCCCTGCATTACATAAGTTACTCAGCCAGTGGGTGGTGGGACTTGGCCCCACACCTGAGTCCATCTGATGCTAACGGCCATTCCTTGTCTGTTACACAGCAATGGAATGGAGGCATTTTCCTGGGAAGAGGTGATGGGAAGAAGGAAGGGAACAGGATTAAAGTAAGGGGAAAGAGAGAAGGCTCAGGTGTTGAGGGAATCCAGAAAGATTTAAAGAGTATGTGGTACACATGAGCATTCTGCGAGGCATCTGCTGTGAGGACACCAAGTAAACCAGTCTCTCCTGCCACCCCCAACCAGGCCCGGCATTCACCTACTTGCCAAGCCAGAACCAGGGCAATGCCTGTGACTGCTCCCTATTTCTCACTCTCCACCTTCTGTGACTTCCACCCCATTTAACCTTCTGAGTACCACCTGTCTACCTTGCTTATTTGTAAAATGGGGACAGTCAGGTGCCTGCTTCATTAATACAATAATGTATATATAGCAAGTAACACAGCATGTGGCACATAGCAAGTTCTCAGCAAATGTTAGCTGTCATTATTGTATTTTCTTTACCAGCATGTTGAAATAACAGTAAAAGTGACACCCAAATCTTCAAAGAATAAGATCAAATAAAAGGAAAGCTAGGGGTGGGCTTGTGGCCAACTGGTCTACCTTCTTTTGCTAAATACATCTTATGGTTTCAGATATGTGTGTTTTTCTCATGGGCTATCCCATTCTCCTATTTATTCAGATCTTATCATTTCTTCTTGAGCCCTAAATGAGTTACAAGCATTCTAGGAATGGACTCCAAGACAGGGCATCTTTTAAAGTAGCACTCTCAAGTAGAAATATAACATGAGCCACATATGTAATTTTAAATTTTATGATAGTCACATTAAAAAAATTATTGCTCAAAATGTTTATTTAACCTAATATTTCCAAAATATTATTTCAATATGTAATCAATATAAAAATTACTAATGAGTCATATCATATTCTTTTGTGCATATAAGTCTTCAATACCTGATGGCCATTTTACACCGACAGCACATCTGAATTCACACTAGCCATATTACCAGTACTAATAGCCTCGCGTGGGTAGGGGATACCAATTTGGACATCGCATCTTTAGGACAAAATGACACTGTTCCTTTAAAGACCAAAACATCTCCTGCATTAATTGCGGATGAAGGTGGATCAGTAGAGTAGCAGGTGGGCCTGTTGGTCTCTCTGCCCCCAGGGAATGTGTGAAGAAGGAGCCTGTTTCTGGCCAAAGCAAATCACACAAACCCATCTAAGGCCCTGCTGATAATACATTCATAGAGTTTCACACCCCAGCACACAAACAGGCTCTGGCTAAATAGGCTTTTAAAAATACTTTCAGATCTGTAATCACCCCTCCCCAAAACTGACTTCACAGAGACAATACCTCTGCATCCCAACACTGCCACTTAAACCAGCACCAAGGGCACCCACTTTCTCTAGCTTCCTAATAATGACACAGTACTGGATAATTCATTCATTCCTTACAGGTTTCCTGCGCACCCACTGTAGTCTGGGCATCATGCTAGACAAATAAGATATGGCTTCCAGCCTCAAAGCTTCAATAAGGAACCCAAGCAATATTAGGAAAAGCCTTTTCCTGGTCTTTTTTGGAATTGTGGTCAGAATCATTATGAATATGTCCCGGAGTGGGAACTTTTATGACTGCCTGGCCTAGGCGCTGGTTTCTGCTCTTGGTTTTGATTTCATTTGTTCATTTTCTTTTATTATTACTATTATTCCAAAATATCAAGGGGGTACAAATATTTTAGGTTACACAGATCTTTTTTGTAATGTTTGAGTCCTGGCTATAGGTATGCCTGTCACTCACGTGGTTTTTTCATATTATATATTAGGTTGGTTTAGTCCCGTCTCTTCCACCCCACTTCCCCTGGGTCATTTCTGATGAGTTTTACTTCCCTCTGGGCAGATGTGTGCTCTTTGGTTAGTTCCAATATAATAGAACTGTGGTGTAATAGTACATGTGGTGTTTGTTTTTCCATCCTTGAGATACTTTAGAGAATGGTCTCCAGTCCCCTACAGATTGTTGCAAAGGTATTATTTCATCTTTTTGTAAGGCTGAATAGTACTCCATGGTATACACATACCACATTTTATTAATCCACTCATGAATTGATGGGGACTTGGGTTGATTCCACATCTTTGCAATTGTGAATTGTGCTGCAATAAACATTCGAGTGCAAGTGTCTTTTTGATAAAAAGTCTTCTTTTCCTTTGGGTAGATACCCAACAGTGGGATTGCTGGATCGAATGGTAGGTCTACTTTTAGTTCTTTGAGGAATCTCCATACTTTTTCATAGAGGTCGTACTAATTTGCAGTCCTACCAAGAGTGAATAAGCGTTCCTTTCTCTCTGCATCCCCACCAGCATCTATTGTTCTTGGACTTTTTAATAAAACCAATTCTAACTGGGATAAGGTGATATCTCGTTGTGGTTTTAATTCGCATTTCTCTGATGATTCGTGTTGTTGAGCATGTTTACGTATGTTTGTTGGCCATTTGTCTGTCTTGTTTTGAGAAGCTTCTGTTCATATCTTTCCCCCACTTTAATAGGGTTGTTTGTTTTTTTCTTGCTGATTTGCTTGAGGTATTAAAGATATCATGGGGACTACACTTAACCCTGAGTCTCGGTTGTGGAGCTTCTCAGAGGGACGGTCAGAACGTCAGGACCTGGCCACTGTGCCCCAACTCACTCTTCATCCCTCTCTTCTGACACCAGTTTTCTCAGTTCTGAAGCAAGGTTGGGGTGTGAAGGAAAGAAAATATCATTGGAATACATAACCAAAGGCTCAACTAGGCTAAAATGAAGATTTGTCACTAGCACAGGGGAAGCAGCTCACTCCTGTCTCAACAGGCTTCTCTACCCACCTCTACTTGGTGCTAAGGGACCCGCAACAGAGCAGGATGAAAAAGCCCCTGGGGCGATGGGGTCAGGACAGGGAGGGAGGGAGTCTTGACTCAACAGTGTTGTTTCCCCCCACAGGGCTGTGCTGAGATGCATCTGGAAACAATAAACAGGCTCAGAGAGAATCAGGAGAGAAGAACCCTCCTCAGTGTGGCAACTGCAAGGAGTGGCTGGCTCCTTGCAGTGCCTGATGGGATTCTGGTGTCCCCCTATCCATGTTTCTGGCAAGGGGATTCTTTCTGTCTCCTAACAAGAGACATTTGCCAAGGGCTTCACACGATGGGCCATTCCATGCCCCACTATGCCTGGATTCTGCCCACCACCCCTTGTCCAAGGAGAGGCCTGGACCCTGTAGGGCAACACTACACAGCTACTGGGAAAGTGAAAAATCTAACCATCCCCATGGACTACACGACTCAAACCACTGTTTTATCGGATCACTGGACTAAGCAGTCAAATGCTTTTGTGATAAAGACCAAAATTCCTAACCCAGCCTCGCCCCTGGCCTGACTCTCCAACTTCATTTCTTACTATTCTCCCTACTCCTGGTGCTGGCCAACCACCTGTGTCTTCTTTTAGTTCCTTGAAATCATCATGCCACTGGGCCTTTGCACATGCCTGCCTTATTCTTAGACCTCTCCCATTTGCTTCCCCTGATTAAACTTGATTCATTCCTATTAACTCCTACTCTTCTCTCAGATTTCAGCTCCTAGCACTGAGTTACTCTCTTCTCAGAAAACTATTTTCTGACCTTCTTGACAAGCCAGTCCCCTCTGTTATTCATCCTGTGGCCCCAAAGCACCTCCCACAGTGGTAGCTGACATTTACTGGTAAGAGTCGTGGGTCAAAGTTCATGTCCCTCACTAAAGAGAACATTCCATCAGATTTGTTGCTGGCCATTGTACTCACAACATGACACACAGTGCCTGGTGCATAGCAAGAACTTGAAAAATATGTGCTGAATGAGTGAATAGGCTTCCCAAAGGCAAATTTGGAGCCAACTCTAAACCAACAAACAAACAAAAACAAACAAAAAAACCTTAGGTTCATTTTAATTTATGAACCTCTTCTGTGCCAAGACTAGCTTTTGTCCTAATGGAATATTCTTTATGCTAGAATGTCTGAAATGCTTTCTGATTCCTCTGAGCGCACTTAGGCAAGCATGTCTGGTACAAAGAGACATTATCAGATGATCTGCCTTCCCCAGCTCCAAATCCTGTTTTCCTTGGGCACGACCCAGCAGCTACTGATAAATCTGCAGATAGCCCTTCCCTCTGATTTCTTTCTCCCAGGCCTTATCAAGGGAGCCTCAAGCTGGGAACAGCGCTCCACCCCGGCTATCAGGCTTGCCCTGCAGAGGGACTCATGGCAGGGTGCTCTCCTGAAAGTTATCTGACTGACCTCTGCTTTCCCCCGCTGCAAAATCCATAACCAGCAGAGTGGCGTGGCAGGGACCAGGCTCTGCCGCTGAGGCCGGGGCCGGGGATGCTGCCCTGCAGGCAAGGAGCACTTCTTGCCCCTCCTGTGAGGTGGGCCCTGCGAGCCCCTGAGGAAGCCCAGGTTTTCTCTCTGCATCCTATTCCAGAAGGCAGTTCTCAGATCTGGCAACTGGGAATGAGAAATTTTTCCAGAAAAATACCGAGCTTCTGTCCAAATGAGATTTAAGCCAACATGAAAGATGAAATGTGCTATTTTTTTTTTCTTTCCTAAGGTCCTCAATGTCATAGTCAGCTATTGTCTAAGCTCTTATTTTGAACAAAAAGGAAATGTGTGTGTGTGAGTGAGAGAGAGAGAGAGAGAGAGAGAAGGAAGGAAGAAATGAAAGGAGCAGAAAGAGGGAGATAGCAGGGAGAGAAAGGGGAATGCTGAAGGGAAAGGAAAGGAAGCTTATTCTGGGGAATTTTTGTTTTTACTAAATTCCAACACCAGGAAGCTCCGTGTACACGGGCTCCCCGTTTTCTCCTCTGAAGCCCGAAGGCAAACCAAGATGCTGTGTCAATTACAGAAAAAATCAATGAAGATGCTGTTCAGGAGTCCTTTTCACCATGCAGTGCGGATGGTATCCTTCACTTTCTAGCACTGATTCATTTACTTTCAGCCTCTCTGGGGGCCGCTGACATATTGCTATCTTTGAAGAATCTGAAGCAAAATCACCTTTGTTTCTTACTGCAACTTGTTCCTCCGGACAGTGTGGTAGAGGAGCCTCCACATGACCTCTCTAGGCCCACAGGACTGAAGGGCAGGACCTCGCTGGGCCAGCCACGGGCTTCGGTGCCTCCCTCCACCACCCTGGCATCTGCTCGGGGTGCCCAGGGCCCCATAAGCCTCCAGCCTCTGGGCTGAGGACCTCACGAATTTTCAGACCCTGTTCCTGACTCTAAAGTGTCTGTCCTGACTCTAAAACTCTGATTCCTGCTCCAGTACGAGTACCCTCCTAGCTCAGTAGCATTGTAGAAGGAACCTTCTAGAGACATAAAACCTATTCCAAAGCAAAAGCATTGATAAAGGGTGTCCCGGCACCATGACACGGAAGAACATCCCTGGAGCAGGCCTGGTAGGTGAGGATGTAGCCCCCTGCCCGGCTGAAACTCCGCCATCCCAGAGCTGTTTGTCTGAGTTAAGTAACGCCCTTCCCTTTTGGTCCCATTGTCGATTCCAAACATTTCTAGGGAGGTGAACCCTTCAGTCCCTGTGCTAGTTTCTCATTGCTGTTCTAACAAATTACCACAACCTTGTGGCTTAAAACAACACAAACTTACTCTCAGGTTCTAGAGGTCGGAGGTCTAAGGTGGGTGAGCAGGGTTGCATTCTTTCTGGAGGCGCTGGGACAGGATTCATTCCCTTGCTCTTTCTAGCTTCTAGAGGTTGCCTGCCTTCCTGGCTCATGTCCTCCTTTCTCCAGTTGGGAGGGCAGTTTCCAACACCTCTGTCTCTCTCTGTCATCACATCACCCTTTCTGACCCTGTCTCCCTGGCCACATCTCCTTCTCTGCCATTGACCCTTTTGTGAGTAACTGTGTGATCACCTCTGGCCCACCCAGAGAATCTGGGCTAATATCCCTATCCCAAACGTCTCAGATGAATCGTACCTGCAAAGTCCTTTTTGCACTTAAGGTGACAGATTCACAGGTTCTAGTAATTAAGACCTGGACGTTTGGAGGAGGCATTACTCTGTCTGCCACATTCCCCAACTTTTTAGTATGAATGATACCATCCAATTACTTGGACAGGGGAGATAGGTGGGGAGACAGGGGATCTGAGTAAGAGGGAACAGTGGATCCTAAAAAGGGGTAAAGACTGTAGAATTGAGAGGTAGAGGTGACATAGTGGTTTTTGTTGTTGTTGCTGTTTTAGACATGGTCTCGCTCTGTTGCCCGGGCTAGAGCGCAGTGATGTGATCACAGCTCACTGCAACCTCAGACTCCTGGACACAAGTGATTCTCCTGCCTCAGCCTCCCAAAGCTCTAGGATTACAGGCATGAGCCACCACACCCAGCCTAGTTTTAATGACTTTTTTTCCTGATATTTTATGAGGAGTGTCAAAGGATTTTCTGCTAAAATCGTGCTGTAAATTCATGCTTTGCTTTCTCCCCCACCCACCTCCATCCCAACACAGCGATGACAGAAAAGTGAAATCTAACAGAGAAAAGTAAAAAGACACAAAACAAGGCAAACATCCCCCTAGACCAGGAACAGAAAAAAGCATAAAAAACATCCCCCTAGACCAGGGCTGAAGCACCAGGCTTGCTGGGCCTGGAGTCCAAAAGGATGTACTCGGTCAGCTGAGGGTTGGGTCCCAGTGGAGTTAAAGGAACCCAAATTGCAGGAAGGCAGGTTGACATGGAAACCAGGGGTGGGCTGGAGGTTGCCTGCTTGTGGAAGGAGGTGGGCAAGCTTTCCACGCACCCCGGCTAGGGGCTGATGCGGAAATAAGTCTGTGCGCCCAGCGAGGCTGGGAGAAGCAGGCACAGCCTCACAGCAGGACCTAGGCCAAGCCACCACCGGCTGGGTGACCAGTTCTGACATGTCAGCAGTGCTGCAGAGGGCTGGGACTCCCAGGCCAACAATCACGTAGTTCTGATAGGGTGTTCCAAGGGCAGACTCCTAGATAGAACAGTCATTGTGGTTATTATTATTGCATAACAAACCACACAAAAATCCTGTAGGATAAAACAAGTCATTTCACTTTGCTCATTGATTCTATAGCTTAGAGATTCAGACAGGGCAGAGCAAGGATGTCTAGGGCCTCAGCTGGAGGCAACTCGATGGCTGGCATCACCTGGGGGCACCTCTGTTCACACGTCTGGAGGTTCATGCTGGCTGTAGTTTGGGACCTCAGCTGAGCTGTCAGCCTGTCTGGACGTGTGTTCTCTCCATGTGGACTATTTTGGGTTTCCTTATGGCATGGTAGCTGTCTTCCAAAAGCGAGAGTCAGAGTCCCAAGAGAGCAATGTGGAAATGCATGGCATTTTTAGGGCCTACGCTCAGAAGTCATATCGTGTCACCTCCATCATAATCTACTGGTTGAGGCAGTCACAAAGGTCTGTTTAGGATCAGGCAAGTGAACATAGACCCCCATCTCTTGACGTGAGAACCTTTAGTCAGATTCTTAAAAAAGCATGTGGAGTGGGATATATTTTTTTGCCCGATAACTTGGTGAGCAGTTTGAGATAGAAATATTATCCTAGGTCAGGATCCCCAAGGCAATACTCCAACACTTAGTTCTGCTTGAGATACCCCAGGAGGCAGTACAGATACCCACAAAAGTACTAGATAGAGTTAGACAAAAATCCTCCACCTCACTCAAAACAAGTCTGTAAACTACTAATACTTCTGTGATAATAAACAATGAGAGAAACAATACCTATTAAAAATAATAAGAGATTATAAAATAAAAAGCAGAATTAATAAGAGCAGTTGATTATAAAAATAACTGTAGAAATCCTGGGAGCAAGAAAAGCACAATAGATAACTCTAAACTTGATATGGTCAAAAAGAGAATTAGAAAATTGGAAAATAGAACAGAATAATTCACTTATCACATACCACAGAGAAACAAAAAGATACAGATCTTTAAAAATGGTTAAGAAGAGAGTTTCAGTTCCAGGAATACTATTGTAGCTTGTTTCAAATTAACCCTCTCACACCACCTTTGCACCCTCTTTCCTCCTCACTCTGCTGCCTCTGCTCCCTGGGCACGGACTCTCATTTCCCTCCTCCTTTCCCAGATGGGCAGGAGATCTTTAGCCTATTGAGCTTGAAGGAGGACGGAGCAGGGGCAGAGAAGGGGTGCAGGGTGGTGAGGTGAGGAAGTGCCACCCTCAGCCCTTACTATTGGAAAAGCCCCTCTGCAGGCCCCAGGGGCATTGACCAGGGACCAGGTTTTTTAAAAATAAACCTCAGAGCTTTAACAGTGTGACACAAGTGCTATGTCAAGATGCCTTTGGCCAAGTTAAACCCAGACTCAACTGGTTTGAACAATAAGAAAGATTTACTTTTTTCACGTAACTAGAGGTCCAGGCAAAGGGAAGCTGCAGGATCACTTAGCTCAATAGTTCACAACATCCTCAACAACCTAGTTCCTTCTGTCTTTCCACTGTGTCATCCTCAGTGTCAGTTTTGTCCTCAGCTGTCTGCCCTCATGGTCACAAAATGGCTTCCACCATTCCAGACCTCACAACAAACACAATGTCTGGGGGAAGAAGAGGGACTGCTCTCTCTCAGGTCTTATTTTAAAAACAAGATAATCTTTCTCAGGAATCCTCCCAGACACCTCCCTCCATATATCATTGGCCAGAAGGGACTCATGCTCCCCCCACAAAGCAGCATGTGGCAAGACTGTGGAGTTATCCTAATGGGATTAGACTCATCATGAATTGCTCCTGAGGAGGAAATGGGTGTTGGGGCGTCTGCCAACAGTCCTTGTAACAGGCACCCATCAAGAGTCTCACTCTGTTCTGAGGTAATAGGTAGAAGGTACAAAGCTTTTGGATTAGCCAAGTTTCAGTGAAATAATCCAACTGTGAGATTTAGTATGCAAAAGACTGTATAGCCCGAAGATGTAAAATCATGGGAAAATACATAATTGACGAGAGGAAACAAAAGAAATGCTTAATTCTCTTTGTTGGAGAGTGAGGAATGAGGGGCTTGCTTAGAGGATATGACAATAAGAAAGCAAACATATCTGGAACGGTTAGTAAATGCCCGGCACAGGGCTAAGTGCATTACATACGTTAACTCAGTGCACCCCGCAATTGTCCTCTGACACAGTTACTACTAGTTCCCATTTTACGGTGAGGAAACTGAGGCACGGAGAGGTTAAGTAGCTTTTCTTAGGTCATCAAGTTAGTTCACTGGTCCTTGGAGTCAAGCCCAGGCAGGCTGACTCCAGACCCATTCTGTTATTAATATTTAATCACTGGACCATTCTTCCTCCCTCATCTCAAAAAAAACCAAACAAACAACAAAAACAAAAAAGCTTTCCACAAGGACAAATATGAGCTCCCCAGATGATTAAGCTAGAGATAAAAAGTGAGGAAATCCAGGCAGAAGGGATAGCTAATTATATGGGATGGAAGACGTAAGGATGAAATACACCTGCTAGAAACTTATTAGCTGGTTCAGGTAGGAGGTGGTTATGACCTTAGTTAGATGCTACAAAAATGAATGAAGAGGCAAATTGAAAAAAATGTATTAACATTACTTTCAAAGGAAGACATATTAGTACTAACATTAATATAATTGATGATGGGTGGATGTTGCCAGAACAGAGTCTCATGTCAGTGACCTTAAGAAAAATCAAATTTCTATAAAGGATTCATGGACCTGGAACAGGATCTAGAAAGCCATTTGATGTCCAAGCGAATTGGCTCACAAGGTCACACTCATAGTTCCTCTATATATGCCATTCAATGTTCTCTGTGTTCTCCCTCCCTGTTCCAGAGGGGACTAGGAGCCTTTCTCCCTGGTCACCATATGGGCAATTGGCCAGTGGACGGGTGGACCCACTCCTGGCCAGTCAGTGCCCACAGCACAGCCTGGCACTGCTTCTCTACCAGGGACCACGAGCAGGGCAGCGTCAGCTAAAAGAAGAGACCATGATGCAAGGCAGGATGACAGAGAAGGGAGAGTCAGAGCTGACCCAAAGAACTGGAAGGATAAGGCTACTGGAAGCAACGAAGTGGATGGAGAACATTTAGAAGAACTATTGTATAGGAGGAAGGAAGGTGATGAGTTCAGTTTTGAAAGGGTTGGTTGTGAGAAGCTGGTGGCACATCCAAGAGATGGCATTACAGGGCCAGAACTAGAATGCAGCTCAGCACTGTAGACAGAGGAAGGAGATTCTGTCATGCTGATGTGACCATCCAGGTATTGAGCACGTGGCTGGCACTGTCCTAGCTTCTAGAGCCGAAGCAATGATCAGAATAAAGCCTCTGCCCTTGCACGGTATACATTCCAACGTCTAAGCCCTCAAAAATAAATGACTCTTTGCACACACACCCCACCACAAACTGTCCGCTGTGTCCCGTGTGCAAAGGACTGTGCAGAGGAAAGACAGAGGCTGTTTGGAAAGACAAAGCAAAGATGGTGAACAAGAAAATAAGACAGGAAGGTGCCATCAGAGAAGAACAGGGAACTGAGAGAGCTTCATTTTATGGAAGCCAAAAGAAGAGTGAGTTTAAAGAAGGAATTAGTGTCAAATGGCCCCAGGCTAGTAGCAAAGAAAAAGTCATTGAATTTGACAGCAAGTGTTGCCAGTGGTAAGCTTCTAGCAGTGTTTTTTGATCCTCACTGTGCATCACAATCATCTGAGGAGCTTTAAAGCACACAGGTGCCTGGGAGCTATCCCCAAGATCCTGACTGCGTTGGTCTTAGGTGGGGCCTGGGCATTGGTATTACTTTTCAGTGGCTCAGGTAACTCTAATAGGCAGGTAGAGTCAAGAAACACTGCTTTAAAGAAAGTGATTCTAGCATGTGTTCATTAGCTCCATTTAGCCATTCCATAATGTATACGTATTTCAAAACATCATATTGTACACCATACATATCTACAATTTTTATTTGTCAACTTAAATAATTATTTAAAGGAAGTTTGACAATTAAGAAGAATAAGAAAGTGATTTCTGTAGAGTGGTAACAGAAGCTAGATTGCAGAGAATAAATAGAGGGGTGTGTTTTCTCAGTAGAGAGACTAGGAGTCTTAACATCAGACACGGATGTGTAGCCTCAGTCTCCTGCCTTACTGTGTGATTTAACCTCTTTGTGTCTTATCTGTGAAATCAGGATAGAAATACTTGCTGTGCCCAACTCACAGTTTCCTTGGGAGGTCAAGATGGGATAATAGATGTGAGAGTGCTTTGAAAAAAGATTGAAGTGCTATAAAAATGTAAGATTTATATGGTTGTCAAGTTTTTTTCCCCAAAGATGGCCCTAAAGATAGTGATTATCAACTGTAAAGACCTACGTGGAACCCGCATCCCTTTCCACACTGAGCTCAGAAAGACGGCGCCCTTTGATAAGAGCTCACAGCTACTATCTGAAGGTCTAATGCTGTTTGCAACTCTTGCTTTTTCACAGCTAGCCTTGCACTGGATCTATAAGAGATGCAGTTTCCGTAGTCTTGCAAATCCTGCCTAAAATTGCTAAACAATACACCCTACCAGCATAAAACTAGAGTTGAAGGATGCTGCTATAAACATTAAAATGTAAGTTTAATGTTCTGAGGTCCCTATTAGAATGTCAATCCTATGGCTATAGAGAAAAGGGAAGGCAGAGGACAGATAGAGAGACATCTGCGAGAGCAGGCAACGCTGCAGGATCAGAAAAGCCTGATTTCCCAGGCAGATGGGGGAGGATTGGCAAAGATCTGAGCCCAAACCAGCAGTAGAATTCAGTGACCGTCTCCAGGTCGACTTGGGTACCTGGATATACCCACCTACATAAGAGATGTCATGCCAGGTCTCTGAGAAATGAAGCAATACTTCCCTCAATATTCCACAAACTCTGATTGCTTTCGAGGTAACACCTGCCCCCAGGTGAGCAGCGATACCTGTTTGTGGTGACTAAGGTTCTATAGAGAGGCTTTCTTTAATCATAGATGATCATAGCTGTGAAGAGTAGTATTACAACATGCTTTCTATACACTTTTGGAGCTGACATTTTCTTAGGTGAAAATACAAGAAATACAATTCACTGTCAAGATAATAGCATACTTAATAGTTGAGTTTCTTTTTTTCAATATGCAGCTTGAATTCAGAGCAAAAATAAAACGATGGGTCAACTCCTCACTAGGAGTCAAGCCAGGTGTCAGGTAACCGGTATAAGCATCAGAGATATGGGGGGAAGATCAGTTACCTCTCTCTCTCCTCGGAGTCTGCCCTGGCTCCTTCTTCTCTGCTTGCTCGTAGGGAGAAGGTGCTAATTATTCTCTTGGTCTGCCTGCAACCCCTCTGCTACTCTTTACTCAACCTCTCCCACCTGCAGAAAAGCTTGCTTCAAAACTGCCCTCCTCAAAACAGAAGTACAGACACCCAAAGCCAGCCACTCCCTCATCTAACACTACCTCCAACAGGACTTAGAGATTTTTGCATGTAAAACTGTAAAACCACAGGACAAATGGGGTTTGGAAATGAAGAGATAAAGGAGGCTTCACAAGTTTACATCAACGTTCTGATCCATTGAGAAGTCACTTTCCTTGTGCTCAAACATCCCTGAACAAAGCTTCAAGGATGGGGAGGAAGGGGTACAGAAGCCAGCATAAGTACTATGTCCTTAGCTCCTTTCTTAATGACAAACCCCCACTTTGAAGAAGCATCTCTCATGCCCCAGTGGATAGAGCCTAAGCTTTTGGCTTGGCAGGTAACAAGGTTTGGTGGAAAAAGAATAATTTTGTAGTCATTCACTCCTATATTAAAATCCCATATTTTAAAAAGCCGCTGTGATCTTGGCCAAGTTATTTAACCTCCCTGATTATCAATTCCCATATCAATGGAAAAGAATAAAAATATTATCATATAGTATTATTGTGAACATGACTTGAGATAAAATATGAAACATGGTGTAGCTCAATCTTTTTTTTTTTTTGCTCCTACTGAGACTTGAGTTTTTCAATATTAGGAAGTCCAGTGACCTCTTACCTCTGCGTAGACCCTGTGAACAGAAGACAAGAAATCTCAGCTAGAGGTATGTGCTTATAATTGGGGCAGGGAGTCCAGGGAACGGGGAAGGGGATTCTTAGCAGTTCATTCTTCAACAATTCCTATCATTTCCTCTGTGGAAACAGTACTCATCAATAAATCAGCAAGTGGCAGTGCATTTTCCAAAATTACATGGAAATGTGACCGGTTTATACTGTTATAATAATGCACAAACAAAAGAGTGGGTTTTTCCCCTGCTCTCAAAGATATGTTGTTGACAATTATAGTTTCAAAGGCACAAGGCACAAAAACTGCCCAAAATCTCAAGATGAAGGCTAAAATTAGATTTCTTTTTCAAACACCTCTCCTGACAGTACCTGGTAATGTTATTGTGGCTGCTCTAACCGTGGGTGATTTCCTATCCCCGCAGTCAGTACAATAAAAAGACACAATAGATGTAAGAATAGCTTAAAACTTAACCATAAGATTATTTCAAGTAGCTTCTCCAAGTATAATATCTTAGCTTCCAGAAAAAGTAATTGCTGCAACCATTTGAAAAGTCAAAATTCTATGCAAGGGCCTGAGAGATTAACACAATTGAACATAATAGCTCCTTCCAAACCATTTCCCAGGGACTAGACTGCAAAAAGCCTTAAGCCTTAAGATGGCTTTCCAAATATGTTTTATTTATTCAACAAAGAAAAAGACTATTTGAAGTTCCTGTATTCCTTTCACATGGAGACACTTCACTGAGCTTTAAAAGAGGCATGAGTCTGTAGGTGCAAAATGAGTAATTCCTCAGCTTCTAGAAAATGTGATCATTGCAAACATCTGAAATGTTCAAATGCTATGCAAAATGTCTTTTGCAGAGATACAGTCAAAAACCTTGAGGTAAATATCATTTCAAACTGGTCTCAGCATTTATGTTTAAAAAATGAATACATACTTGTTAACATATGCTTAGTATGGGATGCACAGGGTATCTGGACAGCAACCACAGCTGCCTCTAGGAAGGGTAACTGAGAGATAAGGGCAAGAGGGGGTTTTACTGCTCAGAGTGCATCCTTCCTACATTTTATATTTTATACTATGTGCATGTATTAATATTAAGCTAACTTAATCTAACTACTAAATTTAATTAAAGATGGCCTCTTCAATATGCAAGCCAGTTTATCCACCCCAGTGGAGCAGAAGATCTTTCTCCGCAGTCAGTACCGGAGCCTGGCCTCCTCCCTGGCCTGGACCTCCGGCATGCCGCCATGCAGAGAAGTTCACTGCCTTCTTTTCACACTGAGCACCATCTGTTCTGGGTGCTGCGCTGGCACTAACAGGATACAATAAAAATAAGATGCTGTCTCAAAGCTGTCCCCACAGGATGGCTAGTTCTGCCTTCCTAGACTCCAGCCCTACTCAGCCCTCTCCCAGCCCCGGAACAGGCCATGCATTTCGGATGTACCACTCTGGTCTTTTCCTTGTTGCCTGCACCCTTCCACACTTGCTCGTGTGCACTCACTTCCTTAGAAACCTCGAGACACAATGACAAAGGGAGAAGGTTAAAGCCATCCCCCCACTCTCTCCGAGCCCTGGAATACTAGGGGACACCATCAGGGCCAAATCCTCTTCTGGAACACACTAGCTATGTGACCTTGGCATGTTACTGAACCTCTCTGAGCCTCAGTCTCTACATTGTAAAATCGTGGTAGTCATTCTGTCCTCAGGGGAAAGGAATAGAGATTGAATGAGATCAGTTATGCAAAATGCCTAGTATAATACCCAACACATAGTGGATGAGCAATAAGAGTTAAATAATGTCACCATCATCATCATCATCATCAGTAGCAGTAGGAGTAATATTAACTGGTTCTCACTACTAAAGGGTGATGCTTTCAAATTCCCCAGGCCTGCACACACTTCCGGCTCTCTGTCCCAGGACTGGCTTAGGAGGAGTGTGGATTCGTGGGGAGGGTGGGCTTTATAGCCAGAAGGACTTTACCTGGAGCAAGCCCTTAACCCCTTTTAACATCTTTTTCTTCAACTATAAGTGAGGATAATTACACCTTCCTCATAGGAGCGGGGCAAAGATTACAGATAATGCATAGAAGCACCTGGCACATAAGTGCTCTATATTCGTGGCTGTTTCAGTTTATTCCATGGGGGCTTCTCTAATCTACTCACTGAACCCTGCAAGCCTGTCCCTCTTCTGCCTCCACATCTTCGTTCAGCCCAGTTGCCCCAGCCTGCCCTGCCCTCTCTCACCATCTCTATCTCTGGAAGCTTCCATGTATCTTTCTAGCCTCTGTTCCATCTGAGAGCTTTTGGGACACCTTTTCTGACCACAGTGACTGCTCCCACCACTGGCCTCACAGTGTTTATCTTCCGTAGGGAAATAGGAGGTGGAAACCCAGAGGAACCCAAGATCCTTCCTCTGTGGCCACTGTTAGAAACCAAGATGTTGGCAATAACATGCAGAAAGAACTTCAGTCACATGTGACCAAAGAGTAGTTTCCCAGTGGACACTCCCTGAACTCCCTGCACTGTGATCTCTGTGTTGTCTGGTGGGAAGGGCCACTTGCCCTCCCAAAAGCCAACTGCCTGATGCCTTATTCAGGAGTGTCTCATAACATAAGGTGGCCAATGGGTTCATTGATAAATTAAGACACGCTGGGGCTTCTAGCACGTGGACAGGCTGGAGGGCCATTGGACACATCAGCCTATATTCACACGGTCAGCCAGTATTTCATCTCCCCATGGGCCTGGCTCCAGCTGCTTCTACATCCATTCAGTGCAAATCACACGGAGTCATACCTCTCTGGTTCTCAGCAGTGCTGATAGGGAATACTGGGCAACTCCTGCTTATGTCCTACAGGCCCATCACAATCTGACCTCAACTCCCTTTCTAGGCTATTCTTTTGCGGCAGTCCCTTCATACCTCTTGCTGTTCCCCAAGCTCACCATAATCTTGCCATCTTGCCTGCTTCTAGTCTTCCTCTACCTGGAATGTGCTTTTTTTTTTTTTTTTTTTTTTTTTTTAAGACAGGATCTTGCTCTGTCACCTGGGCTAGAGTGCAGTGGCATCACCATAGCTCACTGCAACCTCAAACTCCTGGGCTCAAGTGATCCTCCTGCCTCAGCCTTCCAAGTAGCCAGGAGTACAAGTGTGTACCACCATGCCCGGTTAATTTCTCTATTTTTTGTAGAGATAGGTCTCACTCTTGCTCAGACTGGTCTCGAACTCCTGGACTCAAGTGATCCTCCTGCCTCAGTGGAATGTGCTTTTTTAACTTCTTTACCTAGTGAATCCTACTCATGCTTTAAAGCCCAGCTCAAATATCCCAGTGAAGAACTCTGCTAACCTCTCCCAGGAATAGAGATTGAATGAGATAGAGTCTGCTAAACTCCCAGAAAGAATTTGTTGCCCAGTTTTCTCATCGTTCCTCCGGTGTCGAGCCTTTCACACAGTACTTCCATTATGTTTACATCGTTCTCCCCACAAGACTATAAGCATCGTGAGGTCAAGGGGGATTTTATAACCCCTGGGGCTGCCCAGCATGTTTTCTGATAACTAACACATTTTATTTAATGAACTGATGGAAGATAACAAATATAAGTGAATAAATGAATGAATGAACAATGCTGTTTCTAACAAAAGACAACATCTATCCACACCTTCCCATCCAAGTGGTGCCTGGAAATTAGTCTTGGTGGGTATGGTTTGGTGAGGGACTGCACAGGGTAACAGAGTCATCTTTGCAAACGGTGGTCACTCATGGGGATGGGAGAAAGGAAGTAAGTTCCTGTGTCCAAATTAACACTCTCCCAGGAAACATTAAATCCAAGGGATATTTCCCTTTTGTACTCCTGGTTTTCACCCTTCTATATTCTTGTGCAGGGCTGATTTCTAATGAAATTTGATAAATGATATTTTCTAAAAAGGTTCTAATTATTGTTTAATTTATTAAATAGCTATAATCCCAAGCCTGAAAAATCCACATCCTGTAGCAGTAGTTGCTCTTGGAAGCACTGCCACCAAAATTATTCCCCTGGTAATTATTCACCTATAGGTATGGCACATGTAGTTAGGATGCCTGCCTGCCTGCCTGTTTATTTCTGGGTAATTTGGTCCCTTTACATCATGTGACTTTCAGTGACCCATATGCAATGTAGTCATCCTACAGTGCCATAGAGCACTAGAAATCATCCGACTAGAACTTCCTTTAGAAAATTCACAGAGGTGTGCTAAGCATAAGCAATACATCAATGTTTAAATCCAGGCAGAGTGCATCCATATCATACATGCCAGGAAAGACTATAATACTGTTTGATAACAGGAACTGAAGAGCTTCCTGATATTTGCCATTCTCTGTAAGAAAATGCCTCACACAAGTGCATCCTTTCCTTTGTATTCTGTAGAAGGACATTTATGGGGTCAGAGAAAGACACTAAAAATCTGCCCAAGCTGTTTAGCTCATATGTACTAACTGCTTAATACAGGCCAGAGTCCAAAGGCCTTTACATGCTTTGTATAATCTTCCCCCAAATCCTGGTAGGTTTTTATTCTGGTTCTGCAAATGAGAAGCCTGAAACACAGAGAAGTTGATAACTTACTCAAGGTCATGTGGCTCATAGATGCCAGAGTAAGCTTTTTCTTAATTGGCACAATAACTGTACATATTTATGGATGCATACTGATGTTTTGATACATACAATGTATAGTGATCAGATCAGGGTAATTAGCATATCCATCATCTCTAACATTTATCATTTCTTTGCGTTGGGAACATTCAATATCCTCTCTTCTAGCAATTTGAAAATGTATAATATATTATTGTTAGCCAAAGTCATCCTACAGTGTCATAGAGCGAGCACTAGAATCTCTTCCTCCTATCTAGCTGTACTTTGGTACCCTTTGACAAATCTCTCTTTATCCCCTCTTCCTCCTTCCATTTCTAGCCTCCACTAACCTCTGGTCTCCTTTTTACTTCCATGAGACCAACTTTCTAGCTTTTGCATACGAGTGAGAGCATGCATGTTTAACTTTCTGTTACTGGCTTATTTCACTTAATATAATGTCCTCTAGTTCCATTCATGTTGTTGAGAATGACAGGATTTCATTCTTTTTTATAGCTGAATGGTATCCCATTGTGTGTGTGTATGTATAAATATGTATATATATATTTTCTTTATGCATTCATCTGTTGTTGCATACTTGGGTTGATTCCATATTCTGGCTATTTTGAATAGCGTTGCAATAAACATGAGGGTGTAGCTATCTCTTCAATATACCAATTTCCTTTCCTTTGAATAAATGTCCAGAAGATCATAGGGTAGCTCTATTTGTAGGTTTCGAGGAATCTCCATACTGTTTTCCACAGTGCCTGTACTAGTTAACATTTCCACCAACATTTCCACCAATAGTGTATAAGATTTCCTTTTTCTCCACCTCCTCGCCATCATTTGTTATTTTTTTTTTTCTTTTTGGTAATAGCTGGAGTAAGCTTTTGAAATCAAGTCTGCCTGGCTCCAGAGCCTGAATGTGTAACCATTACCCTGGGATGATTTCTCCATGGCATGTTCCCCTGACTTCTTGTTCAAGAAGACTTTTTCAACAGGTGTAATTTCTAGATAGCTCTCATCAGATCTTACTCCCTTTGGCATGTTGCACCATACTCATATAATATTCTCTTTAAAAAAAAACCATTGTAATTTTCCAAAAAACATGGTTTAAGTGTTTGCCATATTCAGACATGCAAGCCTTTTCTGAATTTTTTTTAAATAAAAGAAAAAGTTACATGGGGGAAGGAAGATTATTTGTGTCCTCTTGACCACATTCTTAGATTTTCGTGTAAATGTCTTTAGTGGGTGCAAAGTGACCCCTTTGTCATTGGAAACAGGAGCATTCTGTGTACTGCTGTCCACAACCACACAGATGTGTTTCACAAGGGAATGCATCTGGTCCTCATGCCATCTGTATGAGACAGTGTTGGAGAAAAGAAGACATGGTTCTCCTTCTGACTAAGCTTACAGCCCAGGAGCTCACCCCTTTGAGGACTTTCCAGCCCCCAGACAGACTATAATAACATTAGGTCCACAAAAGCCCATAAGGCAAGAAGTCCAGAAGAGAAAGAAATCATTACCACCATGGAAAAAAATCTCGACTTGCTTTATTGGAAAAGGCTTTCAAAGTTCAATTTCTACCCTCCAGCTTCTTTCATTAGTGCTTATTGACCAATATTGGGAGGACCAAGCCAAGAGCAAAGCTAGGGTGGAAAAGGCCATAAGGTAATTGCAAGGGATAGAACTAAAGAAACACATGTGTTTTCCCGGTGCACACTCAGAGGCTGCCTTTCTTACTTGGTTCTTGGGTTCTTTCAAGAGAGACTTGGGTGTGTTTATAATGCCCTCAGCTTCTGGGTGGCTCAGGCCACCTAGTCCATCCAGAAGGCCTGGCCCCAAGGATGGATCCAGGAACCAAGCAATGGAGAGTTAAAACAGGACTAACTGCTTCAGGTCTGGGCAAGTGAAGGGCAAGCACATTGTCCACCAGCTGTGAAGCCAGGCGCTGGGAGGACAGAAGAGAGGAAGCCAGGCCCTCGCCACTCACAGGACACTTCCGAACTTTGCTAGGCACTACTCACCTTTGAGGGATAAAGGAAATACGTGGTGGGCATAGGAGGCAGATAGGGGAGACATTCTTGCAAATGCCAAGGAGAGCTTAAGCGCTCCCAAGGCAAGAAGGCCCAGCCACTGTTTGGGGCCCCCTGCGAAAGGGGTGGGGGTGGGGGTGGGGGCGCAGGCGGGGCCTCAGTGATGAGGGGAGAAGCTTGTAAACACCTGCCTTCCTAAAACCACTCTCCTTGCATCTCTGAGAAGCACCCAGCTGTTGTTTATCCTCCTCCGGGGGCAGCAAATCCGGTTATTTATCTCCCTGTTCCGTGATGTTATAAAGTAAAGAATGGTCCATTAAACTAAGTTTGGGCGTCTGTCTCCCCACAGCCGCCTCCTGGCTGGCACCCTCCTCCGGGGAGGCCGTGGGCGTGGGCTGCAGCCTCCCAGGGTCTGTCCCCTCCCTCCGCCCCTTCCCCTCTTCCCTCCCTCTCCCGCACCCCCCCCCCGTTATTTGGGAGATTAGAGTTCATTAATTAAATCCTGTGCTTAGATCGAACTGTAACATTATTCCAATCACATTTATCTTGCAGGCGGCGGCGGAGATGGCAGCCTCGCTGGAAACGCGCGGGGGAGCCTGAGGCGGCCGCCGGAGACGCACGACACGGCGCGCTCCCTCGCCAGCCACGCCGCGCACAGCCCCTCCATCTTCCTGCTCAGCCTCTTGCCCCGCTCGCCCCTGCCTCGGGGGTCCCCTGCCAGGCTCCTGCCCGCCCCCACCCGCAGCCCTCCGCGGCTGCCCTGCCCGGGTCCCCTCCTCCGCCACACACGCTCACGCGCGCGCGAACACACTCACGCGCCAGCGAGCTGCTGGCCGCTCGATGGATCGATTTCCCCGCTCTCCCTGATCCCAGCTCAGCCCGGGATGAGAAATTGCAAAATGGCCCGGGTCGCCAGTGTGCTGGGGCTGGTCATGCTCAGCGTCGCCCTGCTGATTTTATCGCTCATCAGCTACGTGTCCCTGAAAAAGGAGAACATCTTCACCACTCCCAAGTACGCCAGCCCGGGGGCGCCCCGAATGTACATGTTCCACGCGGGATTCCGGTGAGTGCGGGCCTCCGAGCGCCCTCGGGAATCCGGTTTATGGTGTGTTTGGGGAGGGGGCGGGGGGTGTTCTGGCTTCTCCGAGACTCTTAGGACGAGATCACTGCGTGGTCCTTCCACCTCTCCCTCTGCCTTTCTCTTCCTCCTCCCCTTTAATTTTTAACCCAAAGCCCATACCAGCCGTTATCCTAATCGATGAGATTGCTTTGCTCGTATTCTTCCTCGGCATCCCTTCCCCCATGTCAAAAACGGGGGGGGGGGGCGGTTAAGGAGGAGGATGGTGGAGGGAAGGGCAGCGTGTGCACTGGGGAGGGGGTGGTGAACCCAGACGTGGACAGGCGCGAGGTCGGCGCCCTCCCCGTGCCCTGTCCGCAGACCCCGCGGGCCCGGCTGCGTGCGGGGCAGTTTAATGGCGGAGGCGCCGGGCTCCCCTCGCACCCGTCTCCTCTCCGCCCCCACCCTCCATCAAATGATGCGCGGGTTTCTTCGCATGAAGCCCCTGGGGCGTTCTCCCTGGACCCTTTCCCCCGCCGCCCTCCCCCTTTCCGGGATTTCTGCAATTCCCCCGCCCCCTGCGGGAAGCGAGCCTCCTAGGGGCCGCCTACCCTCGCCCAGGTCGAAGTCACCGCCGGGCGCAGCGGGGCGCAGTTCGGCACGGCTCACCGAGAGCCCCCGCCCTACCTGTGACCCAGGGAGCTCTCCCAGCAGGGCCTCCTGATGGGCAGGTGGCAACTACAAACTGCAACCTGTGGTCCAAGCCGGGCCAGGATGTGGGACCTAGAGAAGCCCCGCCTGGGCGGAGGAGGGGAGCTGGCCAGGGGTCCCTAGGAATAGGCAGGGAGTGAAATCGGGCTTAGGCTCGGGAAGGAAGAGGTTAAGGCAGCAGCCACCGGCAGCCTTCCCCTGGGTCTCCAGCTTCCTCAGCCCTTTATCCAAAAATCAATTCTCTGGGCAGCGGGGGCGGCGCGGGGCAGTCGCGAGAAGACGCGGCCGCTGTCCGCGGTGCTGACTCGGGTTCTCCCGCGCGGCAGCTCGGCGCGCGGCTCCCACCCTGCTCTCCGCAGGACGGCCATTTTATGGTCTCTCCCGCACCCGGAGGGCCGGACAATGGAGACGGGCTCCCCTGTTTTCCTTCTTTCTCCCGGGTGTGCGTGGGGGCAGAGGGCGGATCAAAGGAGAAGGGGCTGCGGGACGGAGCCGAGCCAGCGCGCGTCAGCCCTCCCCGCGCCCGGGCTGGACTTTAATGGCTACCTCGGCTCCCGAGCTGAGGCCAGCACGTTTGTCTGTACCCATGCTCCTCTCCAGGTCACAGTTTGCGCTGAAGTTTCTAGACCCGTCCTTTGTGCCCATTACGAATTCTCTCACCCAGGAACTCCAAGAGAAACCTTCTAAGTGGACATTTAATCGGACAGCGTTTTTGCATCAAAGGTAGGATAGGAGGAAAAGGTCCAAAAGGTGCTTTTGAATTATGGAGCTAAAACAAAACAAACAAAACAAAACAAAACAAAACACAAAAAATCCCTAGTAACAAAAATCTATACTTCATACCCTCACCACCAGGTGTATTTGCATTGTTTTCTTGACTTGACTGAGCAAAGATCAGTAACCCTTTCATATGTATGTAGTGCTAGTGCCCTCTCCTAAGGAGGAAACATCAAGAGGACCAATTTGAAGAGGAGAAAAAGATAGTTTCAATATCCCTCCTAACTTGGGCTTGATTGAGCACCATGATTTACAATTTACAAAAGTCTGGCTAATACTACCAAAGCCATCTATTTAAAAAAAAGAAAAAGAAAAAGAAAAGCTAGTTGCAAAAAGACCACCCAATGCATTTTCATTCCTCCACTGGAAAAATTTGAAAAATAAAATGAAATGGTGCTGTTTCACTGAAACACACACAAAATACCATAATCCATCTCAGTCAAATTACTAGTGAAAATGTTGGCCCAAATATATGTAAGTATTGAAGTGTGATTTTGTTTTGGTTTGGCCTGTTTGTTTTCATTAAGCCTTTACAGCTTTTAACTTACTGCAAAGCTATCTGACTTCCTTCTTACTAGCTGTAGCAGCTTTATTTTATACATGAAGGAGGGTATTTTTGTTTTGTTTTGTTTTTTAGGTGGGGGAAGAAGGATAAGATTTGTTCAGATTGATTTATTCTACTCAGTTATTCTGGTCTACTCTTAGCAAACCCAGTTAAATCATTACTCCTTCCTTCCTAGTGGGATTATTATGCTGCTAAATGGGATGTGAGCCATCTAGTGTATTCATTAGAGGTGTGAATACTTATTTTACAAACCACTCTATTTGGGGAGTTGTGCTTTGGTCATAGCATTTCTAGTTATTGCTCTCTCTCTCTCTCTCTTTTAATTTTAATCTACTGGTAGAATTAAAACAAATTCATGGGTATCCATGGTATTGAGAAAATATTGTTTACTTGAAAAGTTGACATACAGTCATATGATTATGATTAAAGTTTTTAAAGCACTTATGTTTAATTAGAAATTAGTTTATGAAAATCGATCTGTTCTAAAACCCTAGAAGTTCTTTTTAAAATTTTAGGAGGGATTTTAATTCAATATTAATTTTATAAACAACCCAGAAGATTTTCATGGGTAGAACATCTTGTATCTTTCCTCAAAACATGTTTCCAACTCAGTAAAAATGTTCTTCCCACACTAGACCATGTGACCCAAATGACCAGTCAAAAGAATGTATTTCCTTCTCAAAACTCCCCTCATTTCAATCCATTCATTAGGTAATCTTTAATTAATTTTTACCAGTATCACTTTAAATTTGCCTTACCTTTTTAACAGCTTGTAAGAACAGTACTGGTAACTTTGGAAGTTTTGGATTGAAGATTTCAGTCTATGTTGCTCTGTACTTTGAAGAATGGAGTAGTTTTTTAAAATAAAATTCCAAGCAAAGTTGTGATCTGCAAAGCATTTAATTTCCTTCCTGCTGTTTTTTAAGCAAAAGAAACAAGAGATTCAATGTGATTGCTTAGCACTGGAGAGTCTAGCAGCAAAGTAACATGTTACTGGTCTCTCTTGAATATTTTAAATAGCTGGGACTTTAAAAGGAGACACTTAATTGTACTTAAAGCTCAATATGAAAGCAACCTGAAATTAGTTCCAAGTATCACTCTTGCTTTGTTTATGCTCTGAATTGTTAAAATATATATCCATTTTGAGGATTTACAATAGCCTCATTTTCCAAGGACTAGATTTCTTCAACTAAATTGTGTTTCTATATAATAAAGTTGAAAAATATCTCTTGTTCCATTATTCAAAGGACCTTAATGAGATTATCATCTCATTTCTATTAAATATTCAACTACACCCACTGCTATTACCATCTTCATATTTTAATAATAGATGGTGCTGTACTGACTCATATCTATTTGGTTCTTATTTGGACACCAGTGATATTTGATATTCTTTGAACACTGCAGTCCAATAGCAAAATAGACCCTAGTTACAAACTCTAAGTCACTAATGTTTGTGCATGAATGTGAGCTCTTTCAATTGTGTAAATTGTAAACTGTGTCTGACACAGTTTGGCCTATGCCTCCTGCCTGATCAAATACACTCTTCACATAGAGCAGAAACCAAGGAATGGCAGCTAAAACTGTAAGTTGCACTTACAAGCCTCAAAGGATTACATTCAGAACTTGACTGAAAGATTAAAACATGTCTGCAGATTCTGAAGCAATCCTCTCTTCAAAGACCACAATTATGAATGTGTAATTTTTCTTGGATTCAGTGTGCCTGAGATTTTTGTCTGAATGAAATGGCAGCATAAGACATAAGATGGAAAATCAATTCTTTTGAATGGAATGCATTTAATGAATTTCTTTTTATTTTAGGCAAGAAATTCTTCAGCATGTCGATGTAATAAAAAATTTTTCTTTGACCAAGAATAGTGTTCGGATTGGACAACTGATGCACTATGATTATTCCAGCCATAAATATGTTTTCTCTATTAGCAATAACTTCCGATCACTCCTTCCAGATGTGTCACCCATTGTGAATAAGCATTATAATATTTGTGCTGTGGTTGGAAATAGTGGGATCCTGACAGGGAGCCAGTGTGGACAAGAAATAGATAAATCAGATTTTGTTTTCCGTTGCAATTTCGCCCCTACGGAGGCTTTCCAAAGAGATGTTGGAAGGAAAACCAACCTTACCACCTTCAATCCCAGCATCCTGGAAAAATATTACAACAATCTTTTGACCATTCAGGACCGTAACAACTTTTTCCTCAGTTTAAAAAAGCTTGATGGGGCCATTCTTTGGATCCCTGCATTTTTCTTCCACACTTCAGCAACTGTTACCAGAACATTAGTTGACTTTTTTGTTGAACACAGAGGTCAGTTAAAGGTCCAATTGGCTTGGCCTGGAAATATAATGCAACATGTCAACAGGTGTGTATATTTTATTGCATTTTACTCATACCCCACCAGATGGCAAATCAATATTGTAATCTCTTGGGGGAGGGAGCAATCCAATTAGTTAGTTGCTGTGGTTAGTTTAGTACTTTAGGGCAAACTCTTATCTTTAGCAATGAATCATTCTGGGTAAGAAGTTCAGTCTACCCCCAGCTGGTAACCAAGTGCCAAATGGCAGGATTGGTGTTTCATCAGTCTCCCTTCTCTATTGCCCATCCCCTCCCTGGGTAGTAAGCCTAACCGAGCAGTCATGGAAATCACCACAAATCAAGAATTTTCTTTAAATGGATAGCTGTGTTCCAATAATGCCAGGGATTAAATTAGACAAGTCAAGTACTTTTTTTAAAGAAGATGCATTTGGCTTAAATTTTTCTCTTTTATTTGATATTTAGGTGTTTCGTAGATATCCAAGATTAGCAAACCACCTAGACAAATAATAAGTTGTACAACCTGCCTTTGTAATTTGATATTTGAATGCAAAAACATAAGAAAAGTGTTTTACGGGCTTGTTATTATCCGTTGTAATTTGATAGACAGATTGACCAGAGATGCAATATTTTAGTCTAGGCTGGTGACTTTCAACTCTGGCTGTACTTTAGAACCACTTGAAGAGCTTTAAAAAATACCTTTGCCTAGACTCTACCTCAAGAGAGCCTAATGCAGTTTTTCTGATGGGGAGGGAAGTGGAAACCAGGTACTCAGTATTTTTTAATAACTCCCCAGATCATTCCAATATGCAGTCAGAATTGGGAGCCACTAATCCAGAGTATTTTATAAAGCATGATTAATTGTAAGATATTTTTTTCCTTTAAATCATCTGAGAAAAATTGCCTCAATTCCAGATTCCCCTATGTAAATAGCCCCACTGTCTCAACGTAGCCACAGATATTATTATGAGTTGGAGTGGGTTCTGGGAGATGTGGTAAACAGGGAATGCTAAAGATTTTTACTCCATAACAGATTATTCCCATCCTGTAGTCTCCTAAAGTCCTCCAAATTTAAGATCTCTGTAGCTGATGCTGCATAGGAAGAGGAATCGTAGTCTAATGCACTGGTATGTACCTCAGTGGTGGGGTAATACCATAATTTACAGTCCAAACTGGAACTTTTTCTTTGAGAGAAAGGAGGTGATAGGAATAATTACAGCAGGGATAACAGACATCAAATGGGGCTGTCCCAGTTTCCCAGGATGCATGGTCACCCTTTTAAGAGGTAATGTAGCCCAACTCCTAAGCTTAAAGCAGCAAGAATTTATTTACCCAAAGTCATTGCCCAGAATGGGCAGACCCAGAACTAATTAGAAGGCAGACCTTCTGCCAGCCAGTCCAGTGGTCTTTTGACCTCATCATTTTGCTCCCCTTTTGCTCAATTTAAGTTCAGCTGTGCCAAAAGGACAGTCAGAATCATTCTAACTCCTCAGGTAAGAACATTAAAACCAACGCTGAACTTTTCAATTTCATCTGGAAAGGGAAAGGTTCACCTTCGAAGCCTTCAAGTAGTGAAAAAGGAACTGTATGTGCCTAGAAACTTCTGGAAACTGGCCTGTGTGGCCTACCTGCCACCAAAGGCCTGTGGAGTTAACCATAATGTTTCACAGCCACTCAGGCTTGAACCAAATACATTGGTTCAGTGAAAACTGGAAGGAAATACAGTCCAGAGAAACCTGATTCATGAATAGTTTAGTTCTGTCCACACACAATGATAAATACACCTCCCCAACCCCCCACAGAAGTCTCAAATATTTGACAGTGTGGGTAGGAAGGCTTCAGAATACTATCTAAATATGGAAGCAACAATAATCATAATTTAGCATTTTTTTTTAAATTCAGAAAATGTGTAAATACATTTCCTAGGTCCTGGCATGCTGAAGACAGGCTTGGGAACCCCTAGTTAGAAGACAGGGAAGCAGGGAATACAATTTTTTATAAGAGGGTGCTGAAAAATAAGGCCCTGCAGTCTTCCCAAACCCAGAAAGGATTCATTTCTAGGTTTGGAAAGGGAAGTAACAGAGGAGGTCCCCCTAGGTTAAACAACCTCCTCCACCATATCCAGGGCCCTCTATGTAGGAGAAGCAGCGCCATTCTCACCAGTGGCCATCTGTTGTGTCACCATTGAGGCAGAGCCACCACTCTTTTAGGAAGACCCAGAGGCAGGGCCAGCTTCCAAGGTGTGCCAGCAGGAGATCCTGTGCTCAGAAGGGCCCGATGCTTGGTTTAATACTTTGCTCTCACACTCTTGAAATTTTTCAATAATTTTTGAACAAAGAGTCCACATTTTTATTTTGCACTGGGTCTCACAAATTATGTAGCCAAGTCATGCCCAAAGGGTTTTATTTATTTATTTATTTATTTTGTGGTCTGAAAGATAAATTCAAAGCAAGCACTGTTTAAGTTACCATGGACAAATCCAGTTCCCCAGCCAGTCATATTGACCCAGCTGATTGAAACCTTCGACACTGACCTCTGAATCTACATGTACTTATTGTTCTACAGGTACTGGAAAAACAAACATTTGTCACCCAAACGACTGAGCACAGGTATTCTTATGTACACCCTTGCGTCAGCTATATGTGAAGAGATCCACTTGTATGGATTTTGGCCTTTTGGATTTGACCCCAACACAAGGGAAGATCTTCCATACCATTACTATGACAAAAAAGGAACCAAATTTACCACCAAGTGGCAGGAGTCCCACCAGCTGCCTGCCGAGTTTCAGCTGCTGTACCGAATGCATGGGGAAGGGCTCACCAAGCTGACTCTGTCACACTGTGCCTAAGAACTCCGAATGGAAAGTGCCAAATGGCTGTTTAAAAAGTGCCCCAAATCAAATTGAATAATCTTCAGAATAGAGCCCTAGAGAATGTCTTATAAGGATTGTCTGCCATTTAAAAGGAAAGATGTCTTTTCTCTCTTTTGCACTGCTCGTTTAAGAGTTTTAGCAGATTTTTAGCAGGACAGATGCATTGAAGCCACAGGATTGAAACTTGATTGATAAAGGGAATATTGCATTTGGAATTATGCTGCTAATGAAATGGTTTGAAGTATTTTCATGTTTGTATTTTGATAACAAACTGCCTCCCATTTTTATGAGGACTAGAGCTATAGTTTCTACAGCTCTGCTCAGATAATAGTCCTTGTAATCAGAGGCCTCTGGCCAATTGGGGCAGGATCTCAGTTTTGCCAGTGGGATCAGACTCTTCAAAATGGAAACATAAAAAAACTGGTTTGCATATCTCATCTTTTTATCTCTCTATCTCATCATCTATCTCTCTCCCTCTCCCTGCACTCATTCCCTGCCCTATTACCATGGAGTTTAACAATTTGCTAGGAATTCTATTGAATTAGCTTGCTTGTATGTATTACATTTGTACTTGATGTGTTTAAGGCTCTGGGTAACTTTGATGTTTCATGACCAACTGGGCAAATCATGACGGGTCCTCTCATGATTACTTTTGTAAGAAATGCCTCGTAGGAAGTCCTCCCTAGTCCACACAGTCATTCTCCAGCAGGGCAGTCCCTCTGTGGTGAGAGGCATATAAGGCAGTGCATTTTTCTTGATCACAAAGAAAGCCTAGGTCATGAGTGGCATTGCACATCTTGGCGTAGGTGCTGTTGTGGCAAATAATAGCACTGTGGCCACATCTGCAAGGGCATTCCAGCCTAGGTTCGGTGCCTCCCACCATCCCAACCCAAGCACTGGGCTGGGCATTTTCTCAGAATATAGAGTCAAGTGTTAGCTTAAGATCCTGGGGCACACAAAGGACAGAGAAGAAGGATGTTTAGAAGTTGTCATAGAATCCTGTATACCCTGAAGTGCTGTAACCATGTTACCCATTCAGAGCCTTTGAGAACCAGCAGGGTTAGAGTGGAGGAGAAGCTTTGAGGCTGGCCAGGCCAGGCCCCCTGTGAACAGTGCTGAGGTGAGGTCATTGGTCCACCACGACCAATCTGGTACCATTTGTTCTCTTCAAGACAAGAGTAGACACTGGATCTTCCCTCTTTCCATTGAAGTCAGATCTATATGCCTACAGACTAAGCATTTCAAAAGGAAAAACTCATTGTGCAGTGGCAAGATTTGGTACTAAATAGCCCTTGGAATTTGAGATTATTTAGACCTGCCCTGAGGAAATTAGTTGCCCATTCTCTTTTTCATTATTTCAGCCTTAGGAGTAGAAATCACATCATCCCCATCACTGGCTTTTTACTGAGCAGCACTTTGTTCTTCCAATTCAGCCCAAAGTCTGGCCAAGTCGATGTTAAATTTTAATAAGAGTTTCTTTCTTCTTTCCAAATGCCAGTCAAGCACATTTGTTATACATTTGAGTGGAGTAGCTTGTTCTTTTCCAGAAATCTCATCCAGATTCCTTGCAATGTGACAAATACTGTTTTAAAAAAATTGCTGTAGTTCAATAATCAGCTCACTGCCCCTCTTTGGGAAGGTATAATCATGCTGAAAATTACACCAAATACAATAAGGAAAGACACAGGCCTTCTGCTCATGTTCTGCCTGGTCCTAAAGCTGTCTTATTTTTTTCAGAATGCTGTGTAATTAGAGCAGCTTACAAAGATCCAGATATTAACTGGTGAAAGAAAAAACACTCCGCTTCAGACGTGTCACCTATTGTGTCACACCTTATGTCAAATGAATGGCAGTCGTGCAAATAGACGGGAAGAAAGAGGCATTAATGTTTTGAAATGGGCAACACTAAAGCAGCTCCATACTTGAAATAATTATAAGGGGAGACATTCAAAACATTTTTAAATTTAATGGTATAATTTGATGGGCATCAAAACCACACCATGTCTGTTCCCTGTCACTTTAAAGAGGACAGTGCCACCATTTTCATGCTGTGCTCTGTTCGGATCACTGTGAGATTGATAACTGACAGAAGTATTTAGTTGGCTGTTCTTAAGCACTTAGTTCATTTGGTTACAGCTAAGTGATATTAATGCCAGGATTACACAGGCCAGTTTCTGACTCTGGAGTTTCAATCCCAATGTGCCTGTTTGTTTTCACTAAATAGAAATGCATAGACACTTTTAACCTAGGAAGGTTAAAAGAGCAAAAGACCACAATCGCTACAAACAGATAATTGTTCCATTGTAGACTATTTAAATTTTATCTCATCATAATGCCAAGGTTTCTGGTTTGTTTTTTAAGTTCAAGGAGATTTGTAAAATCTCACTGCACTCTTGGCTCCATGTGAACCTTAGAGTGGGAGGACTTTCCCACCCCATTACCATGTCATCTGTCACTTTAACAAGAACTCACAATAGTGAGGAAATGGACTTGTCTCCGGAACTAGAAAGGGTTAGAGATCAGGCTCATCCCTGCTTATAGGCAGGACTTCCCAGAGATGATCCCAAAAAATCACCCTTCCCCTTTTAAGAAAAGCAGCTTCTAGCTGATCACGCAGAATCTCTTTTTTGTTTTTAAACACTGTTTCAAAGATTAAACCTATGTAATCACTTTCACGACCAAAAGAGTTGGTGGGTCCCAAGTGTCCTGATTAGAAAGGCTCTCCTACGGCTCCCAGGCTTGTGTAGTCAAGTGCAGTGAACTGGGCAGACGGGACCTTTGGGTCGTCCCTCCTGATTCAGCTACGGATACATGCCCCTGGCTTTCGCATTGACCTAGCTTTGTTGATTTCTAGACTAATTACATCCTTTTGTCAGAACCTTTCCCCTTTTCAGGATACTCACAGCAGAGTCCACCTTCAGCTATTGGAATAAATTTCACCATAAAGCCCCCAAGGCTGTCTACACTTGACGCCAATACAAATGACCAATTAAGTTACAGAGGAGGAAGAAAACCCCACAGACATTTGGCCACCTGCTTAATGCTAGACCCTCGGTTTTCATCAGCTGTTCTGAGTGTCATATGCAGGTGTGTAGATCCAAGGGAGACAGGACTAAAAGGTAGTATCAAGAATTCCTCCCACCCCCACCAAAAAAACATTTCCCATAGTTCCTCTGCCCTTGTGTCTGTGTCTTAAGTGTCCTTGATTATTATAAAAGTGCTGTATGTTTAGTAGTGTTGTGTGCCTAGCAGTGCTGACTGGGATTGCTGTGCCATCTGTCTGTGACCTTGATGTCAGGCACCAGACCGTGGGGCTACCAGCAAGGATGTGCAAAGGAAGGGTCCCACCCTCAGTATCCTTGTGCCTGGGCTACCGGTTGTCCAAGATTGTGAGTGCCAAGACAAGCCTAATTTGGTGGGAGAGCCAAGGAACAGAAGAACATTCTGATTTGGGGCAAGGCAGTAATTATTAGATACTGTCAGATAACAGAGTGGTATTGACCTGAGGTCAAAGAAAGCAGGGACACATTGTAGAATGCTAGGCCACTGGAAATGGAAAAGCCTTTGAGCTTCTCCAGTCCTGATTCTTAACTTTACAGATGAGAAAATGGGGAAAGAGAGAGGCTAAGTGATTTGCCCAAGACCGCATAGGTAATTAGCAGAAAAATTATGCCTCCTTCCCTAATACTTCTTAGCCTTACCAGCATCAAATAAAGATGGGCTCACAGGGAAAGTGATTTCAGTCTGGGATCTTCAGGGAACATAAAATGTTAGAAAGGCTGTAAAGGAGGAAAAAAGAGTCTCCCCTTCCCACACCAGAATTATTTTTCAATGCAAAACAATAAAGAAGATACTTGCATCGGTATACAACAGTCCACTGGTAAGCACCTACATTCTCCCCTGAGATGAAAGAAAACCCCCTTGGTAAATCATGATTTGGTAAATAACAATTCAGTACTGATGGTTCACAGCTGACAGCTGGAATCTTATCCAATAATGTATTCGTCTTAATAAAACTTTGTTTTAGTAATATGTATGCATAATTTAGAAGTTGAAAGCTGAAAATGGTTATGTACTTCTGCATATGTATAATTTTCACCAGTGGTCCCTTGAGTTAAGAAATGTCTTCCATATATTATAAGTAATTTCAACAGCAGACTTTAAATTATTATGTTTAGTTCAGTATGCTAAGAAGATAGACAAATCTATAATGAATAACTTCGGTGCATCTTCATGTGCAAAATGACAAACTGAGCAATTTTCTGTATAATTCTGGACCCTTAAATCCGTTTTTTTTCCCATAATTGTTCTAATGCACTAGGCAAAAGTTTCTGTTTAAGCCTCTACTTCTCCCTGAATGTGTAGAACTGTCCTTTTGCGTACAGAGAGAGTTGGGGCTGTGTGTCTGTGTCCGAAGAGCCCAGATGGAGCACCACGGGCGCTGGGGATTGAGGGCACCTTCGCCAGCTGACTGACCTGTCTGGTCTCTGTGGCCCAATTAATCAAGGCCACAGATGAGTGGATACCAAGCACTAAAATGACTAATTATGCCTCTCTCACACTCTGATTGCTTTGCCACATAGATAGAACATTTGAAATGGGAAACCTTTTAGAATGTCATTATTGTATGATGCAGTATTTCTGAACATTTATTTTTATTGTGATGACTTATTATTGAAGATGTGTGTGTTTGAATAGATGTTTCTATCCTCAGTGAAGCTCATTCTCTTGTTGTTAATGACAGTGGAGTCACAGCGAAGAGGCTGTTGCAGATTAACTTGGATTTAAGATTACAGTGGGGTTCTGGGGTTAGGACCTGGAATACACTGCTGACCCTCCAAACAAAGCTGTATGAAATTAAGAACTCTTCAAAACACAACTCTTGCTCCTCACTCCAGACCTTTGACTCACAATGTCCTGGGATATGTCCAGTTTACAAAGATTCACAGATGATTCTGATGTGGTCAGCATTTGGAACCCAATAATAACATGTAGCAGAGTCACGTATACCGTTCTGAACAAAGCAGCTAAATGCTTGTCCCTCCTCATGCAGTTAGTATCAGATGTTCCTTGAAGTTATTGTGACATGTGGCAACATAGGCACAGTCGAAGTGATGCAGCCACGCAACGGTGTTGGCTGAATTGACCAGTCACTGGTTTGTAAGTGAATAGTAACGGGTCAATTTAGCCAGAATGGATGCGAGCCTGGAGAGAAGTGAGGAGCACAGCTTTAATGTGCTTTACCCCAAGGCCAGCTCTTTATATTTCAAACTAGGAGTCGGATCTCAGGTCACTCATCTTTATAAATGGATGGACTGAGAAACAGGGAAGTTAAATGATTCATTCAGATTCAATTTGGAAGTCATTTCCAGAGCCTAAAATACCTCTCAAGGGGTCTGATTTCTCAACCTCCAGGTAATGCCCAAAATGCAAAAGTCTTCAAGCTAAAATGAAACAAATCAAAAAAGGAAATTTAAGAGGTTAAAATTCTAAGACCAACCCGGTATAAGAGAGGTGATCAGTTATTACTAGCTGCCTTGTACCGGCCTCTGTTGAACAAGGTGCCACCATCCTAGTGAAGTTTTGACGGGGTTTATTTCTATAACTGTGCACGTGTAAAGCCTTTAATCATCAGAGATACTGAAGGGCTCCTTTGATTTCCCTCCTTGTGATTCAGAGGCAGTTTCAGCTCTTCAGTACACTGCTAAATATTTCACAACTGGCTCTGGAAGACAGTGGGACCCTGATGTGTAGCACCTACCAATTTCCATGGTGTAAATATTCTCATGCTAGCCAATTTCAAGCTACTAACTTAATGTCAGCCAGCTGGAAATACAACAATATGTTTCCAAGAGCCAGTGTGAGTGTGTTCCTGTACAACAGGAGCTGGCTCCAGCACAGCACTGCCTGAAAATTTTCTGAGTCAGTGAGTACCAAACAGGAGAGGCTAGCAGGAGCCTGGGAGGGACTCCTAAGTGCCCTCCTTGGTGAGTTTTACTAATTTTTAGTAAAAGAGCATATTATTGGCTCTTTTAGGCTAAGGCCCTAAGGTGTTCAAGATATTTCCTATCCATGTGACTCTTAGGAACCTTTCAACAGACTCCTCAGTACCTTAGGTAATTACCAGCAATGGCTTTTCTAATTTCTAAGGGTGACTTTTCAGGTAAACATCCTTTTATTTAACTGCCAGTTAAAACCATGTTTGGTTGATCTTTTTTTTTTTTTTTTTTGTATCCTATAGTTCATCATTTGTTTCCCCAATTCTGTAGTTTTCCCTGTCCACTTGCTCCTCATCCTTCTGGGATGGCAAAAAATTCACAGGCATCTGTAAAACGGTGTCTGCAAAGGAGGAGGGGAGAACAAGACACCCATTCCACTTACCTGGCCCCACACGTCTGGAGAGGCTCTGTGGTTCAAAGGTCTTTACCCCACCAGGGGACACCCAGCTAAGCATCATGCCCAGCGCTTGAGTGTGTACTCCGCTGGGGCTCATTTGCCCTCAGAAAAGTCCCTAATGGTCAAGAAACACCACTGAATAGGAACTTCTCAGGGCAATGTCAGTGGTTGACTGGGCAAACTTTTTGGAGCAAGGCATCATGTGGTGTTTCTCTTTAGCTAAGCTAGGGTGAGGCTGGACCCTGGGGAAAAAAAAATCTACCAGCGAACTTTTGGCTACTGCAGGCCTCTGGCATTGAGCAGTAGAGAAACTGTCTTTCCTCACCACTGGTTGTGAGGGCCCTTCCTACTAGGTGTTTAGAAATCAGATACCCTGGTAATCCACTGAACAAGCTTTGTTTGCAAATTGAAAGTTTTTCTGATGGAAGTTTTAGGTGGATTTAATTAAATCCTTTGGAAGGTAATGCTGGAAAAAAACATGTATTTAATTCCTGGGACATAATTAGTGGCCATAAGTTTTTATTCTGCGTGCAATAAGACAAAATTAGATCGCAAAGGATCAAATCTGCTTTCCTTACTACAGGAAAATATCCTACAAATTCTTTAAGGCATTTCTAGACTGCAAATGTTTGAAACTCAAGTTGGACATTTTCTACACTCTGTTTAAAAGACCAGGTTATACCTGTTTTCTGTTATTTTTAACAGTCATTGAAATGAGCTTGTTTCTCTGTACTGAGCAAGCTACATTTTGTTTTAAATGAGTCAGATATACATTCGTATGTTTTTCCATAGTCCCAAACAAATTGCATGCTGTTAGCCTGGGCACAAAGTACGCCTTCATCCTCTGGCTCTTTTCCTGACACTGAAGAGATAAATCCATTGCTACAAGCACAAGGAACTTGACAGGTAGGCCCCATTTTATGGTGAGGGATCAGCCTTGAGGAACCAGCCACTCCTGTAACATTTTTGGCTGGGGAGGTGGGGAAGAAAAATTGGTAGACAGTGGAAGAGAGGTTTGGTAAACGTGTATAGGTGGAACAAAGTCATTAAAGCCCTTGCAGAAAGGAAGGGGAGGCTTCCCTCTGAAATTTGGAATCTAGACCATTTTTCAAGCTGAGTATAACTGGACCTCATGCTAGAAATGCTCTTTAACCACATTTCAAGATCCAGATCTGAGCCCGTAGTATGCAGAAAAGCATCCTTACAGCCAACAGCCTGGGAGGGGGTTGTTGACAGGCTGAGATCCAATCACCAAGCATCAGCATTAGCACTGAAATTCTCCCAGGACACAGAACAAACATATTGTAACATCATTTACTCACATGGGACAATCACCTAAGTCCATAGCAGAACTTCATGGACCTGGATGTTATCTCAGGTCAAGAATCCAGATCAACATCTTCCATGTGGAGATGAGACAGCTGAGGTTCAGAAAGTTGTGGTGGCTTCTCCACCCAGCTAGCTAACTGGGTCTCCCAACCACTGACTCTGCAATCCCACCCCATGCTGCCTCCATGTGTTAGGTGGGAAGCTGACAATCCATTGTGAAAGCATAAATTAGAAGTCAAGACAAAATAATGTTTGTGATACCT
Organism: Varecia variegata; assembly: GCA_028533085.1. NCBI lineage: Eukaryota > Metazoa > Chordata > Mammalia > Primates > Lemuridae > Varecia > Varecia variegata. The sequence continues at coordinate 13,425,758 of CM052443.1, read as the reverse complement.
TCTCTCTCACTAACGTACCTCGGTTTCACCATTTCACTTTAGCATCATTTAAAAGAATGGCATATCTGTGTAGAATGAGGAACAAAGCTCTTTATAGAGGACTGATGGAACCAAAAGGTTGAAAGGTGGGAGAAGGATGAAAGTTATTAAAGAAATGAGCAAGTGTCAGGGAAAATACACGCTGCTTAGATTGTTATTACCACGATGCCCTCCCCCTACACACACACTCATTCGATGCATTTTTTTTGGAAAATGCCATTTTCTGCTGAGAGACTGCTACTGAAGACTTCTGAATTTTTCCCAACTACATCAGAAGTTCTCTTGCTCTTTGGAAGAAGCCACAGCCCTTACAAAGCAGACTCACCTGTCTTATGAGAGGCAGCCTCGCCTGCCCTTGGAAACAAGCTGCCAGACTACAAGGGCTGCAGAGACCCGAGAGAAGCCAGCACTGCTAGACTGAGAAACTTGTAAATATCTCCTGCCTTCTGGGTGAACAGGGACAATCACCTTTCATAGAGGGAACAGCGTGTCTATTGTGACTGTGGTTTGTGAAGAAAACACAACGGTTTGCTCCAACAGTCCCCTAATGTACCTGTTAAGTATGAATGTGCCTGCCCCATTGCCTCACATGCCAAACAGTACTGAATGCGTTGTTTTTAAATAAACTGTTTTCTCGTGCATTGGAAAACACTGCTGGTAGTCTCTCTCTTATTCAGAACCCTGCCCCCACCACACACACTTTATCCATCGAACAGATTGAGAACATCCTCCTTTTAATCATTCTCAGTGTTCCGAGGTCTTCTCCTAGGAGAGTTGTAGAACTCCAGAAAGGTTGGGGTTGGCTGTCTACAGCCATGAACTAATGGCAAGCACCCAAAGCGTCCCCATGCACAATTTTTCCACAGGTCCTTTAAATGCTCACTAATCATGCACCAGGTCTTAACATTATTAACAATAATACAGAATGCGTGAATGCTACAATTACACACATTGGGCGAGGGAGAGGTGCTGAGGGACTTGGTCCATGCTGAGCAGTTAGTGATGAGTCAAAATGGTAGCTCAGTTGACCCCCTGTCTGAGCCCCTTCCCCTGTACCTTCACTCCATCCTCGTCTTTCTGGGTAACCTCCTCCTGGAGGCTTCCCTGACTGCCACTGTCAGCCTCTATCCCTTTCTCTGTGCTAATTTTCCTTACAGCATTTTCACTCATGACTTGAAACAATACTGTTTGTTTAGTCATTGTTTACCTGTGTCTCCTGCTATATTATAAGCTCTACCTTCAACAAAGCAGGGAACTGCCTGTCTTATTCACACCATGCCCCCAGTGCCTAGAACAGTGCCAGGAGCTTAGTAGGCTCTCCGTTGATGTTTGTAGTATGGACAGATGGGTAAATGGATGGACAGATGCACAGAGTCTGTGTATCATTTCAACTCTTTCTCGTTATCTCCCTCCCCATCTTTGTACCTACACTGTAGACACCAAAAGTCTTGGCTCTTTTCTGACTGTGCTGCCTCAGACAGTACCATGAACAAAACTCAATAAGCATTTGCTGAATGAATGAATGAATGAACAGTCCTAGGAGTTATTTTTCTGAATGTTTGTGCTTCAACATCAAAAAATGTCCCGGCATATTAATGCATCAAAGCGCATCCTATTCTTGTTCCTGGCTGATTGCAATTTCCCAGCAAAAGGAGGAACTTGAGTAGGGTAAAATACACAGCATTATTGAAAAGACCCCACCTTCAGCAGCTACGGTTGCACCTGAGAGGGCCTGTGGCTCTTTAATTCAAATCTGAAGTCCTTATTTTTCACTACGTGTAATGCTGGGCAAGATATGAACAGAATACAAAATCTGCAAAATCACAAGGCTTATCCTGAAGGAACTTAAAAATCTTATTGGGGAAATGGTTCAATACATTACAAGGGAATATCTTTTATCCTGGCAAGCTCCAGGGGGTATTGGGAATGAAGGTGAGGGACAGGGAGAAAGAGAGCAGTGGAGGGAAGAAAGGGGGACCCCATTAAATTCGAGGGAAGACAATAAAAATTTTTGATTCCGAATGTAATGCTCAGGGCCTCTGTTTCCTGAAAACTATTAGCCAGGCTGATGCTCCTCCCCCACCACACACACACACACACACACACACACACACACACACAGAAATGGTAACTTGTTCTAAAACAAAGCAAAACACTTCACAAACTTCAGCAAAACATGAAATTGACACCAAGTTTATTGCAGGCTCTCTGCCTGGGGCAGATTAGTACAAATTAAATTTTAAAAGTAGAATTTTTTTTCCTAAGAAATTCATTACCACAGCTTGATCAAAACAAAGAGAATAAAAAAAAAAAAAAAAGAAAGGAAAGAAATCCCCCCACATAAGAGGGCCAACCTGACCCAAGGCTGCCAAGCCAGGAAAGAAGCTTGGCCTTCTGTTTCAGTCCAGGCAAGAGCGTGAGCTCCTTCTGCAACTGCATTTCCACATGGCCCGAGGGTCTGCAAGTTGTTGGCACCAGCCTCAGCCCCAAAGTGTTGCCCCCTTTTGAGTGTGCAACCCTTGGTAAGTAGGGTTAGCTCTCGGACTAGGCTGCCCTGAACACTAACTCATACCACTCAGCACGTCATAGGTAATCAGGAACTTAAAGATTCAATAAACCCAATGCTCTCATTTCCGGAAGAAGAAACTGAGGCTTGGGGAGAGAAAGTGACTTATCCAAATGTACTCTCTTAGCGAGCAACAATTTAAATATGTGATCAGTTTTTACAGAAAAAAACCAGAAAGTTATTTTTAAATCAACTAAAAATTCTCAACTCTAAAAGAAAGTATTTAAAATGACTGTCTGCTCATTTTACTTCAATTAACTTATTGTTACAAAACTGTTCATCGAAAAAATAGAAAATAAAGATATTAAAATTAAAAAACGCCTAAAACTTTCACCTGTTTTTCTGAGTGTGTGTTTGTTCTACATCAAACTACTATTGTGTTTTCTTTTTTCCCCACTTAAAATTATATCAACAGCATCTTTCCACATCATTAAATATTCAATGATAAACATAATATAAAAGCACTATAACTGATTGTTGTTTCAAATTTACATTCCTAGCAATTTTTCATTGCTATAAACAGTGCTCTGATGTACAGCTTCCTAATTAAATATTTGATTATTTCCTTGGATAAATCCCTTGAAGTGGATTTCCAAGTGGTATAAATAATTTTTATAAGAGGAGTTTTTTTCAAAGCTACTCAGAAATATTCAAGTAGAAGCTCAATGACCAAATTTCTAAATCTTTCTTTCCTTAGAAAACTTAAAAAAAGGTTAGGAGAAAAACATGCATCATCATTGAGGCTGACTTTCTCAACAGAAGAATAATGCCTTTTTGTGTACTAAATACGGTAAATAAATAAGCTATTGTTGTGTGCTACTTAGATTCAGTTACCGCATCTCTTGTGTAGGAGCTGGGAGAACTTCACACACTCAAGAGAGAAGGCCCAGCCAATTGCATTCTCATTACTAATCAAATAAGAAGCACCCAGGACCATCTGGGAGAGCCTTCAATACAATGATAGATAGCTCTTTTCCTTATTCCGAGAGTATGTTTATTGCTTACTCAATCCTACTGACCTAATAATGCTTCCAATTCACATTAAGTCCAAGAAGTCAAAATGAGGAGGTGGAACTAAACACTCTACCTTGGGGCTACACAAATCCTATAGATCACTTGTTTTTGTTGGACCTCTTTTAATCAATATCTCCACTTCTGTAGGAGAGATGTAACTTTAAGCAAATTCAAAAGATGAACATATAGATGTTCAAAGCAGATATTATTAAGGGTGGCCAAAGCAATCACCACAGAATCCCCTATCTACCACTGTCCCTTTCTTAAATAAATCTGGATTTGCAACAACAAAAAATTCCATGGATTTATAAAGTATGGTCCATGGAACACAATTCAGTGATACACAGACTCAGATGTACTCCAGGTGTGATCTGTCTCCTTCAAAGGTAACAAATTCATCCTGCAAAAGTCCAACAGCATTACTGGGTGACAGACATTATATCCTCACATTATATTTTGCAAAGCTTTCCACTATCCTAGACCATCAATGGATGCTTCCAACAAACAGATTCAGAAACAAATCAAATATCACCTCCAAAATCAACAAATTCTAAAGACATTCCTAATATGAAAGAAATCATTTCCCACACCCAAGAGGTGTCCAGTGCCAAGGAGATTGATCTTGTGTAAGTGAGTTTTCTGGCTGGGTTGCATGCACCACATTGAAGAAAAAGAACACAGATAGAGAAAATATGAAAGTTGATCAACCTATGACATGAAGGGGTAAGTTCAAAAGAAATGTCTAAGATGTTTCAGTAGACACAGTTGTTCTACACCTTAAGGATCAATTTAAAACTCATTCTCATCTTTGCAGCAGATATCACAGATATATAGATATAGATCTAAACAACTTTAGTCACTAACACTAATATGTCTGATTTAGCTTCCAGGAACCTCTGTGACCTAATCAGCAAACAAAACCTATTGGGAACTAAGGTGGAAATTTAGTAGGAGATATTTTTCTCAGAAACGGGACATATTGAAACTGCCTTTAACAACGTGTTGAAGATAGTAATGGAGGCTGATTAAGTGACTCCAAGGAGAGAAAAGTTGGAGTTCAATAGAAAATCAGCAACTAAAATGGCCACAAGACTTCCTTCCTCCTGTTGGAAGCACTATGTCCTTCAAAACAGAATGTGTGCAAGAAAGTTTCCTGCCTTCAAGTATGTCAATACCAGAATGACTGCTTGGAGACTTCCTTCTTGGGAGACAAAATTATGTGTAATGTGAAGGCCTCCACGAGGAAACAGCCCAACTTGTCCTTCCTGCAAGTAGCCTGGGGTGGTCAGTTGGGAGGCACATCACATCACACACCCCCAACCTGGGTGTCTAGACCAGCACATGATCCTCTTGTGCCAGGGACCATTGTGTGGCTCATTTGTTCTCATTATTTGATCTGGCCCTAAGAGAAAGTATTTTGCATGTGATGGATCCAGCAAAAGGCAGAAGAGGGAAAAGAGGCGAGGTACGGAAGAGGTGAGTGCAGTGAGTCTTTGGTATAAAAGAGGAAGGTCAGGTGGATCTGGCTATTATCTAAAGAAGAGAATCACGAACTACAACCAGGGAGAAGGGATCATTCTCCATGTTCCTCACTGCTGAATACCTAGACTGTTTCCATGTTGTGGGCAGAGTTTACTCTCTGACAACCCCTTTAAGTGATCTGCTTTTCTGAATGTTTGCTTTCCCCCCACCCCACCCTGATTCATATGTTGAAATCCTAACCCCACAATAGGATGGTATTAGGAGGTGGGTCTTTGGGGGTAACTAGATCATGAGGGTGGAGTCCTCACAAATGGGATTAGTGTCTTTGTAAAAGGGACCCCAGAGAGCTGTCTTGCCCCCTTCCCCAAGTGAGGACACAGAGAGACAGTGCCATCTGTGAACCAGGAAGCAGGCCCTCACCAGACGCCAAATATGCCAGCACCTTGATCTTGAACTTCCCAGCATCCAGAACGGTAAGAAATAAATCTGTGTTGTTTATAAGCCGCCCAGTCTATGGTACTTTGTTATGGCTGCCCAAACTGACTAAGACATGGTTTCAGCATGCTGCTTCGGGGAACTCCTCCTCATTTGCTTCCTTTCAGCCTACGGCTAACCTTCCTCACATTTTGACGCTATAGTCTCCCTCCCACTCAGCTCCCAGCTTGGCACCACCTTCTTGCCGGCCCCGTATGGATTAAGTACGTCCAACTCCAGACCTCATCTTGTTCTGTAACCAGAGATCACTCTTGAGGTGCACAAGCCATAATCTCAGGCTTATGATGGTGCCCCCAGCATAGGAAAGGCCCTTGGGAATGATCGAGCAAGCCCACAGCAGCCAAGACCAAGTCCGACTAGGAAGGGCAATCGGACCATCATCTCAGTAACCCCAGAAGCTGGGAACTAGGAAACCAGCCTTCTCTGCTGCCAGTTTGGGGACACAAAGAAGCCCAAGGGATAAAATAGGAGGTGGCCTTGTGATGAAAAAAGAGAAATGAACTCTCATATTATCTCAGTAGAGGAAAGCAGGATCCATTTTTCATCCTACTGAGAAATTAACTTCATTTTAACAATAGGTTTTTTGTTTTTGTTTTTTGAGACAGAGTCTCACTCTGTCACCCAGGCTAGAGTGCAGTGGTGCCATCACAGCTCACAGCAACCTCCAACTCCTGGGCTCAAGCGATTCTCCTGCCTCAGCCTCCTGAGTAGCTGGGACTATAGGTGAGGCTCCACTGTGCCTGGCTAATTTTTTCTATTTTTAGTAGAGACGGGGTCTCCTTCTTGTTCAGGCTGATCCCAAATTCCCAAACTCAAGCGATCCTCCCTTCTCGCCCTCCCAGAGTGCTAGGATTACAGGCTCGAGCCACCGCACCCAGCCCATTTTAACAATAGTTTTTAACCTAGAAATATCAATGTCTTCTTATCAGAAAGTCTTTATTATTCCACAGGCATGGAAAGCAGCAATCTATAGACTGGAAGGGCTGGAGGCCTTTCTAGAACCCCTCTCACTGCGCTGCAAGCAGCTGTGCTGACAGAGCCTGACACGGCATCAGATTAAACAGAGCCTGTGAGATCACTCATAAGATCTGACTCCTAGATGCAGACCATTGCTGATACACCGCTGTCACCTCATATGTTCTGAGACATTTTAGAGATGCTTAGTTATACGGAGACTGTTTGCCCCTCCTTGCCCAGGACTGGAGCAGTTTACAACACTTGTCCTGGCATAATTACCAATAGAGCTTCATTTCACTCTCAAGAATGTCATGATTTGGACAAGATATAATAACACGATCACCCTACTTATTGATCATAGGGTCTGGCCACTTCATAGAGGAGGAAACTAAACCCCAGGGTAGTGGATGACTGATGCCAGCTCCCAAAGGACAGTGATGCACTGGCTGACCCCTCCCCAGCCACCCAGCTGTACCAGCCTCTCTGCGCATCGGTATCTTCATGACTACAACACTCTGCTGACATTACTTGACTTTTCTATACCTATAGGCTAGATTTTTCTTTTTCCTACTAAAGTGTAATTTACATGTAATAAAGTACACAGATCTTAAGTATTTAGTTTCATGAATTTTAACCCCCAAGACAACATATAAAGCATTTCAGTCAGTCCTGAAATTTCCATTGGATCCCATTCAATCAATTCTTCCATCTCAGAGAAAAACACATTCTGGTTTCTATCCCCACAGATGATCTTGCCTGTTCCTGGACAAAAGGAATCATCTAGCCATAGGTCTGGGCGGGGAGTGGGAGGGTATTCACACCATGGAATACTACTCCGCAATTAAAAAGAAATGAACTGCTGATGCAATTAGCGATATAGATAAATCTCAGCATAATTATGTTGAGTGAAACAAGCCAAACGTAGAAGAGTACCTACTGCATGATTTCATTTACATTATATAAAACTCTTGAAAATACAAACTACTCTATAGTGACAGAAGTTAGACTTCAGTTGCTTGGGATGGGAGGGTGGGTGGTGGAAGGTGGGGAGGGTGGAGAACGATTATAAGAGGGACACACAGAAACTTTTGGAGGTAATAGATACATTCATTACTTTGATTGTGGTGAAGGTTTCTTGGATGTATACTGATGCCAAAACTTACCCAATTTTATACTTTAAATATTTATAATTTATTGTATGTGAATTATAGTTCAATTAAAACTCTAATTTTTTAAAAAGTTATTTGAAGTTCACCTGGCTTCTTATCCCTGCCTTTGGCATGTTCTTCCCCATCATTTTCCTATTCTTTCCTCCTGGGAAACACTCATCACTTTCCGGATTATATTTCCTTTAGGTTTCTTTCTGTCCTTGCCACTCCGTTTTTTTTTTAATGATAAAATATTCATGATCATAAAATTTGCCATTTTAACCATTTTTAGGTGTACAGTTCAGTGGAACTAAGTACATTGACATTGTTGTGCAACTATCATCACCATTCATCTCCAGAACTTTTTCATCTTTTCAAACAGAAACTCTGCACTCATTAAACAATCCCCCGTCCCTTCTCCTGCCAGCCCCTGGCAACCACATTTCTACTTTCTGTCTCTACAAATTTGACTAATATAGGTAACTCATATAAGTGGAATCATATAATATTTGTCCTTTTGTGACTAGCTTATTTCACTTAGTATAATGTCCTCAAGGTTAATCCATTCGTAGCATGTGTCAGCACTTCCTTCCTTTTTATGGCTGAATAATATGCCACTCTATGTGTACCACATGTTGTTTATCCTTTCATCAAAGCACTTGGGTTGCTTCTACCTTTTGGTTACTATATTTCATGGATTATGATTTTGCAACTTACCTGGCTTATTCTTTTTTTTTTTTTTTTTTAAGGCAGAAGCAGTGGTTTTTGTTTGTTTGGTTGGGGTTTTGTTTTGTTTTGTTTTGAGACAGAGTCTTCCTCTGTCACCCTGGGTAAAGTGCAGTGGTGTCATCATAGCTCACAGCAACTTCAAACTCCTGGGCTCAAGCGATCCTCTTGCCTCAGCCTCCCAAGTAGCTGGCACTACAGGTGCATGTCACCACACCTGGCTAATTTTTCTATTTTAGTAGAGACGGGGTCTTGCTCTTGCTTAGGCTGGTGTTAAATTCCTGAGCTCAAGCAATGCTCCCTCCTCAGCCTTCCAGAGTGCTAGGATTACAGGCGTGAGCCACCCCCATCCCCACCCAGCAGTGGTATTTTGCAACCTTCTACTTCTTAACAAGAATTAGAAGTCTTCTATATATTGACTTGTAATCTCATTTTTTATCTGATGCAAAATCCTAGAATTGAAGAACAGATGTCCATATTCTATCAAACAAAGAAGGTTATGAATTATGAAAAAACATAAACACTAAAGCCTCAGATTTGTAAAGATGTTTGTGCTTTTCAACATCTGAGATGAGAGCACCACAGCACAAACAGCCAACAGAAATGCAGTTACAACTGGGCAGGTACTAGAACTCACATGCTTTGATTCTCAGTCTAGTTGTCTTCTTGCTACATTGTATTTTCTCCATAGCATTAGTGGAAGATATCACATTAGATTGAGAGATCGGACATCATAAATTAGTGAATTTTTTCACAAATTAATACACAAATGTAACACAATTACAACCAAAATTCCAACCAGATTTTGGAAATAGAAGGCAGAGAGCAAGGCAAAGACCAACTTAACTTGGCAAAATGACTATTAAGCTCAGCCTGAAGAATAACTATGAGAAAATCATCCAAAAATTATTTAAAAAAATAATTAGTAATGAATGACTAGCCTTAGAAGATATTAAAACATATTTTGAAAGTTACTATAATTAAAAGTATATTACTAGTGAATGAGTTGATATAAAAATCAATATATTCTGTTCTTGAACAGAAATTCTGAAAGCAGATCCAAGAATTCAGTACATGATTATAAAGACATTTTAAATCAGTGATTAAACAAATGATACTGAGGAAAATGGCTAAGCACCTAGAAATGAATAATAAGAAAGTTAAAGTTACAATCACTCAGGTTCCTGTATCTAAAGAGAGGTTTGTTGTTGCTGTTGTTGTTGTACTATTGTTTTTAACACAATCTCTCATGTTCTCCTTCCATTACACTTATTTTTGTTTCATTTAGCAAGAGATTTTTACCAGGTTACTCAAATGTTTGGATAACTAACCACCTTGCAAACTGTCACTTACCCAAAATAAGCAACATTTTTTAATGGCAGATTTTTAAGAATTGGGATTTCTTTCATATTACTGGCTCCAGTGAAAAAGCTAAGGAATATTCTTTAGATATTTCCAAGGCTGAAATATTATTTACAAATATTCAACAAATTAAGCCCATTCTATGGGCCAAGTAGTGTCATAAGTTTTGAAGATAAAGAAATGCATAAGGCTCAGTCCTACCTTCAAAATGCTATTTAACCCACCATTTGAGGCAATGGACTGTCTGCAATATATGTCCCCTCTTTGCTTATTGTGAAATCATATTGTTTGGTTATAATTTCCTTATAATAATAAGGGCACATTGGGTAAACATATGAAATACCATGTAAAAATCTAAAATTCCAGAAAAAGTATTCAATACAGCTTTTGCTTATTAGATCTCTGCAGAGATTAAGCAGGATCATTAGAATCTGATGCCCGTGTCTGAGGATGCTCGCTCTAGCAGATTTGCTGAACAAGATGGATCCTCCAGTCTTCCCCCCTCGCCCCACAAAGCAGACACAGCTGGGAGCCTCATCGCTGCTCTACCCTCTCCCAGAACAAATCTGACAAGCTGATCGCATTAGGCCGTGACATACAAAATATGGCATAATTGTAGACTGTAATCATCACGATGATAGCTGACTTGATAAGAGAGGTCAAATCCCATTTTTATATCCTGAATTTCTAAAATATTGTTTCGTCAAAAAAATCAATTTCTCATTTTTCTAGCGTTAACTTGAAAAGGGTATAATTGATCAAGCCTAAATCCCTTACATCACCCAGGACTGTGTGAAGGGCTCATACCCAGCAAGCCACTTGAGTTAGGGCCAGGCAGACGGCAGTCATCCCCAGCATCTAACACCCATGGGCCTGAACAGCTTCAAAGCAAGAACACGTTTTACATCCTTTGGTTAAGACTGTGGGGAAAACACAGGCTCGTGGAATATAGATGCTCAGCTGGCTCATTTGGGTTTTGTGGTCCAATTTGTGGATGAGATATTTATAAAATCCGGTGATTACAATGCCATCTCATTAACATTCGTTAAGTGAAAACCACAAAGTGCAGGATGAGACTCCAGTCTGAGGGGAGAGGGAGGAAGGAGTAGGGAAGTTAGTTTTCCTACCTCAGCACAGGCAAAAACAGAGATCCAATGTAGAGGACCCCTCCCACTTCCTTTAAGTGAGACTTTCTTCTTACTGAAGGGAAAAGGGAGGGGAGTGGAAGGTGAATAGTTTTGCCATTTGTCAATTTTGTTTGATCTCTGAGCAAACAAAATCCAAGTCAATTTTCCCACAAATTTGAATTCTCCATTCCTTGTAAGATTTAGCCAAGGAGACACCTCCTCCAGGATGTCTGCCTAGACTAAATTTGCCTCGCTAGATCTCTGCATGCTCAATGAGGCCATGTGGACTGGATTCATGGTGTTTTCAGCACAACGTTGCCATTGCTGATTTGCGACTGATTTCTGCCTTCGTCCCTGTGGGGAGGCAGTGTGGCTTCATGGAGAGAACCAAGACTGTGCAGTCAGAAAAGCCTGTACTCCAGTCCCAGCTCTGGCACATACCGGTCCCAGAACCTCTGATAATATTCACTTTGCAAGGATGTTACGGTGGTGGGGAGTGTGGGAGGAGGAACCATATGAATTCCACAATATCTATCTAATGAGGGCACTCAGTCAATGGTAGCTACAATTATTATTATTTTATTGATGTCACTGACTTTTCTAGTCAATCTCAAACTCACAAGTGGTTTAGCTAATGCATCCTATGCATAACCAGCAATGGGGCTATCCATTCAGTGGACAGTCAGTAAATATGAACTGAATGTATGAATAATGCTACATCCAGACGGAGAACATTTCAAAGTTGGGCTCCATTTTCAATGATTAGTCACCCTTAGTGATTATGGCTGTGGTGTGTGCAGTGACTTTACTTCATGACTCTGCAAAATTTTCAGACCAGTCTTTCTTTTTTATCAATTATAGGAAAATCTAGATTTCCAGCATTCTTGTCTCCTAACACCCTACACCCTAGTCCCCATGACAGGTACACGTGCGCACGTACACACACAAACACAGCCAAGATTGTTTCAGTGGTCCTTAGTGTCACTAAACATAGAGCCAGAAACTCCAAATGAATATACAGAGCCAAAGGCTGCTGGACTTCCATAATATGCTCAACCCAAAATCATGACCCACATTTGTATCTTTTGCCAACATTTATGTTTCTGGCAATGAGAGGCAGAGAGCCATCAGCTAGAAAGGACTGTTTTTGTGACTTTAATTCCACACTGTGCTTTTCCTCTGCAGACCAGAGCTGCATGCATAATTAACCCTTTGCAGGCTGAGTAACTGAAGCACAGGATTGCTGGAGCTATCCAGTAGAAGCAGAAGATTGAGTCTGTCCTTCCGGGGGCCAAACAGAGGCCAACACAATGCATCCTATGGAGAACATGTGAAATTGCAAGTAAGAAGAGAATTTCCCAACTCTGCTATCCTGAAAGCAATTGAATGGGCTGTCTTGGGAGATAATGCAATTTTCAAAATGATAACCACAGGAACAACTGGAGAGATTCTTGCATTGGGAGGAAACAGAAGTGGCTGGCCCCTGGGGCTCCTTCACCTACTCAGACTCAGCAAGCAGGTGCCACAGAAAGGCTGGGAGCTGGAGATGAAGTAAGCACCACTGATGCAGTGATTCTGGAGCAATTAAGGCTTCAAAGCTCTGCTGCTACACCTCTCTGTTCATGATGGGTAGGTTCACACAAGAGCAGATTTTTATACACAGAGTCACATCAGTCTATTCATTGAAGCATCTCAGTAAGGAAAGAAGAAGTCTGGAGAAGAGATGTTGCTGATCTTCTTCAGCATTAGAATCTCAAACGTCTTGGTCTCTCACCTGAGGGTTCCTTCCTCACAGCTGGAATGTCCTTAAATTCCCCATTCTATCTCCCAAACACACACTCTCTTTGCACCTAGGTTTCCCCCTCAATTCTACTTCATTCAGCATGAGTAGACTCAGCAGCAGATAGCTTGGAATTATTCAAAAGACAATTCCCTCTCACCCAAAGTCTAGTTCCTCTACCTAATTGTAACTATCCCTGAAACTACTGCTATCAGACAGACAGCTTTAGGTTAAAGAAGTTCTTCCAGAAGGATTGTGGTAAGTACACGGTGAGCCCCATGCACATGGCACACATATTATTTTACCAACTTCCTAGCAAAGACAGGGTCCTGAAAAGAGTAGGAGCAAGACCAGAAGGTCTAAATGGGAGGTGAGATGATGGCGTGAGGCTGACTATGCAAGGTGAAAAATGGATTGTAGAGTTAAGAGAACAGAAAGCCCAGGAGAAGTTCCAAAGTTGGAGAAGGGAGGTGAGTAGCCAACGGGTCTGCAGTAGAGTGGAAAAGAGGGCATCGAAATAGAAATAGCAAAATAGTAAAACCAAACCTGGCCAATATTCATTCATTCATTCATTCATTCATCAAATGCTGCCTGAGTGGCTCTATGTACCAGGCACTGTTCTGAGCACTGGATGGTATAGAGAAAAAGTCAGGGACTTTGATGCTTTCTATCCACTCAAGTTTTGGCTCTGTGGGTCTAAACCTTCTAATTCCCAAAAAAGGAACCATACTACCTGGAGGCATAGTTAAGAGTTCCTTTGAACTTTAAGCTACAGCTGCCACCCAGTTATTTTGGGGTCCTCATGCCAAGAGACCAGCAAACAAGTTAAGGAATCAAGCACCTGGCAAGGGTAATTGACCCTGGTCAACAGGAGGGGCTTTGCTTCTGCTACATGACAGAAGTAGGGAAGATCGTGCTTGGCAATCAGGTGTCTACTGGGGAGTCTCTTGATTCTGCTGTGCTCATCATTTAATGGTGAATGGGTGAGAACAGCAGCCACAGACTGAGAAGGGCACAGTAACCAGGGGCTCAGGACCCTCAGAGATGAGGGACTGGTTACCTCCAGCAGGTAAGCCACCCAGACCAGCACAGGGGCCAGCCAGAGTTGAGGGGAATACAGAATGAGCGGTGAAGAAGGGCAGAATGAGGCTTGAGATCAAGTGCAGCAACAAGAACTGTGGTATTTCCTACTAAGTCTTCACTCATAAGCTCCCAGGAAATAAGACCAGCCAAAATTCAACAAGAGATGTTCCCAAATAGGGTGAATTTATCATAGGAAGTAGGTGGATTTGAGCGACACAGGGACGGACCGTGGTGCTCACTAAGGTGCTCCACCCAGATCCCCCTTCAGGACTGGCGCACACCGCACCCCCTGCACGCCCGCTGCTAAGAATACTGAGCTCCCGGGACTCACTGGGAGCCACAGGAGCTGTCTTGTCAGGGGTGACGGCCCCTCTTAGGGGACAGCCTATGGCCAACGGCTGGCGAATGAAGGAATGTGAAGGTCTGGTCCACATGCATCAATACAGAACAGCTCTGAGGGGCCACCTCAGCTCCAAAGCTCCCTGTAGAATTGGCTGAGACCTCCTTTGCTGCAGGAATACAGGTCAGTTTCTCCACTACCTTACAGACGTACCTCCTGAAAACACTCACACTAAACTTTCTATGTGAAACCCTGTCTCGAAGTCTATTTCCTTGTACACAATCTCAGACATCCCTGCTCACACACAGCATCCCACAGCCCAAGCAGACTGCGCTGGAACAGAGAGCAGGAGGGTTCCTCTTCTTGGCTCCATCTCCTCAAGTAAGTTCTCTGTTTAATCAGATCTACCCACCCTCTCAGAATCTAGGTGAGTGATCCTCCATCCATGCTTCATTCTGAATCTATGAGACTACACAGATAATTAAGTAAACCCTTTGCAAAGCACATCACCTCTTCCAACACAAGTGACCAATAAAGATAGTGAGGTAAGGGCATTTTAATGTCAGGAAGTTCACGTGGATGTATCATGGTATCATGATAGACTGGTCCATGAGAAAGAGTTAGAAAGACTAGGTCGTTAAGGTCAAATGACTATGGAAGTCATTTAACCTCTGTGAACCTGTTTCCTGATCTATTTAAAACACTTGTTCTGACTACCCCCAGAACTTTTCTGAGACTCTTCTCTATAACAATAAAAGCATTTACCACATGGGGTTCTTAGAAAGACTAAATGAAATAATATACTACAATATCTGGCACATAGTAAACACACCATATATGGTCAGTATCAAATGAAAAGATACTTGCAAAATGACTTTGGAAATTCTAACACACTACAAAAATTCCAGCAATTATGATTACAATACAATATATTTAATATGTAATATTTTACATATTTTCAGAGGGTTAACTTTGTCACCTAAACAAGAACGGGATCCTTCTTTAACAAGAACAGGATCCTTCTTTTCCATTTCATTTAAGTTCAAATAACCAGTGCAGTGTTTGCCACTTGGTAAATGCTTAAAACCTTTTTCCTGACTTGCAAGGCAGGAATCAATGAGGAATACCGTGCCTTGGCACCCTGTGACTACTAGAAGTGCAAGTGCTTCTGTAATGCTCTGTGGAAGAGAGATTTTTTTTCATTAGACTGAAAAAGGGGAGGAAGAGCTACACTTCCCAAAAGCATCCCAAACATCACCCAATGATTTCAAAAGCATTCTTATTTTGTCTGAATGTACTCTATTCAAGGGTTATTTCTAACCATCTGATATTTGATATTTCAAGGTGCTGGTGTATATTCCACTCATTTTCCTTTACATTTTATTAAATGAGAAATCAAGGATTACATCTATCCTATGCTTAAACTTCTTAATGGAATCAAAATCCTCTAAGGATTATCTTAAAGCCGGGTAATATTTTTAAGTGGGACCTGAATTTAGCCAAATAGCTGCATGGTTAGAAACATGTCTACCTGTCTTCTTAAAGTGACTCCATGACTTTGGATTTCTGTATCAATGATCCACACCAATGTTGGCATATAGATTATGAGGAAATTCAAAAAACACTCAGATAAATGGCAGTATGTCTCTAGATAAGGATGGTTAGGCAGCCCCAAGCTGTGTGAGGCTTTGTCCTCTATCCTTCATCTACTCATCTCCTTCTCTTTATCTGTGTTGGTACCCACAGTCTCTGCATCAGTCAAATAGCTTCTTTTTCCAGATTCTTCAATCTTTCCTCAAATCTTACTTTCTATTTATGCTTTCTTAATACACAGTAATTTCCAGAATTCATCTCACGTGTGAAACTTGGGATTTCCCCCATGTAAATGATCACTGCAGAGTGCCAAGCCAGAGACTTTGTTCAGCCTTGGTTCCTCTCCACTGGACTGTGTCCAAGGCAGGAGCAGC
The DNA here is from genome assembly GCA_028533085.1 of Varecia variegata. Lineage (NCBI taxonomy): Eukaryota > Metazoa > Chordata > Mammalia > Primates > Lemuridae > Varecia > Varecia variegata. Next base: position 13,409,672 of record CM052443.1, on the reverse strand, counting down.
TGCCGGCTATCTTAGAAAAAGTTGTAATCATTACCTAATAATTACCTAAAACACTGAGTAGCATTTGGTATTTGAATGACAGGTCTCCATTTCACAGAGGAAACACAACTACAGCATTTTTTTATTCATTCCTATTATAAAACGTTGTTTCTTCATATTACCAATCTACCTTGATATTGCCCTGCAAGACCTGTGAGAGTCACTCATACTTGATTAACGTGGGACGGTGATTGCCATAAATTCCATCAGCTACGTCTCAAGCCAACTGTTGCACAGCACCTGAAAACATACCCTTGCTGGGTTCCACTCCTTGAGTTACTGTTCTACGCCAGAAGCATGAGTGCTGAGGTCTCGATAGCTGACTATGTTAATACATGCCTTTTCATGGCACCTGTTTTTTCTCAAGGTCTTCACTGGCCGACCTTAATGAAATGAAAAGGAATAGAAATTTCAGATGCCCTGGAAAGCCCAAGAAAGATTCATTTTTGGGCATAAGGTTCTGAAACTCTATCAGGTCATACCATGTAAATGGTCACTTTTATGTCAAGCAGATTCCACAATGTTCTTAGATGTTGTTTTTCCCGGTGTACAAATGACCCAGTTGTGTGAACACACAGTGGCTTATGAGACTTGAAATTTTCAGGGCTAAGAACAAACACTCTTCGTATCAGCCACAATACTACTGTCCAGGGTATTCACTCCTGCCTTCTCCTCCCTTTACTAAGCTTCACATGAATTTCACATCTGACCCTAATGCTCTTAAATAACAGAACTTGGAACAGATTGACCATACAGAGTGGCAGTTAAAGGCATGGTCAGGCAGACCTCCATTCAAATCCCACCTTTACAACTTACTATCAGTAAGATCAAATTACTTAACCTAATCCTCAGTTTGCCCTTCTGTAAAATGGGGATGATAGCAGTTCCTGTCTCATAGGTTTGTTGTAAGGATTAAATGCTATCAAACAGGTGAAGCCATTACGTAGTATAACACACAGTAATAGTTCTATCAATGAATTGTTTTAGCCAACATTTGGCTACTCAGAAATCTAGCCACCACCAAAACATACCAGCTGCAAAACTGCTATGACATGCTATGAACATAGAACAACTTAACTCAATTTATCTATCTCCCATCTTTTATTTCACCATGCCATTTTAACTCTGTATATGTTACATCCCACAACACATTATTGTTTTATGTAATCAATGTTCTTTATATTTTCCTATATTCTTGTTCTTTCCAATGCCCTTCACTCCTTCCTACATTTCTGTGTTTCCATATGTAATCATTTTCCTTCTGCCTGAAGAACTCTAGAGGTCTACTAGAAAAAAAAACTCTCAACTTTGTTTATCTAGAAATGCCTTTATTTTGTCCTCACATTTGAAGGATTTTTTCCACTGGGTATAGACTCTAGATTTGCTTCTCCCCCCAGCACCTTAAAGATGTCATTCCATTGCCTCCAGCTTCTATGTTATTGTTCTGCCAATTGTATTTTTGGATTCTTTTTATGCATTGTCTTTTTTCTCAGGCTTTCTTTAAGATTTTTTTAGCAACTTTATTATGAGATTTTTTTCTTTGTATTCATCTTTTTTGAAGTTCATAGAGCTTTTAAAACTGTTACTTGATGCATTTCATCTGTTTTGGAGGACTTTTGGACATTATCTCTTCAAATATTGCTTCTACCCCATTTTTCCCCTCTTGCTATTCTTAAACTCCAATTACACATATGTTAGACCTTTTCATTGAGTTATATAAATTTCTTATATGCTTTCTTGTATTTACATCTTTTTCTCTTCCATGTTTTAGCCTATATGTTTTCTACTTACCAGTATTCCAGTCCCCCAGGAGAGCAACCTGACCTTCTACTACCACCTGCCAATAACGAGGCAGTCCTCCCACCCTTCCCTGGGAAATGTCAGAAGAAGCTAGCTAGAACAGAATGTTTACATAAGATCCAAGGTCTCATAACACAGTACACAAAATATCCATGTTTCAGTGGAAAATCACTTATACAAATAACTAAGAAAATCTCAACATTAATTTAAAAAGGAAAAGCAATAGTCACCAACACTGAGATGACAGAGATGTTAGATTTTATGACAAAGATTTTGAAGCATTCATTATAACTACGCTTCATTGAGCAATTATAAATACACCTGAAACAAATGAAAAAACCATCTCAGGAAATAAATGCAAGATATGAAGAAGCAAATGGAAATTATAGACTTGAACAATAAAATAATCAACATTTTTTTAAACTCAAATGATGGGTTACAAGGCAAAATGTAGTGAGTAGAGGAAAGAATCAGTGGAGCAGAAGATAGAACAATAGTAATTATCCAGTCTGAACAACAGAAGGAAAATAGACTTGAGAAAAATGAATAGAGCCTCAAAACTTGTGAGACTATAATAGAGCTAATATTCATGTAATTAGAGTCCCAGGAAGTGCTGAAAATGTACTTGAAGAAACAATGGCAGAAAACTTCCAAAATTTCACAAACAACGAACACCTACAGATTCAAGAAACATAGACACCCCAACAGTATAAACCCAAAGATGTCCACATCAAGATAAATCATAGCCAAAGAAAACTAAAGACAAAGAAAAATCTTGAAAGCAGAGAGATAGAGAAATTATATTTTGCCTGTAGAGGAAAAACCACTCAAATGGCAGTGAATTTCTCATCAGAAAACATGGAAGCCAGGAAAAATGTGGCACAATGTTCTTCAAGTGCTGAAAGAAAAAAACTGGTGACCCAGAATTCTTCATCTAGATAAAATATTCTTCAGGAATATATGATAAATCAAGGCATTCTCAGATGAAAAAGATCTAGCATAATTTTTTGCCAGCAGACCTACCCTAAAAGAATGGCTAAAAGAATCCCCTAAAGAGAAATAATATTGTAAATGAAAAAAATCTTGAAACATTAGGAAGGAATAAAAATATTTAAAAAAGCAAAAATATTAGTAAATACACTACGTTTTCCTTCTCTTCTTGATTTCTCAAAATCATAGTTGACAATTGTAAGCAAAAATTATAACACCATGTGATGAAGTGTTAAGTAAATGTAAAGGAAATATTTAAAACAAATATATTATAAATGGGGGAGGTTAAGATATGAAAAAGGAAGTAAGATTTCTACACTTCACTTGAACTGGCAAAATGTCAACACGAGCAGACTGTGATAAGTTATGTATATGTAATATAATACATCTGGCAACCACTAAAAATGTTATACAAATAAATAAATTCAAAAACATAATAGATAAATCAAAATGAAATTTAAATAAATTTTCAAGTGACACACAGGAAGGCAGAACAAAGAGAAAAACAAAGAGAACAAACAGAAAACAAAAAATTAACCCCTCATATATCAATAATTATACAAAATGTAAATAGCCTGAGTAAGCCATTAAAAGACGGAGATTGGCAGAGTGGATTAAAAAACCATGACCTAACTATAAGCTATCTACAAAAAACTCAATTCAAATATAATAATATATTAATAGATAGGTTTAAAGTAAAAGGATATACCATGCAAACATTAATCAAAGAAAGCAAATGTGGCTATGTTAATATCAAAAAAAAAAAGTAAACTTCAGAGAAAAGAAAATTACCAGCAAGAGGGACATTACATAATGATAAGGTCAATTTAATAAGAAGATACAGCAATCCTAAATGAGTTTTCACCAAAATCAGAGCTGCAAAATATATTAAGCAAAAACTGATAGAACTGAAAGCATAAATAAAAAAAATCCACAATTATACTTGGAAACTTCAACATCCCTCTCTTAATAATTGACAAAACAATTAAAAAAAATAATCAAGGATACAAAATTCAATATCATCAACCAACAGGAACTAATCAGCATTTATAGAACACACCACTCAAAAACAGAAGGATATCCATTATTTTTAAGCATTCATGAAACATAGAGCAAACCTCAATACATTTAAAACAATTTAAATGATAGAGTGTGTTCTTTGTCCATAAAAAAACCAAACTAGAAATCAATAACAGAGAAGTTAACAGGAAATTTCCAAACATTTTGAAACTAAACAACACACTTCTAAATAATTCATTAAGAGGTCTCAACATAAATTTAAAAATACTAGAACTGAATGAAAATCCAATATATCAAAAGATGTAGGATGCAGCTAAAGCAGTAATTAAAGGGAAATTCATAGCACTAAAATCTTACATTAGATAAGAGGGAAAGTTTCCAATCAATAATCTAAACTCTCACCTTCAAGAACCTAGAAAAAGAAGAGCAAAATAAATCCAAAGCAAGTAGAAGGAAGGAAATAAAGAGCGGATTGAAAACAGAATGCAACAGAGAAAATCAATGAAACAAAAAGCTAGTTTTGAAAACATCAATAAAATTGACAAACCTCTAACTGACTGACAAATAAAAATGAGAGAAGACACAAATTAGCAATATCAGGAATGTAACAGAGGATATCCCTTCAGATCCTGCAGACATCAAAAGGACAATAAGGAAATAATATGAATAATTCTACACACATAAATTTAAAAACTTCAGTGAAATGTACCAATGCTTCAAAAAGCACAAATTAGTATTCAATATGAAATAGATTGAATAGTGCTTTAACTATTAAGGAGATTGAATTTGCAACTTAAAAACTCCCAAAAAAGAAATCTCCAGGCCCAGGTGATTTTACCAGAGAATTCTACCAAATTTTCCAAGAATTAACATCAATTCCTTTTTGGGCATAGTGGGGCCCCTGCCTGTAATCCTAGCACTTTAGGAGGCTGAGGCAGAAGGATCACTTGAGGCCTGGAGTTTGAGACCAGCCTGAGCAATATAGCAAGACTCTGCCTCTACAAAAAACTTTAAAAATTAAATAAAACTTTAAAATAAGATCAATTTTTTTAGATTCTGCATATAATTGAGATCATGCAGCATTTGTCTTTCTGTGCCTGGCTTATTCCACTTAGCATAATGTCCTCCAGATTTATCCATGTTGTCACAAATGACAAGATTTCCCCCCTTTTTAAGGCTGAATATTATTTCACCATGTGTGTGTATGTGTGCATGTATACACAATAGTCTCCACCTTATCCATAGTTTGGCTTTCTGCACTTTCAGTTATGTACAGTTGACCACAGTCCAAAAATATTTGCAGTCTTATCACTTCTCTCATTTTTTCTGGACATAAGGAAAGGAGGGAAATCATGGGCTCTGTTTTTGGTACCTGTTACATATGATGTTTCATCACCATTGCTGAAGCAACTTCCTAACAAAAACATTCTAATTTTCCTAGAAAGATTGGTGCTTACAGTCACTCTCCTTTATGCTCATTTCTTGACTCAGCTTCCGCTATTCTCCCACTCTTGTTATCTCCTCCCACTCTGCTCACTGTGCTCAAACATGCAGAGCACACTCCTCATTGGCTTTTCCTTCTCAGCCTCTTTTGGTACCTTCTTCTCATGTTTCCAACAAAACAATTCCTGTTTCTTACATTTTCCCTATTTACATCCACTTTCTAGATGATCTCAACCAGTCCTATGTCTTCACATACCACCTATACACAGACAATTGTTAAATTTATATCTTTAACCCCAACTTCTCATCTCAATCCCTGACTCATATCCAATTGCCTGACTCATGTCTCCTCTAGAATGACTAGTAGACATCTATACTGAACATGAACAAACACCTGATTTCTACCCTCTCCCAAACTGTTACTCTCCCTGTCTTCCCCAGCTTTCCTGGAGTTCCCTAATAAATGGTATAGTAGTTTTAAAACATGGGCCCAAACCCTGTGATGCTCCAATGTCCCCCCCATCCTTGAATCTGGATGGGGCTGTGAATAATTCTAAATATAGAATATGGTGGAAGTGACACTATGTGACTTCTGAGGCTAGGTCATGAAAGGCCATGCAGTTTTTTCCTGGTTCTCTTGGAGTGTTCTGTGGACATTTCCTAATGGAATCCTCCCTCTTAACACCCAGTCATCGTGCCATGAGAAGCCCATGCTAATGGAGATAGTAAAAAGTGTTGTCTAAGTCCACTACTCCTGGGATGGTTCATAGTACTAGAAAATGGGAACTGATGGCAGGTTTCCTCTTTTAATTATTCAGACAAAAAAGTCTAAAGACATGCTTGACTCCTTTCTTTCTCTCCCATGCCATAGCCAATCAATCCATTAGCAAATCCTGTCAGCTCTCTCTTCAAAAGATGCCCAAAATCTGACCAGTTCTCACTGATCTGACCAATTCTGACCAATACTTCATCTATAAAAATGGAACTTTCCTTGGCAGAGTTCTTCATGGGAAACAACAGAAAGTGACTCAGGCTAATTATCACAGACAAAAAAAAAAAAATTAGTGGAAAAAAAAATTCAGATGGTTCACAGAATAGCTGAAAGGGAGGATAACCAAGTTCCGAAAACCATGTGAAATCAATGAAGTTTAGGCACAAGGAAACATAGACAAAGAACCAGCATGGCTGATGACAGAATGCACTACCTCGCCAGCATGAGCTCTAAGCTGTCTCCACGCTTTGGTCTCTTTGGCTCTGCCTTCAAAGAGGCTTATCTTACTGGTTGAGCTAGGTAATGTTTCTGAGTCACAGCTACCAGGGGATGGTAAAAAGGAGGGTTTGGGCTTTTGGGGTTTCATAGTAAGAAATAGAGTCCTCTCTCCCATCAAAACTCATTTTGCAGTTCATTCTCTAAGCAAAAAAGTGGGAATAAATTCTGAGCAGCCAACTTAAAGTAAATGTCTATGAGGAGGGTTGGGTGAGGAGAAAATGAAACATTTTCTACAGCAATTAAAAGGTTCTCAAAAGATGTTAATATGTTGGAAATATAACTAGACTATGAATTAAAGCCTTGATTCAAGTCCTGTTCTACCACTTACTGAACGTGTGAATGTTAACAAGTCACTTAAATTCCCTGAGATTCAGTTTTACATCTTTAAGATGGGAACAATAACATCTGCCCTGCTTATCTTACTTGTTGTTTTGAGGATCAAATGAGTGTGTGAGTACTTTGGTTTCATTCATCTTTGTAACATGGTTGCCTCAATTAAGGCCAGCCTGGAGTAGGTGTTCCATAAATGTCTACAGAATGAGTAATAGTTATAGAAAGGATTTATAAAATGAAACCCATTAATTAATTGATGCTACTAAATCCTCCATCTAGGTCAGAAAAAGTGTGATATTGTCACCTAGAGCCAGCCTTAAGTAATATCAAATATGCTTTGGGAGGAGACCCTTAACACTGATAATTTTTGCCACTGACCTCTTTATAAAATAAATATGGAAATGGAAGAGCAACTTATTCTGCCATTATATAGTATAAATTTGGTTCATAGAGCAAATTCCTTCTGTGACATAGTTTAAATGTTCTTGCCACACACACACAAAAAGATATGAGGTAACACATACATGAATTAGCTCAATTCAGTCATTCCACAATATAAATTTCAAATACAAATTTCAAAACATCATGTGATATACCATAAATATATACATTTTTTGTTAATTTAAAAAATAAATTAGAAAAAAAGAGTCTGTCCTTCCCAAAATGTTCAAATATATATATTAGGAACACAACATAAAATCCATTTCCCATTATGGATCTCAAATGCAGTGTTCATGGATGAGTAGTGTTTAAAGTAACATAGAGAAGGGGAGGATAAACCAAGGAAAAATCTTACCCTATTAAGGATCTATAAACTCCTATAAAATGTATCTCCTCCACTGCCCACTTCACTCTACTCACCCCACCCCAAACACTCACCACTGTAAGCAACCCCAACATGCACAAATCAATACTTTAAATAAATATATATTTGTAAATTGTTGTTTGGTAGTTTAAGAGATTATTTACTTTTAAAATTGATCATATAGAGGGCTCACTTCAAGGCAAGTAACTTTGGTTTATTTTGTTGTTATTGTTTTGTTTTGTTATTTTTTTACTTCAGCGTATTACAGGGGTACAAATGTTTAGGTTACATATATTGCCTTTGCCCTGCCTGAGTCAGAGCTTCAAGCATGTCCATCCCCCAGATGGACATGCCCCCATTAGGTATGTATATACCGATCCCCTCCTCCTCCCTCCCATCTGCCTGACACCCGATGAATGTTACTACTATATGTGCACATAAATGTTGGTCAGTTAATACCAATTTGATGGTGAGTACATACGGTGCTTGTTGTTCCATTCTTGTGATACTTCACTTCGTATAATGGGCTCCAGCTCTATCCAGGATAATGCAAGAGGTGCTAAAAACCATTGTTTTTTGTGGCTGAGTAGAATTCCATGGTATACATATGCCACATTTTATTAATCCACTCATGTATTGATGGACACTTAGGTTGTTTCCACATCTTTGCAATTGTGAATTGTGCTGCTATAAACATTTGAGTGCACATGTCTTTTTTATAGAATGTCTTTTTTTTCCTTTGGGTAGATGCCCAGT
>CM052443.1:13383369-13401116 GCA_028533085.1 Varecia variegata | reverse complement strand
ATTGCTGGATCAAATGGTAGTTCTACTTGTAACTCTTTGAGGTATCTCCATATTACTTTGCACAGAGGTTGTACCAGTTTGCAGTCCCACCAGCAGTGTATGAGTGTTCCTATCTCTCTGCATCCACACCAACATTTATTGTTTTGGGACTTTTTGATAAAGGCCATTCTCATTGGAGATAGCGATATTTCATTGTGGTTTTGATTTGCATTTCCCTGATGATTAGAGATGTTGAGCATTTTTTCATGTTTCTTGGCCATTAGTCTATCTTCTTTTGAAAAATTTCTGTTCATGTCCTTTGCCCACTTTTTGATAGGGTTGTTTGATTTTTTTCTTGCTGATTTTCCTGTGTTCTATATAGATCTAGTTATCAGCCCTTTATCAGATATGTAGCATGCGAATATTTTCTCCCATTCTGTAGGTTGTCTGTTTGCTCTTGTTATAATTTCTTTGGCTGTACAGAAGCTTTTTAATTTGATCCAGGTCCCATTTATTTATTTATTTTTGTTACTGTGATTGCCTTTGGGGTCTTCTTCATAAATTCTTTGCCTAGGCCAATGTCTATAAGAGTTTTTTCCAACATTTTCTTCTAGAATTCTTATGGTTTCATGCCTTAAGTTTAAGTCTGTTATCCACTGTGAGTTGATTTTTGTGAGAGGTGAAAGGTGCGGACCGTGTTTCAGTCTTCTACATGTGGCTATCCAATTTTTCCCAGCACCATTTATTGAATAAGTATTCTTTTCCCCAGTGTATGTTTTTGTCCGCTTTGTCAAAGATTAGATGGCTATATGAGGATGCTTTTATATCTGGGTTCTCAGTTCTGTTCCATTGGTCTATGTCCCTGTTCTTGTGCCAGTACCATGCTGTTTTAGCTCCTATAGCCTTGTAGTATAGCTTGAAGTCTGGTAAATTGATGCCTCCCAATTTGTTCTTTTTGCTTAAAATTGCTTTTGCTGTACGGGGTCTTCCCTGGTTCCATACAAAGCATAGAATTGTTTTTTCTGGACCTGTGAAAAATGATGTTGGTATTTTAATAGGGATTGCATTGAATCTGTAGATCACTTTGGGTAGTACAGAAATTTTAACAATGTTGATTCTGCTGACCCATGAGCACGGTATGGTTTTTCCACCTGTTTATGTCCTCTGCTATTTCATAGTTCTCCCTGTAGAGGTCTTTTACCTCCTTAGTTAAATAGATTCCTAGGTATTTTATTTTCTTGCTATTGTGAAGGGTATTGAGTCTTTGATTTGGTTCTCAGTTTGACTGTTGTTGGCATATAGGAATGCTACTAATTTGTGTACATTGATTTTGTAATGTGAGACTTTGCTGAATTTGTTTATCAATTCTAGTAGTCCTTTGGCAGAATCTTTGGGGTTTTCTAGATATAAGATCATATTGTCAGCAAAGAGCAACAGTTTGCCCTCTTCCAGCCCCATTTGGATGCCCTTGATTTCCTTCTCTTGTCTGATTGCTCTGGCTAGGACTTCCAGCACTAAGTAGAATAGAAGCGATGATAGAGGGCAACCTTGTCTGGTTTCAGTTCTAAGTGGAATGCTTTCAATTTTTCCCCGTTCAGTATGATGTTGGCTGTGGGTTTGTCATATATGGCTTGTATCATATTTAGGTAAGTCCCATCTATGCCTATTTTATTAAGCATTCTTATCATAAAAGGGTGCTGAGTTTCATTTAATGCTTTTTCTGCATCTATTGAGAGGATCATACGGTCTTTGTTTTGCTTCTCTTTATGTGGTGAGTTACATTTATAGATTTGCATATGTTGAACCACCCCAGCACCTCTGGGATAAAGCCCACTGGGTCATGATGGATTATTTTTTGATAAGCACCTCAATGCGGTTTGCTAGGATTTTCTTGAGAATTTTTGGATCTATATTCATAAGGGATACTGGTCTGTAATTTTCTTTTTTTGTTGTGTCCTTCCTGGGTTTTGATATCAGGGTGATACTGGCTTCATAAAACGTGTTGGGGAGGATTCCTTCCTTCTTGATGTTGTGGAATAATTTCTGCAGGATAGGTACCAGTTCTTCTTTGTAGGTCTGGTAAAATTCGGATGTGAAACCATCTGGTCCAGGATTATTCTTTTTAGGAAGGTTTTTTAATGCTGCTTCAATTTCAGTACTTGATATTGATCTACTCAGGAATTCTATTTCTTCCTGATTGAGCCTCGGGGTAACTTTGGTTTAATATGTGTTCATTTTATTGACACCCAATTTTTTTCAGAACACCAAGAACCCAAAATATCTAGGGTTGCTTCTGTTTGCTTATATTGTGTAACAAACCCAATGTTAAACATGACCCTTGAAACTGTCCTCACATCTTTCCCAGTCAGATACTTTGATGATATAGTAAATATCACTATAGTACCACTCTGAAGAAACAGGGTTTAAATATGAATTTGGCCCCATCAAGTATTTTTTTCACATAGAACTTAAAATCCTCTTCAAAAGAAATACCCACTCAAAAATCTGTAGAAAACTCCAAGAAGTAACATAACTCTAAAGCAATTATGGTCTCAGCAATTACTTTAAATCATGATAAGTTTTTGTTTTTCTCTCATTCTCTGTCCTCTGTTCCTTCTGCCTTTCTTGATCTGAAAATTAATGACAGAGAGGAGCCAAAAACTCAGAACATAATTCAAAATTGAAAGCAACAAGCCCATTTACCAAAGTAGATCATTTGGAATTAGAAATAAAATTCATTTTTGAAAAAGAGAATTCTGAAAGTGCTTTGTAATATGAAGTCAATCTTTATAAATTTATTCCATCAGAAATAGCTTTTTAAGGGTATAAGCCCCAAAACTACTTGGATTCAGATTTAGGATATCTAAAGAGCCCAAAGGAAGTTAATCCAATCATCATAAAGACCCCAATTTGATAAAAGGGGGTCCATATCAAATCAGACTTTAAGCATGGAAGGGACCTTTAAAAGCATCTATCTACAGAAGGAAACAGAGGCTCTTTACCACACAGCTATACAATGATAGGACTGGGCTAGAATGAATGTCCCTGCCTCTAGACCCAGAACTTGTTTCCACTATGCCCTTGACCTTGATATATAGGGTGATGGACTAGCTAAACACAGCAACTCCTAGTCATTTCTAACTCCCATGACCAACATCCATCCACACCAAAAAAGAACAAGGAAAAAAAATTTTAAAAACCAGGGAACTTAGTCCATTGCTTTGAGATAGGTTCTGAATTTGTTGTTTTATTATTGTCTTTGTTGTGTTTGTTATTTTTTTCTCTGTATACAAAAAAGTGAACACATCATCATCACCTCACTAAAACTCAAGATCCGTGAGAACAGGGACCACAGCTAACTTATTCTCTGTTCTATTGCCAGCACTTAAGTGGTGATAAATTTGGGTGTGCTTCTTGTTTTGTTCATTTGGTTTGGTTTGGTTTGGTTTGGTTTGGTTTGGTTTTTTTCTGCCCACTATTCAAATACCTTTCCAATTTTGAGGTTAGTCCTTAAAGTGTGCTGTAGAGGTAGAATGCAGCACCCCCTTTCTCACTCCCTGGTGGTTAGAAACCTAGTATATTTTCTGGGAGAGGTCACCCCCCCAATTGGCTCTTATAGAGGTGACTCAGAAACATAGGTATAGCATGAAGTTACAATTGGAAACAGAAACAGAAACAACAGTGTTAGCAAAAGCTTCCTAACCAGTCTATTGCATGGCGTGACTTTAGTTCTGTTCCTGCTCCTACCCTTAGTTCCTACTTAACTTTCCTGCCTTACTATCACTTCTGTGAGCTATTTAGTTTCTTCCACAGACATTCTTTTCCACTTAAGTTAGTCTAAGGCAGCTTGCAACCAGAATCTCTAATAGGCACATAGTAGGCACTCAAGTATTTCTTAAATGAAAAAATAAATTAATTAATTGACTGTCATCATAATTTTTTGCATAACTTTACAATTTTCAAGCACTCTCCCATATCCTAATCATTGCACCTGGTTACTGACTCATTTATGTTCCAGTTAAGTTACAATGTTTAACAAAGGCAAGTCTTTCTTGATGCAAGAGTCAAGTAAAAAAAAACAAAAATCTAAACTAGGCTTAAACATTATTTTTCCAAAATATGCTATGAGATCTCACTGTTTTACTCACCACTATGAATGGCTTCATTTGAGTAATACGGAAACCCTAAAAAAGAAATTTAGAATATAAGATAGGGAGTAAGAGCTGGCAAGTATGAAGCATGAAAGTTAAAAATTCTTCAAAGGAAATGTGATATGACTGAAGAGGTCTAGAAAGGAGAACTGAAACTTCACATAGTAGTTGGCATTCACCAGGTGCACTGAAGGTGGAAATGGTTCATGCACTGAGGGAACAGCATCTGCAAAGGCAAAAATTATGTCCGTTCAAAATATAAAAATCTTTGCTTTAATCATATGGCTCTATCTAACCAAGGGGGCGGGGGTTATGCGGTTTGTGAATTCTTAAAAATTCCCTCCATCCACCCTACCTCTACTTTACTAGAAATTGAAGTCAACCATAATTCAAAAATTAAATGGGAAATTTTATGAACTTTTTACATTTATAATTACAAATGGTGTTTCAAAACTTGATGATTCAGAATTGCCCTAAGAATTCCATGATCTCGTTACCAATTTATGTTGATAAGGTAATTTGACATAGCACATCTTATTTGGTTTATGTGAACATAGACAACTTTCCCCAGTCTGATAGTTGGAAAATCGTCACAAAATCCATTACACCATCTCGGTAAGCAAGAGAGGTAAGGACATTTTGTGCTCAGTGACCTATATATACTTAGCCCCGTGGATTATGTAGCAGGCGAGGCAGTAGTGCTAAGGTCCCTTTATTACTCTCTATATCTGATCTTCAAGGAGCCAGTGCACAACTCTTTCCAGGAAAAGTCTGAAGACCACATTTCACCAACAAAAGAAGATAGTACGTACTTAAGAGTAGTTTTAAAAAGAAAGAAAAATATGAAACACTGAGGATTAAGTGTTTAAACCTTTGACGTTTTTGCTCCACACAGTTTATGTATTTCCTGTATAATTTGTGATTCCTTTAAAATGTATTATTAGTATAAAATTTTCAAATTGTAATGAAAAGCCATATGGCTTTAAGACGACCAACGAAGAGGACACAAAATGACACCAAGAGACTACCCAGTGCTTTTCTGATATAGATACTAAAAAAGGAGGTTTCGGTATGCTGTCTGAATACATCACTTACTTCCTCTTTTTTGTGTCAATTGTGAGGCATTAACTGAAGTGGCTTCTTTAGCACGTATTCGCCTCACGACTGGGCCGTCTCCTTGTTCTGAGGACACAGGGAGGCTCCACCTCAGAACAAACCTTCCTGACTCGGGGCTGGGGCTGAGGAGGGGGACTCGGCCGCCCACCGCCCTCGGGGCTCTCCACACTCCAGGACTTGTTGCTCGGGCGGGAACTCGCGCCATCGGCCGACGCGGGCACGCCCTGCCCACGAGGAGCTCGGCGAGCGCGGGGAGCTGGGCCCGGCCGGGCGTCCGTGTTGCGGCGGGGAGCGCGGCCCCACGAGCCGCTGACCTTCGCCCGCCTGGCCTGGAGCGCGGCCGCGGCCTCCCCAAGCCAAGCGCCCGGTTCAGCGGGGACCGGAAGCGCCCGCAGCCCGCCCTTCCGCCTGCGCCGGGCCGGGGGCGCTCCAGGGGCCGCCCCTTCCCCGGCAGGCCTCGAGGGAGCGTCTTTCCACCCTCCCGCGCTCGGTCTTCGGTTGCCCACAGTCTCCGGCCCAGTGTGGCAGAGCAGGCCCGAGGCGGAAGCTCGGCCCGCGGCCCCACGAGCTCCCACCCCGGTTCCAAGGCCGGCCCGCCGGGCCTAGTGGAAGAGGCGCCCGGGCCTCGGCGGCCGGAGCCTGCCCCGCGCCCAGCCGAGGGCACCCGAGGGCCAGGGCCGACTCCCCTCCCTTCCCGGCGCCCGCGGCCTCCCAGCCCCCACTCGGCCCCGGAATCAATAGTGGCCGCTGATTTTTCACGACAATTGCAGCTGTCTAATTCATCAGTGAATAATTAAATCAGAGGCAGCCAGGCCTGCCTGGTGTCGGAGACTAGGGTCCCCCCTCGCAGATTCCACCAAATTGGGGGCCAGCGGGGAGCGGGGAGGGCGGAGAGGGGACAGGCCTCGCCCTGCGCAGAGGCTGGGAGAGCGGCCTGGACCTGGCGCGGTTCCCCACCGCGGGGGCGGGCGGCCGGCGGCCAGGTGTGGGGAGTCGGCCGGGCAGGCAAGGGGGGCTGGGCAGGGCGCCCGCTCCCGGCCAGCACGGCCCTCCATGCCGGTGCAGAGCCCCATCCCGCCCTCCCGCGCCCAGGAGCCTCGCGTGGGGCCGCGGTTCGCCCTCCTCACGCACACTTTGCTAAGGGAGAAGAACCCCACCCTCGGAGGCGATTTGCCTTTGAGGAAGATGGAGAAGAGCAGAGAGAAGCGCCTAGAAACCGCATTGATTTAGACATCAATCCTGGCTGGCTCCCTCCGCCTCCGGAGACGCGGGCCCGGGATCCCCTCCCCGGGAAGCGGCTCGGCGCGGGCCCCGGGGCCTCCGGGTTCTGGGGAGCCGGAGAGGGGAGCGGCCTGCAGCCTTCTGCCCAGCGGCCTCGACGCCGACCCCGCCCGCCCCGCAGGCCCAGCGCCGTGCCGGACCGCGCAGACACGACGCCTCGAGGCCAACAGGTCGCCCACGGCCCTCGGTGTCGCTCTCCCAACCCGGCAGCAGGTCGCCCTCCGAGCTCGGGTTCTTCAGGGGCCGCCAAACCAACTGCGCCCCGCTGGGGCACTGGTTCGCGCGGGCCGCGGGGGTGAGTCCCACTCGGGCAGTGACCACGGCCCCCACGGCTACGAAGCAGCAGCCTCCAAACCCCGCGGTCCGCCAGAGTGGCTTTCTCGTACACGTTGGCAAACAAAACAATTCAAAATCCCTATAGTGACATCGAAGCGATTTTCCAAAAAATAAAATGTTCCTAAAATAATCTGAATGTGCTCTATTACTTTTGATCGTGTTATCCTGAAAGATCAGCTCAGATTCACTTGGTTCTTTAATTTTAGGGGGAGCTGATACTCGAGGAATCTAAAAAAGGTATCATACGCGTTTTTTTTAAAAAATCTGATTGGCATAAATATTTTAAACCCGACCCCCGTTGGCTTTGTTAGCTTTCAAATAGAAATATTTCCTTTGAAATCGGAAATAATATCTCTCAAGTTTAAAATCTGGACAACTGTTTTTTAATACTCTATATTAAATTGTTTTCCGTAGTAGCTAGACAATTGAAATTAAACGCAAAGATTTTTAGACTGTCCTTTTTCATTGGGAGGGGATGTAGTAGATATTTGTAGTAACGTCTAAACAATATGAATCCTCAATCAAAAATTATGATTTCCAGAGAAAATAAATTATATTTTTAAGATAGTAATAAATAAAAAGTAAGCCCGTGCTTCGTGTCTTGGGGCAACTTGAAAACAGCTCCACTTTCAGGGAGTTAAATGTGTCCTTTTTACAATCAACTGCAACTTTTGCCTTCTTTTGGAAAGGACAACAAAAAGATTTCACGCACAACTTGACCTGAACAAAAGCGACATCACGCCAGTTTTTCTTTTGTGGGGTGACAACTGGAGGAGAAGAAAACTTTATTTTAAGCACACTTGAGTTGTACTTTTGGAAACCCCCTTGAAAGAGAAAATCTGAGACAGATACTCTTGACTCAAAAATCGAGGCTATCTATGAGGCTTTGGGAGACAAGAGACAAGTAGTGAGAAGGGAACTGAAAGTCGGCGGGGCGGAAAATTTTTCTTCATTTTCAGGCTAACAAGTTGCTTATTTAAAATGCAACGATCTTTGACAAAAAAAAAAAAAAATCTCGGTTCTTGTAAGAGCGGTGCTCCCTCCTCCTCCTCTCCAAAAAAAGCCCTGGAGTATTCGCAGGTTCGAATCCCCAACTTCCCTTTCCCTTTTTAAAATTACATTTTCCCCACAGAGGAGAATTGTTTCCCCCACTAGCTTCTCCAGTGTTAGCAGCCACGAAAACAAAACGGATGGGTGGGGAAGTTGTCGAAAGCGTCTGCGGTGGGCCCCAAATTCGGGGGAAAGGAAAGCGCCCAGCCAGGAACCGCAGTCTTAGCACCCAGTCCGAAGGACCGCCACCGCCAGTCGGGATCAGAGGCCCCAGGCACCCACCCCCACCCAAGACCCTCACGCGAGGGGGCTGGGGAACCCAGAGAGGGCAGAGAGGGGGCGAACCAAAGAAATGTATGTGTATGTGTGTATGTGTCGGAGATGCAAGCGGTCTCCGAGGACACAAAACTCCAGCAGTCCCCTACCTACGGGGGCAACGGAGGGCGATCAAGGTCGG
This sequence comes from Varecia variegata, assembly GCA_028533085.1. Lineage (NCBI taxonomy): Eukaryota > Metazoa > Chordata > Mammalia > Primates > Lemuridae > Varecia > Varecia variegata. The sequence goes on along the minus strand of CM052443.1, from coordinate 13,392,746 downwards.
CAGCCCTTGTTGCTCGCGTTCTTTAAAAACTAGGCAAGTGGACGCTCTAGCAGCTTAGTTGGCGGCGCTTGGGATTCCGGCTGCGGCTGCCCCTTCAGACCCACGGCCCCTGGAACAGGTGCCAACGCTCTTCGAGGTGGGATCGCCTTTCCTTACCCCTCCCTCAAGCCTGACCACTCCCTGCGTCCGGAGTGCTGAGGAAATTGTGGGGTTTGCTTCCCACAGTCCTGCTCCCCACCTTCTAATGCAGGCGCTGGGCTCTGCAAGAACCCAGCTCGCAGGGCTCCTGGAGCTTCATTTTCCTTTTCCTAAGAGGCCAGATGAGGGTGAGACCAAGACTAACAACCCCATATCTCTCTCCACCTGCACGCAAAGTAAATTTTGTCAACCAAAAAGTTAGGGGCAGTCCCTGCAAGCTCTGCTAACCTGGCGTTTGGTATTTTAACAAGATCAACTGAGAGAGGAAAAAGGACTCGTTCAGCCTCATCACCCAGAAAACTTTTTTCAAAAAACTTTTCTAGATCTAAGTGGGAACCTGACAAGTGGCGGTGAATTTCTGAGCTGAGAGGCCGATGGCAGTTAGTGGAGCTGGGTTTCGGTTTTTAGTTTTCTTCTCCCTGTGCTCAATCAGCCCGAGCTTTCAGACAGAAGAAAATTAAAGCTAATGGAGATATCAAACAGAGCCACAATTTCAAAGGCTCCTTTTCCGCCACAAGCACCCACCGTCCATCTGCACGTGTAATCACAGAGATTTGCGGCGTCTTCATCACCAGGGACTCCGAGGAAAGGGGAGAAAATTCTTGTGGAAAAAAAAACCGTATAATCACTACTATTATTTGTGTATAGCAACATAAGAATTTCTTTCTCCTCTTAAAATTCCCCCACAATGTTGAAACAGCGTTTGTTGTCCGATTCATGCAAACGCTTGAGGCCTTTCTGGAAAACCATTACCATTCAATGGCTAGAAAATTGCTCTCCTTCCTTTAAAAAAAAAAAAAAAAAGGCCGGCGCAGCAGCAGCTACAACAGACAACAAAAACTTTCTCCCACATAATCCTCGCTCGCAGAATGACAAAGAAATGATATTGACTTACCCCCGAACGGATGATGTGTTTGATAAGGGGGGGACTTTTTTTGAAGATTTCTGTTCGGGAGCTGTACAGACAGCTGCAATTCATGGGCGACGCTGATTGCCAGAAACGCTATGGATTGGCATGGGGTCTGCAGCTCACAGATCCTGATCAATACCCCTACACTCACACGCCAGATGGTTTGGGGAAGGACAAAAATAAAATAGTCCAAATCAACCCACCATTATGTCTTTTTGTATTGCTCTGATAAACCTAGTCATAGCACAAATATGTTCTGCCCAACACAAAACCTGGAGAGATTTTGAGCACTGGAGTAGAAATAAGCAGCTCCCCTCTTCCCTAGATTTGGGTTGTGATTACTGTTGTTTAGTAAAAACAAAGCTGTTGGGCCCCTTATCCAGATTGGGTTTACTTGTGGTCTGTTTATTTTTTCGTGAATAATTTATAAAGTCTCTGTTTTAATTGAATAATCCTCTCTCTCTGCCTAAAAACAATTTCAATGTGATAAACACTTATGAAAAATTCTGACAATAAATATTTTCAGTCTTTTCCTGCAATTGCTAACTCAAGTTCAGTATTTTTTCTTTTACAATTGCAATAGCCTTCGTTTGCTGTCAAAGCTGCATTTTATTTTCATGCTTTTTTTTTTTTTTTGACCTATTTAAGTTTCTGGTCTTAAAGAAAAGTGCACCTGCAGATGTGCTATGCTAAGAAGTGTACATGCTGGTACTGATACAATGCTTGGTACACTGTCCACATTCTAATAGTCATGAACTAGCACTTATGAGACCACATTTCTATACAGTCTATTCGTAAATCAAATGCTGGGGGGTGGGAGAGAATGGGGGTGTAACTTCAAATTTTAAAAAATCTGAGTTGCAGAACTTCTGAAGGTTAGAGTATGGATACTAAACAAGGGGCAGTTAAAAAGCAACTTTTCCTTTTTATTTTCTTAAAGAAATATAGAGAAAGAAGTGTCAAAAACATTAAAAAACATATTTGAAAATATTTTAGTATTGCTATTCTTAATATTACCTTGAAGTAGAAAATAAATATTTTTCCTTTTTAGAAAGAAGAGGGCATCCAAACTTAATTCAGTGAAAACTGAGGTGCTCACTGAACAAGCACATTCATTTTCCTTTTCAATAGGTTTTGGGTTGAAACGTAAAACCTCAAACCACCATTAGAAAAACAACATGAAAAATCTGCTTTAATCTAGCCCAATGAAATTATACACAAAGAAGCCAATACGATTTCATGATTTCCCTGAGATCGCCAATATTGATCGGGGGAAGGAGGGAGGGGTGGTGGAAGAGAGGGAGGAGGGAGGGAGGAAGGAAGGAAGCGAGGCATCGAGAAAAAGCAACTCACCTTTCTGCTCCCAGGCGCACTGAAATGCAATTCCCAGGAGCAGATTTCTCTTGGTGGCCTGGTAAATGAGTTTATCATTTTGAAAAATTATTTAAATGTCAATTTATATACTTAGGTTTCTGTATGGAGGCAGTGCCAGCTTTGGGTCACTGGCCACTCTTGAGCCTGAAGCCAGGGCAGCGAGGCTACCTTTAGCACCCGGGCACATCAGACTGACTATTTCCCAGTCCTGCTCCTCTCCTGCTGCATTTCAGTCACTGAGCACTCATGGACCAAGACCAGGTTGCACTCTTGTGAACTTTTGTTCAACTCAGTGTGTATTTCAAACATTAACTGATTCAAATTATCCCAAGTGTCCTGCCACCATATAAAAGGTAGGGAGTGGGAAGAGGGACAGAGGGCGAGGGGGAGAGGAAAACCAAAGAAACAAAAAACTCAGTTATTTTACCTGTCTCCTGTTGTGACACTAAAGATGTGAGCAGCCACAAAAGTATGCCTGGCAAAGCAGGGTATCTGCTGCTGCTTTCTTACCCAGGCTTTGATATCACAGAGAAGATGCTATTTGAAAGAATAATTGGCAACGTATTGGCCAGAGCTCAATAAAGTTGATCTATGAATAACGTCACTGTACATTCATGTGACAGGATGGGGGTGGTTTGCTCTGAAGCTAGAAGAGAGAGGAGGGCAGCAAAAAAGGTCACTGAGAAAAGAACTGTTTTCCAAATGAATTAAACCTTTCTCTAGAGCCAAGAAGGCACATACAGCATTCTAGGCTGTGTCCTTGTTTTCTTATCAAGTTTTCTCTAACAGCTGGAAGTGGTGGAGGGGGCTGTCTTAAGAAGACCCCCTGCTCTTCTTTTGACAGCTGATCAAAAGAAAATAGGTCACGCTTCTCAAACTTATGTCCACCCTGTCCTTAATTACTGTCTCTTTAAACAAAGGCAACATCTGCGCAACCTCAGCTAGCTTGAATCTTCGGAGGCAAACAAGCGCAACCTGCTTTGGAAGAATCTGTTACTTTTCTGGCTTTATGCTGGGTGTTGGCCTCTGTGGCTGTTTTCCACCGCCCCTCGACCCCCACCCAGGCCGCGGAAATCTCCACCTCCTCTCTCCCCCAGTTCCACTCCCACCTCCCTACCTGGGATTGCCAAACGACAGAAATTCTAGGAAGACGAAGGTGCACTTTTTAAAGCTATGGCTGGCAAGCGTTCTGGAGCTGGCCGGGGCCCTGGTCTTTTCAGAAACACGGTTTGAATATACAGATGTCAGCGGAGGTTCGTGGTCAACTACCCACCCCCACGACCTGGGGCGTTCCTCTCCCGGGATTCGAGAGAAGCTGTGCGTGTGTGTGTGTGGGTGTGGGTGTTAGGGGGAATATCCGCGGGTGTCATCCCAGCTGGTTTGCATACTTTCTGCCCCCAGGAGAAGTTTGCTTACTTCGGGCACCAGCAACATTTCTCACCCCCACCCCACCAGTTCTACACTGTCCCCTTTCTTTCCAAGTCGCTGATGGAGTAGGCACTTGATCACCTTGAAATCGCAGCTCCTGGAATTCTAGTTTTGTTTTGCAATCTAGCAGGGTCCTTCTGAAGCCTCATAACTGAGAGATTTATGGGCTCGCCGGGTAATTAAATGATGTTATTGTGTTAACTTTGCATGCAGTACCGCTGCCCGCGACGCGCGGGAGCAGCTGGCCGGCAGCAGCTCGCAGGCGGCGAAGGCGCTGGAGTTCCTCTCGCCCCAAAGACATGCACGCCCCAGCCTCGGGAATTTACCGTGCATTAGAATGCATTAGGGGCCTGCCTTTTAAAAAGGCTGACTACTGGCTCCAAGCTAGGGACTCCGGGGAAGTGGCTTGCTAGGCGACGCGTGTTTGTTTTTACACCAGCACGTAGGGGAGTCTTTTCCTCCCGACTCACTCGCCTGGAGAAAAGCTTTGAGGTGAGGCGGAGGAGACTGAAGCAATGCCCCTTTCCCCAGATCGCAGCTACCCGGGAGGGACACAGCGCAGCATCTTTCACATAATCTCTCTTCCTCGCTCGCACTCCAGCCTCTCTCCCTCTCCCCATCACCCTCTTGCCCTCCCTCCCTCTCTCTCCTTGACGTTTGATTCCAGTAGCAAAGGAGGAAAAAAAAGGCACAGAGCCGTCAGCCAAACGTGAAACGCGTGGCCCCGCCCCCTCCAAGGCCATTGGTAGCTCCGCATAAAAGGCCCGCCCCCCGGGGCAGCCGCAGCCGTGGAGTGGCTGGTCGCGACGCCCGTCGGGCGCAACCCCGCCCCAGCTCCGGGAGGGTAGGTTGGCTGCCCCGGCGAGCGGCAGAGCCCTTCTGGACAGCTCCCGCTCACCCAAACAGAAGACGTCGGCGCCGGAGCGGGCTCGGACATGGCGAGGCAGCGTGCCGGCCCGAGCGGCGGGGCCCGGTGATCCCTCCCTCCCTCCCCGTCCCCTCCCCTCTCCCGCACGCACGCCCCGTCCGCCCCCACCCCGCCCCCACCCCGGGCGAGCCCGCAGCCCGGGGCGCACACCCGCACGCTCGCTCCCCCTCCACACACTCGCGCACTCCCGCGCCCGCCCCCGCTCCGGCCGCGGAGCCCCGCCACGCGCGCTTTGACAGCCCGCCGGCCGCCCCCGCCGCCCCCGCCGCCCCCGGGCCCCGATGGACTGAATGAAGGCTGCCTACACCGCCTATCGATGCCTCACCAAAGACCTAGAAGGCTGCGCCATGAACCCGGAGCTGACAATGGAAAGTCTGGGCACTTTGCACGGGCCGGCCGGCGGCGGCAGCGGCGGGGGCGGCGGCGGGGGCGGCGGGGGCGGCGGCGGGGGCCCGGGCCATGAGCAGGAGCTGCTGGCCAGCCCCAGCCCCCACCACGCGGGCCGCGGCGCCGCCGGCTCTCTGCGGGGCCCGCCGCCGCCGCCAACCGCGCACCAGGAGCTGGGCACGGCGGCAGCGGCGGCAGCGGCGGCGTCGCGCTCGGCCATGGTCACCAGCATGGCCTCGATCCTGGACGGCGGCGACTACCGGCCCGAGCTCTCCATCCCGCTGCACCACGCCATGAGCATGTCCTGCGACTCGTCCCCGCCCGGCATGGGCATGAGCAACACCTACACCACGCTGACGCCGCTCCAGCCGCTGCCACCCATCTCTACCGTGTCCGACAAGTTCCACCATCCGCACCCGCACCACCATCCGCACCACCACCACCACCACCACCACCAGCGCCTGTCAGGCAACGTCAGCGGCAGCTTCACTCTCATGCGCGACGAGCGTGGGCTCCCGGCCATGAACAACCTCTACAGTCCCTACAAGGAGATGCCCGGCATGAGCCAGAGTCTGTCCCCGCTGGCCGCCACGCCGCTGGGCAACGGGCTGGGCGGCCTCCACAACGCGCAGCAGAGTCTGCCCAACTACGGTCCGCCAGGCCATGACAAAATGCTCAGCCCCAACTTCGACGCGCACCACACTGCCATGCTGACCCGCGGTGAGCAACACCTGTCCCGAGGGCTGGGCACCCCGCCCGCGGCCATGATGTCCCACCTCAACGGCCTGCACCACCCGGGCCACACTCAGTCCCACGGGCCAGTTCTGGCGCCCAGTCGCGAGCGACCACCCTCGTCCTCATCGGGCTCGCAGGTGGCCACGTCGGGCCAGCTGGAGGAGATCAACACCAAAGAGGTAGCCCAGCGCATTACCGCCGAGCTGAAGCGCTACAGCATCCCACAGGCGATCTTCGCGCAGAGGGTGCTGTGCCGGTCTCAGGGGACTCTCTCCGACCTGCTCCGGAATCCAAAACCGTGGAGTAAACTCAAATCTGGCAGGGAGACCTTCCGTAGGATGTGGAAGTGGCTGCAGGAGCCGGAGTTCCAGCGCATGTCCGCCTTACGCCTGGCAGGTAAGTCCAGGGGCTAACCAGGGGCCAGGCTGCCGGGGGAGCTCCCGGTGCTTGTGGCCCAGGTCTGCGTGCCCAGTCACTTCTCTTGATTCTCTCCTCCTCTCCCCTACAAACTTCTTCTTTTTTCTCGTTTTTAATTTCTTCTTTCTCTTCTCCCTTTCCTTTTTCTTTTCTCTTCCTTCCTTCCTCCTTGTCCCTGAGCTTTCATTTATGGACCCCCCCCTTTCCTTTGCCCTCTTCTCAATGTGCTGACCTTTGCCCTCTCTTTCCGACCTTACCCAATACTAAGGATGTGGGATGGGGGTGCGTGGTGTCGGCTAAGAGCACTCACTTTCCAAAACTCACAGAAAATGAGAACTGCCCTTATGCAAAATCTTGTGCACTTCAACTCTGTTTTTTTCGGACAGTTTTTCAGGCTGCCTAGTCTCCCTATAGGGAGGCAGTTGAGGGCTTTGCTCTTCAGAAGGGAAAAAGAGCTCTCCGCTCTGCTACCCACTACTATATCAGGGAAACTTCTTTGGTCATTGGCAGGAGGCACAGCCTTGCCCGCGCGGGGAACGGAAGGCCAGGATACAACAGCGCTCCCGGAGCCCATCTCTGGCCTTGGCGTTGGCGCAGAGACTTTCTGACCGGGCTTGACTGAAAGAGCGGGCTCAGGCCAGTGTCACTGCCTACAGCAAGGGGAGAGTGCACGGACGAAGGTTGGACTGTTACATTCACCAATCTGGGAGGACGTGGGAGAGACTGAGGGTGGAAAGCGCCCTGCCTCACTCGCCGCCTGCCCTCGCCCAGCTCCTAGAGTTTGCTGGGATTTGCCGAGGTTTGCCGGGGCTCTGGGAGATGCTTAGCCGCTCGAGGGAAGATGTGCTGAGAAATTAAAGATTCAGGTTAGTTAATGCATCTCAGCAGGCCGCGGGCTGCAGGCTCCGCCTTTGCATTAAGCGGGCGCTGATTGTGCGCGGAGCGCGGCGGCGGGGAGGGTTGGCGGCGGGCGGGAGGGGACGGATAGACGCGCCGGTTACATTGTTCTGGAGCCGGCTCGGCTCTTTGTGCCTCCTCTAGCGGCCGAGCCGCGAGGTACAGCCCTCTATTGTTCTAGGAATACGGAAACCTCCTGTGTGGGCGGCGGGTGCTGTAGCTGGAGGGAAACACACAGTAGTGGCTGCGACTGGCACGCAGTTGCGCGCTTTTGTGCGCACAGACGCCGCGCCCCGTGCGTGGCGACTGCGCTGCGCCCAGGAACAAGCCACGGACCCGGAGGGGCAAAATGTCCAGGCCCTCCACTGGGGAGGACGCACAATGCGCTATTGCAAGCCGGAATGGGCGGCTTCTCTTGGACTGGGGGCAAGAGGAATCTCTCGGGATTGTGGGAAGATCTGGGGGAACAATTCGTGGTGGCATTGATTTGCATAGCGTGGATATTGGGATTCGCGCGGATCTGAGCCGGCCGCGCACAGCGCGCTTCCACAGCTGCGAGCTCAGGCACCCACTCTCGCTCCCCAGGGCTTTGCTCGCACCGCTGAGCCCAGCTTGTGGGGCGCACTCGGCAAATGCCCCGCAGAACATGGGGATGTGACAGGCAGCGTGTTCAACGCCCGCTCGGGGAGGGGACATTTCCGCTCTGACAGTATCTTTTTTCGCTCGCGGTGAGAAAATTCCGACCTCCAGTCGGTAATTGCTCCGCAGCGTTGATTTAAGATGGTAAAGAAAACCAGGTTTCTCTTAAAGAGCTTCCCCCAAATCGGTGGACTCCGAATACTTTTGAGTGGATTTAGAAACCTATGTAATCTTTCTTTCTCCTTTAGTTTACTCTTAATCCTCTCCTATAATTTTCTCCCATTTGCTCTTGTTTCCTGGGAAAGATAAAGCAGTGGGCAGAGAGTAGCGATAAGAAATAAACTGAAGGCTTACTGACAATTCTTAACATTGTAGTACGCCTTTGTCTTAGATCCCCCCAAATGCCTCAGGCCCTCTCCTGAGGGCTTCAGCACCAGCTGGCTTCTTGGGCACAGGGGGCCAGAAGGAACTTGGCAGCTGGTCTTGGGGAATACAGTTAAAGGCAGGATGACAGCTATTCTACTCTGGCCCATCTCAGAGCGCTGCCGCCCCCTCATGCCTGTCGCGCAAAGAACACAGCTTTAAAAAAAAAAAAAAAACACGTGCTTTCTGCCTGTATAGGTCCGAAAGTGACGTGGAAAGAAATGCTTCACCTATTAGCGCATTCCTGCTTTTACAGTGACCCCAAGCATTGCTGGGATGGGGAAGAGTGTGGCATCATCCCGGGGGTTCTTCAGCCCCATTCGTGCCCAGGGTGCGACTCACCAGGAGCTGTCCCTGGAGAGCATGGCCCAAGCCGCTGGCTTTTCAGGGGAGCAGCGCTGAAGCCGTGGGAGACTGAATGCCTCCTCGAGCGAATGGGAATGCCTGCTGAGGACCTCGCTTTGCTCAAGCATTCAAATGTGTCTGTTTTATTACCTTGGGTTGAAAAGGGACAAGAGCTTTAGCCTTTTTATCTGGCCATTTTATCAGCAACTACAAGTGTGTTGAGTGGTTATTATTACATAGGAGGCTTTTCAGTTTGGGGTCAGTAGATCAGTCTCTTCAGACACTGACGCAGAAGCTGGGCCGGGTAAGTAGGTATTATGTGCTCAGGAGCGCTAGGGGACAGGAGCAAATGGAAGAGAAAAGCGGAGGTCTGCTCCGCCCGGAGTATCGATCCGAATCCCCGCCGGGACGCCGCTGAGGGCCCTCGCCGTTGGGCCCCGAGGGCTTAACTAGCCCAGGCTCCGCTGGGCGTCCGGGCCAGACTCCCAGCCTGGAGCCTCGAGGACACCGCCCCCCGTCACGCCAGACCCGGCCTCTTTTCTCTTTCTGTCTCCTTTTAGCTTCCCTTTCTTTTTCTCATTTTGCCCCCACCCCAGGTCCTGCCAGAGGGCAAAGCACGCAGGGGTTTGGGGCCTCAGAATTAAGTTGTCTGATGTGGCCAATGCCCGCAAACCTCACCCTTAGGCTAAGTACGTC
>CM052443.1:13344270-13382869 GCA_028533085.1 Varecia variegata | reverse complement strand
TTAGGTGTGGAGCCTGACAGGGCTGGCTAGTCCTGGGGGGCCCATTGTTACCCCTCATTGCCCAGTTTTTCCCCCTAACCAGCCTCAGTGCCTTTGGAGGAAAGGCTTTTTGATTTCCAAGTCTCAGGCAAGGTGATGATTGAAAAATGTGCATGGATTTTTGTAGGGGTTGGTAGGAAGAAGTTAGGGAAATTGATTGGATAACCCAGCCCACCTGCTGCCTGACATGGTACAGATGGGCAAGGCATGGAGGCAGGCTGTGGGCTGTGCAGATAGAGATGGTCTCACTTGGGGAGCAGGACTCCTAGAAGCTGTGGACATTTATTATGAAAAACTGTCCCACACAAATTGTCCCAGAGGGAAGGGAGGCTCTGCATTCCACCTTGGCGCCTCTCTCACCATTTGAGGACCCATTACTCTTCTGTAGAAAGCAGACTTTGTTTGGGTTGGAAGCACACCTCCAACGTAATTTAATCAGCATTGGACTTTGGCTCATGTAATCAAATATACATATACTTTCTCTTGCAGGAAGAAAAATAATTTCTCAGTAACTGATATTGACTTGAAGTCATGTAATCTCTGGAAAGCATCACATTTTTAAAGGGAAAGGTAAAATTAAGGGGGAAAGAACCCACAGTGTTAGTGGTTTACCTTGTCCTTACTAGGAAGAGCCAGTTACCACTTAAGAAAGGGCAGAAAGAGCATTCCTAGAGCTCATATACTCAGGCTGCTCCAATTGTAGATATTTCACTACAGCTCCGTCTGTGTAGTCAGCCTCCGAGATCTATATTGATAGGAAATTAGATTGACTGACTCACCAGATCCTAGAATGTGGGTCTTATATTTGTGTGTGCATTGACATACTTGAAGGAAACTGGTGTTCCATTTTTCTACCCTATTTGGAGAGGTCACAGGCAGCAGCAGCTCCCTGAGTGCCAGTAGGATCTGGGTGGGCTGCAAAACCCTTCTTTTAAGGGTGATTGGTAGTCATCACCAGCTTGCTCTCTGCCCTACTCTGGGGCTTTGAACACAAAGCTCTGCCCTAGAGTGTCCCCTTGGAGCAAGCTTGGAGTCCGCATCCGCACCCCACCCCCATGGCAAGGCTCTGGGCTTTGCCCAAGTTGAGTCTGTTAGGAAATCTGTTGTAAACACAGATCCATTGATTTGCATTTGTCAGAGAGTAAAGTTAAACCAGTGAAAAGAGAAGCCCTTACCCTTTTATGCAGGGCCAGGGAAACCTTTCATATTGATCTTATTGATCCAACCTTTCCCTTTAAGGAAACCACATAGTTAAAGACCCTCGTTCAATAGATTTACCCTTCATGCTTGTGATATTCCTTTAAGTGTTCTCATCTAGGATAGCTGGGCATTAAGCCCACACTCCAAACCAAACAAAAATGAAAAGGGGGTGGGAGGAGAAGGGGTCAGGAGGCAGAATTGTGGGAAGTGAAATTAAATCCAACTGAAATGTGTAATGACCCAGTTGGGGATGTTTTTCTCATTCTTCTAAGATGACATGCAGGGATGAAGACAAAATAGGTGCATTTAACATCTCTCTTTTTTTCCCCACAAAAGAAAATCTGTTTATATGCATAGAGTAAAAATGTCTCAGGAACATCATTTTCTACTGTAAAATTATTTCATTCAAGCCGATAGCTTGGCTCATTTAAGCTAGTTTGCTTAAAAGCAGTAATACTGCCACAAAAATTATTTTGGTTCATTTGTAGTGAATCAGGAATAGGATTTTCCCCAGAAATGCAATATTTCGGACTCCAGATGAGGATAAACACTGAAGTCACTTAAGAAGGGAGTGGGGGAGCGTGGAGTTGTGTGTTCTGATGGAAGTAGAAGAAGCTATCTAAGAGCAGGGTACAACTTCTGTTGTGGAGCAGTGTAGATGGAATAGGAATTGCCAAATACTATTCTGTATCCCTCTTGCTTGCAGATATGAAAATGAAAGTCCCCTTTGTCTCCAGAGTTGTTGGCATGATCGTTTCATTTCTTCCCTGACCCTTTTTTGCTCTCTAAATAACATCCATCTGTGATTTTTTTTCACCATGGTACATGAGCTATTCCTAATTGGCTATCTCTTGGGTTGTTTTTAGACATTCATGTTTGTTTTATGTGATTGAAAAATATTAATGATTCCTTAGGTGAGCTAACGTATTTATCTGTTGAGCGAGTTCAAAGGGCAGAGTTCAGCTATGGTTCAGGTTAATTGAACAGGAAGCAGTGAGCTCTCCAGACTGTGCTGAACAAGGGACCAGTCCCTTAAAATATCACACTCAGCAAACACACAATTTCACTGGCCTCATCCTGGAGTCTGAGGTAAGAGGCTCAGATCAACTTGGACTGCCTGTTTAAAAACCCAAAGCAAAGCACAGCAACTACAAACCCTGGAGTCCCCCTCGGGGAAGAAGAGTTTTCTCATTGGCTAATTGCTTTATTGGTAGCACTGACCTGCAGAGCAGCTGCAGGGGCCTGGATGAAGGCTTAGGCCTCAGAATAATGTGCTCCATTAGAACAGGGCAAGGCATTTTTTGTTTACTCAATCGGAGCTCCCTGCAAAGTGCCATTAACCCCGGCCCAACTGCTTGTGTGCTGCAAAGCCAAAGGTCACGCCAGTCAGCCAGTCAGTCTGTAGGCGCAGCCAGCTCTGCCCTGGTAGGAGGGGTGAGGTGCACATCCTGCTGGCACTGCCCTCCCCCCGCTCGCCCTATGGGCCCCCTCCAGGGCTTTGACCAAAGCAAGCAGTTGCACAACTTGTTTACATTTCCCAACTGCTGAATCATGTTTTGATGATTAAACAGTTTTCATCTGAACCTATCAATCACACACACTGAAAAAATCCTCCCACTGTCCCTCTATTTTCTATTTATATTCCCTTCATTACTGGCATTACAGTAAATAGAATTGTGCAAATGGTGCTTTTAGCGGGAATACAGTCTGGATAAGTGCTTGGATCAAGAGGAAGACAGAGCTCCAAACACGGCTGGGGGGTGGTTTGGCTATAGGGAGGTTTGAAGTGGATCAGGGGAGCACAGTCAAGGCTTCCTCCGCCAGCACTTGAACTAGAGTGCCACCTGCCGGGAGTCTCCTAACGCCTTGCACCTCCCTCAAAGTCCACCCTTTCTTCACTCTGTTCCTAGTGTCTGTGTTCTCATTCCACTCCAGATCACCACCCATGCAAACATTACCTTCCTGGAAGTTGCTTGAGGGAGTTTTTCCTGGTCCTTCTGAACTCTAATCTCTGCCTCTTCTAATTCATTGTCAAGGAGAAATCAACAGTTCTGCTGCCATAGGTGAGAATTGCCCATCCTGCACATTGAGGTAATAGTCTCCCGCTTAGTTGGAAAGGGCTTGGGGGAGGAGAGGCAGAGAAAGCAAAAAAGTATCTGTGGGAGAGAAGAGGAATATATGGAAGAGACGTGGCTGAGTTGGTGGTGCCAGTGAGGGCTGTGCCAACTGTAAGGTGCTCTGCAAAGGTAAAATATTGCATAAAGGAGAGAGGATGGAAAAGGAGTAGTATCTGCAAGCTGGAGGTGGGCTCTGTGAAATCCCCTGGGAAGAGAAAAAGTGAACCAGCCATTTTGCAGTTGCAAAGAAGTGAGCCAACGAGCTAGACGTGGAGCCAAACTGGCTGTAGCTCTATGAGCGGCAGCTGTTGCCAGACTCGCCTCACCTGGATCACTGCCGGGCGCCCCTGGCAGCGGGGCGCCTGTGCGTGGGTCGCAGCCTCCTCGCCCGGGCGTGGGCTTCAGCACCACGAACAGCGCCACGGAGCGCCCCGAGAGCCGGCGCGCCGGGGACGCAGTTTGAGTGAGTTTGCATCTCAACCCACAGAAAGGAGATGGACCCTCCACCCGAGTTAAATCCGGGCAGGACCCTGACCAGTAGCTCCAGCTCTGTAGATCTCGGCGCCCGCGACAGAGCAGGGCCTCAGGTCTTCCTCTCGCTCCCCATGGCTCCTTCGGTTCTCTGTGTGAGGTCAGCGATAATAAAGGGAGAGGAGGCTGCGTCGGGCTGAGAAGACAAAAGATTCCGAACGACCCTTTCCTTCGGAAAAAGAGGAGTATTACCTCTGTTGGGGGCGGGGCAATTGAACCATTTTCTCCGTGTTGCTGCCTTCTGCAGGCATGATTGCCGCTCTCAACGGGATATTTTAGATTTAAGATTTCCTTTCAAGGTTTATTGTCTGGCTGCCCCACACACAGGTATGCACACGTGAATGCTTTTCCTTCCCCACCTGCTTGCTCCTGATTTTTGAAAACATGATTTGCATGATAGTAAACAGTATTCTCACATTATATCAGCAGTAATGTGGCAGGGAGAGCCAACTATGGGACGTCACTACCTCGGATAAATCTAGAAACTGGGTTTGATTTCCTGAGATTCTGGTGATGAGGCTCTTTTTAAGAAGAACGTTGCCACCACGTCTGCTCCCCCATAACAATGGCCAGAGATGTTGAGTCTCTTCCTGCAGGCCACACAATGGAGCACCATAGCCCTGGCCAGAGTGAGAGCTGACGTTAGACACTGACCCCTGACTCTGGCCTTTTTCAGCCAGTAGCTCTGCTTCATTTGTGTTTTTATTCCAGAGAAAAGAGACAGGTGGGTCCTCTTGGTTAATGATAGGACATAACTCACATCCCCTTGGGTTTCTAGTAAAATGGCCCTTGACTTCCCAAAGCTGATTAAAATGTAAAACTTTTGCTTTTTTTCAAGGAACTTTAGTTCAGGCCTAATTTGTTGCTAAAGTGGTTCTCAGAGGTGGAGCATAGGAACAGACAAGTGTGTCCCCTTTAAAAGAAAGCCTAGGGTATGGTAAATGAGATGATAAATGTAACAATTCATTTTTATATTCCAGTGGCTCTAGTGTGAAAGGAAGAAAAATCTAACCCAAAATAAAACAAATCTGGTAGACCATTCAAATTCACTGTTGAAAAAAATTTTCTGTGTGTCTAAATACCTAAAATTTTGCTGTAAAAATAAGCAGGAACATACCTGAATCAGATCTAAACCCTGGTTTTAAATCTATTTCATAAGCTTTGACTAAAGGAGTTTCTTAAAGCCATGCAATCTTTGAATGTGCAGATATGCATTTCTTAGAAGTTGTTGGGTTACATGATCAAAATCTTTTCCAGGAAAACATGGATTTGACAGTAAGCATAGCCTTTTTTTAAAGTCAATTTTGTATGTATCACTACATCTTGTTAAAATAAAGCATTTTACTCTGCAAGGACTGGTACTGAATGCATTTCCTTTGTAGTGAACTCAATGTGGTTTTTAAAACATATTTCAACGGGACTACCATGTAAACATGACCTTTTCTGTAGTCTTTTTTTACTCCAAATGCTGAAAAATGTGTGGAGTAAGATAACTTTATTCTTTCCTGAATCAGTGCCACAGGTCCCCAAATCTAAAAGATTCAGGAACAAAAATCCTCTTGGATGCAGTTGCCTCCTAATGTATACCAGTGTTCAGTTCAGTTCATGTTCAAGGGACAAGAGTGAGTTCTTTATTCACTTTCAACGTCTAGCCGTTCTCATCCTTTCTTCCATTCTTCAGAAGAGGAAGAGGTGGTCTTCCTGTTGAAAGCCAAATCCTCTACCTTGTCCTGGCCTCTCTTGCCTTCTCAGGGTCCCATCCTTTCCTGTACTTATAATCTCTTCCTCTCATTGGCTTTTTCCCATCAGCATTTTTGTGTTCTGGTCTCTTCTACCTTTTTAAAACTGCTCCCCCAGTACCCATTCTGGCTTTATCTCTTCCCTCCCTTTATTTCTGGGAGGAGTCATCATCACTCAGTGTCTGTTTCTTACTTTCCCCTCAGCCTCTGCCCTTTTCAGTCTGGTTGTGGCCACTCCTGTGTACCAAACCTGCTCCTGACAATGTCACTGTTGAGGTCTTTGTAGCTAAGTCCAATGGACACGTCTCAGTTTTTGTCTTCACTTGGCCTCTGCACAGCACTTGACACGTTGCTGACCATTCTTTCCTCTAAACTTTTTCTTCCTCTGATTTCTGAATTACTATACTCTCTTGCTTTTCTGTTTAACATTCTGGCCACTCCTTCTTAGTCTCTTTTCTGGCCTCCTCTTGCTCTGTCCATCTAGCCCACTGTTCTGGCCTGGGCTTTTTAATTTTTTCACTCAACGTACTCACCCTGGAAGATCTCATCCATTTGGTTACCATCTCTCTATGTGGAGGACTTCTCCATCTCTCTCCCATCCTGATATCTCTCTCCTGAGCTCCAGGTCTCTATGTCCTTCTGCATCTGGACATTCTTGTCTGCATGCCTTCAAACTCAGCCTGTCTCAAAGTGAACTCATTTCCTTACCCTCCAGCCCCGCTCACCATCACCACCAAATATGAGTCTGTTCTTTTATTCCCTCTCAGAATAACAGCACCACATATGTGGAATCTCAAGCCAGAAACCAGAAAGTCAACGCTGACCCTTTCCTTTTCCTTTTTCCCCATCAGTCAACCCTATTAGCCATGTGATTAACCTGCAATGAGACATAAGCTTAAGGTGGAGAAAACAGTGCTCATGGAGGCTTGGTTAATAGCCAAGGTTGGCTGGCCACAATTGCTCACGTCTGTAATTCTCAGCACTTTGGGAGGCCAAGGCAGGAGGATTGCCTGAGGCCAGAAGTTTGAGACCAGCCTGGGCAACATAGCAAGACCCTTTCTCTACAAAAAAATTAAAAAATTAGCTGGGCATGGTGGTGTGTGCCTGTAGTCCTAGCTGTATGGGAGGCTGAGGCAGAAAGATCACTTGACACTGGGAGTTTGAGCTGTGATTGTGCCACTGCACTCCAGCGTCTGGGTGACAGAGCAAAACCCTGTCTCTTAAAAAAAAGCAAAAGTTGTTCTGCTTCCATACAAAGCCAAAAATGTTACCTGCCTCAGAGCAATTAAACCAGCAATCCTGTCAGCCAGCAAATCAGAGGAACTAGTTTCCTCTTTTAAGTCATTTTAATTATTAGTAAACTAAAATTGCATGTAAATGGCCATTACTTGATATACTACAAATTCTTAGATTGTTATTAACTTAAATTTACCTCCAAAGAAAAAAGCCAGAGGTTAACATTTTTATACTTATAAGTTTTTTCTCTTCCTTTGATGAATACAGTTGTGCCTACACAGTACTGAACTAAGTAGTTAAGAGAGGAAAAACATTAACTAGCCTTCGTCCTGTTTGATTTTACTGGATCTTTAAGATTTGAGTGGATAAATGGTCACTTACCTTTACAGTATCCATATGGGATTGAGTAAGAGCAGATTTTATTATCCTAACTTTAGTGAGAAACTACAACTAAGATAATTTATTTGCTATATATCTTATATGGAAATTACATATTGCTTTGTGATATTTTATCTTTTTTACATTATGTTTTGACATTCATATTACATAAATAACGAGATATGAAAACCAAGCATATATGAACAAAGTTTAGGGTTAAAATTAAAACATTCCAGACTTTGATTTCTTGATGCCTTTAATTGAATTCATTGCTGTGTCATGTGATACTTAGGTATGCACGGTAAGCAATTGACTTAAGTGACTGTCATGTGTGTGCCTTGCATAGCCAAACCAAGTTTCCTTTGACACTGAGGCAGAGACAGGCAGGGTTGAGCTGAACAGGAAGCAGCTCAGAGGCCTCTCTGAAAGGCCTTAGACTACCACTTTGCTGGGGTGGGGGAGGGGGACAGTGGTGGTGGTGGTGGTGGTGGTGGTGGTGGTAGGCAGGTCGGTTTCAGAGGCCACCCTCTTCTCTGGCGGGCCATAGCCTAGACATGGCTGGTACTGAAGGCTCTCAGCCTCCTCTCCTGCCACTCTCCCAAAGGAAGCAGGTGGGACCAGGAAGAGTCAGTATTGCTGCCCTCACCACCCCCAGACCAGTTCTCCATCGAAAGCTTTAGATTCAGGCTTCCATAGACAGATTCTGGAAGGTCAATTAAAAGGTCAGGGTTGGGAGTATGTAAATGATTGGATTGGAGGAAGCCACTCCCATGGTGGTATATAGACATCAAGAGATGTCTAATAAAGCAGGACTAATTTTGGCCACAAATAGAAGACAAATGTGAGAGTATTTCACATTCCCGAGTAATAATCCTATGCCCATCTTGACAGGAACCAGGTCTCTTTGTGGTGTGATGATTTATAGTATGTTTGATTTTCTCTAATAAATCGTAGCAAGTGGGGACCCTGAGCTTTGTTCTCCTGAGTCTTCCTTTTAGCCCTCCCACAGTGCCTGACACATAGTTGGCACTCAGTTAATGTGCAAGGCTAAATGATCCCCAGGGTCACACAGCTTTAGTGTCCTAATGGGAGGTCTCCTCTAGCCCCACCAGGAGAGTGCATGTATTTTAGAATAAGATCTCATTTTAAACCTTTACATTTTTTTCCACTGAAATAATCACCAAACCTTAGAGGACCAAGTCTGTTGCCTCCAGAAGCTAAGGCATCCAGTTCAGGTTTGGGTTACTCTGTGTTGACAAAATCTAAACAATGTGAACCCTGCTTAGCGTTTGCCAATGAATATAGAAGCAAGTTGAGGTGAAACCAAAAAGATAAAAAGATCTGCTCATTTGTGACTTTAACAATGTCTAAGTTTGGGTATTTTTTTTTTAACCTCAGGTTCTACATCTGTAGCATGCTTTTTTTTTTAAATCATAAACAGTATTAAAAAAGTACTTGACAGTTTTGTCTTGATTCTTAACACGTATGTTAAGGGATCCCTTCCGTCACTGAGTATGTCCCCGATCATGTGTTTATTGCATCTTCCTTCTTTTCTGCCTGTCCCCTAATTATCTGGCACACAGAGGGCTACTTGAGCTGATTTATATGGATCTCAGTAGCTCTCATTTGTGCATACTTAATTCGGAGGGGTGAACACATTGATTTCCAGACCCCACTTTTTAAGACATTGTACTAACATAGATATCTTAGCTGCTGTAACTACATTGTCTGAAAAGGAAAACATTTTAAACCTTTGGAAGCAATTTTGATGGACATTTCATTGTGTTCTATATTACTAAACTAATTAAATTTCCTTCACGTCGAGGTCTGTTTAAAATTAAATTGAGAAATATTTTTGAGTTCCATTGGGCAGATAACTTTGTTTAGCTGGATTTGTTCTGCATATATATGAAATGGCATGTTATGAATCGATATCCAATGCTTACACTGGCCCTGGATGTGAAGAAATGGCACCCTTAGTAGGCAGATGTAGTCCCTGTTTTTCATAACAAGCTGTCCCTAGATATGGACCATGTTTACCCTGTAATTCCAAAAAGGGCTTGTGTTTTTGTGCCTGTGGTTTGGCATGCTGATTTATTCAGATGCTGAGCATTGTGATCAAAATCTGTAACTTCTTTCCTGGATTAGCTAGAGTCCTGGGACTCCTATTTACAAACTCACAGTTCAGCTCAGGGTAGCAGCTTCCTTTGGCGCATACAGAAGTCTTATTTGCATAGCCAAAGAGGTAGAATTCCAACTTGGTTTTGAAAGCAAGTGGGGTTAATTGTCAGATTTATTCCCATTGCATCTTTGGAAACACAGCATAGGAGCAAAGCCTTATGCTCAACTCCACCCACCTTGCCACTGAGGACAGCACAGCAAGGCCTCCTCATCTTTTATCCTGGCCCTCCTTGAGACATTCAATTCAGTTCTATGGCCAGGGAGCCTGTGGTGACAGAGCTGTAATTGGACAACTGGCATTCCATATGCCCTGCTTAAGTATTTTAAAAAATAGTACCAAAGAACTGCCTTTTGTTGCATTGTTAATTAGCCTTTGAACATTTCAGAATCCATTAGAATCTTCAAGGTCTTCAAGGTTTATCTTGTTTATATCTGTGCCTCAAAAAAAAGAGGCACATCATAAGGTTATTATGAGCCTTAAATGAGCTAATGCTTATAGATGCTTAGAACAATCGGTTATCTTGTGGACACTTGCTAATTTAGCTGCTATGATTATTAATTGATTAATATTACCTTTGTAACTTCTCTGTATATCACCAGGAGATTTGGTCTGAGTCACCGATTTTCATATGGCTTTTATATATTTAGAGTATTGCTTGGCATTGTCATAGAGAGCATGAGCTTTGGAGTCAGGCAGATCCAGTTTGTGTCCAAACCACCATTTACTACCTCTGTGACCTCAGGGAAGGGACTAACTTTGGAGAGCTTCAGTTCCCTTCTCAGTAGAAGGAGGGCAAGGGTACTGACATCATCCAGTCCACGTGCCGATTACATGAGATACCACAAAGCACCTGGCACATACTACACCTGACACCTTATTACACATAGACGCATCTGTGCCTCAGCGTAAATTGTGTCATTTTCACTGGTGAGATTTATGATGAGCAAAATTGCTAGACTCTACACCCATTGCTGGGCACACTCTTTGCAAACTGGTCAAACACACAGGAAGATTTGTCACACCCTACCAGTAGTGTCCTTTTAAGACTCTCTTAACAATTGTGGTCATTTTGCTACACTTGTTCTTAGAACCCAGAAGTTGACTGTGCATACAGTAGGTTCTGACTGAATCTTTACAGACTTATATTGGGATAAAGTCCATTTTCCGAGTGTGGTATGTGTCGAGCAAACATTTTACATTTCCTGGAAATTTACATATGAAAATTGCAGCTGAGGCGCCAGGTGTGGTGGCTCATGCCTGCAATCCCAGGAACTCGAAAAGCTGAGGATCTCTGGAGGCCGGGGGTTGAGACCAGGCTGGGCAACATAGAGAGATTGCCTGTACGAAAAACAAAAAAAAAAAATTAGCCAGGCAGGTGGCTCATGCCTGTAGTCCCAGCTACTCAGGAGGCTGAGGTGGAAGGATTGCTTGAGCCCAGGAGTTCAAGGTTACAGTGAGCTGTGATCACACTACTGCACTCTAGCCTGGGCGACAGAGCGAGAGCCTGTCTCTAAAAAAAAATTGTAGCTGAGCCAACAAGGCTCAAATCATCCATCTCCATAATGATCACAGGTTTGAGGGGTCTTATCAGAAACTTATTTTCATAGACACTCAGGTGGTTGTGAGGTTAAAAGCGCTGAGGAGAATGGTTTCCCCTTTAACATCTTTTCCGGTTTCAATAAGTCTGGGCCGGGCTTCTTCATCATGTTCCCCAAATCCATTCATTTGGTGCTTATCACACTCCCTGAAGGGCCCCTGTTTTGGTTCACACCATCATCTTTATTCCCAAATCCAGGAACCTTCAAAAGAAAAGGGAAAAGAAAGAAAACCCATGGGCACCCAGCTGTTGCTTTTCCGGAAGTAGTAACTTGCTTGCTAATATAAGATTTTGAAGCCATGGGCCTCTGAATTCTCAACGTGCTAGTCTGTTTAAACAGTCTCTAGTATCCTTTCCTGACCCCAAATTACTCTCAAGCATTAATTGTCCTAGTGGTTTCATGGCCACATTATTTCATATTCATTAGTGTTTTCATGAAAAATTATAACACTAATTAGAGCAGCTTCCAGTTAATTCACTTGGTGATTCATTACTCTCTCCCCTCTTGGTGTTCTGCATGTGGTCATCCTGGAGAAAGCATCCAAGGGGTAATTGCAGCTCTATTCCCTGAGTGATCGCCTAATGCCATTAGTTCTGATCCACAGGCGCATCTCGGGCAGCTCTGATGGGGTCTGGTTACAGCTGCACTCTCGTCCCTGCCCTTTGGAGGCTGGGAAGGAGGGAAGCCAGCAGTGAGGACTGGCCCCTGGGAGGGGGTCCAGGGCAGCAGAGGGGAGGGACATCACAAAGATGAGGAAGTCAGGAAGGGGGGAGGGAACTGGGGGATGTGAACATCACTTTAACATCTTCTGGGATGGGGGTAAGGACAGGATGGAGTGAAATCTGCCCTGGGAACTTGTACACAGGAGAGAGTAAGGAAGGCGAATTCTCTTCCGTTTCAGCAAATGTTTCAGTTTGGCCAGGCACTGAGCTAGACTTCCGAAGCCTGGTTCCCTCTCAGAGCTCTGGCATCCAGTTCTTCCAATTAAAAGTGATTTGGCCTCATACCCATTAGGAAAGTTGCTGTCAAAAACAGGAACTAGGAAGTGTTGGTGAGGATGTGGAGAAATTGGAAACTTGTACACTGTTGTTAGGAATGTGAAATGGTGCAGCCGCTATGAAAATGGTACGGCAGTTCCTCGAGAATTTAAATATCAAATTACCATATGACCCAGAAACACCATTTCTGGGTATATACTCCGCAAGCACTGAAAGCAGGGTCTCAAAGAGGCATTTGTACACCTGTGTTCAGTGCAGCCTTGTTCACAGTAGCCAAAAGATGGAAGCCAACTGTCCAGGGATGGATGAATGGATAAGCAAAATGTGGTGTGTGTATATATATGCTGGAATATTATTCAGCCTTAAAAAGGAAGGAAATTCTGACACATGCTACAATGTGGATGGATCTTGACATTATGCTAAGTGAAATAATTGAGTCCCCAAAAGACAAAAACTGTATGATCTCACTTGTATGAGTTGTCTGGAGTAGTCAGACTCATAGAATCAGAAAGTACAATGGTAGTTTCCAGGGGCCAAGGAGAGGGGGAAAGGGGGAGTTGGTGTTTAATGGGTAGGAGTTTCAGTTTTACAGGATGAAAAAGTTCTGGAGATTGATGCAATGTGAATATACTTAACACTATGTAGCTATACCCTTAAAAATGGTTAAGATGATAAATTTTATGTTATATGTATCTTACTACAATATTGAAAAAATATTGTCATTTATATTGTAATGATTGCTCAATTGAAAATATTGGAAAATAGAAAAAATAGAAAAAGAGCCAGGTGCAACAGTATGTGCCGGTAGTCCCAGCTACTTGGGAGGCTGAAGCAAAAGCATCTGTGCCCATCAGTGTCTAGCATCACTATGGTGGTCTCCTAGGAGCAGGGGGTCACCAGTTTGCCCAAGGAGGGATGAACTGGCTGAGTCAGAAACAGAGCAGGTCAAAACTCCTGTGCTGATTAGTAGTGGGACCAAACCTGTGAATAGCCACTGCACTCCAGCCTGGGCAACACAGCAAGACTCCATCTCTTTAAAAAAATTTGTTTTCGGTTCTACCACTCAAAGACGAGATTAGTATTTTGCTTTTATTAAAATTATTTTTAATTATTTAAGTCATGCATTAAAGCATTCTACTTTTAAAAATCAAAACATTAATGATTTGTCCACCTCCTTTAATCCCAATCTCCATCATTACCTCCCAGCAGTAACTACTCTTATAGCTACATAGGTGTCTGCCTATCCAGGCATTTCCAATGCATTTATTTATCTACATAGGTACTCATAGAAATTCTATAGATACTTAGATAGAAACATAGACAGATAGCATAGGTTTGTGCATGGTTTTAATGTAAGTGGCATCACACAGCATGTATCGTTCTGAAGTTCCCTTCTTTCATTCAGTAGTACGCATATAACTGAGCTTCCCCCCAACCTGAATTTGTTACATAGTATTGTTGTATGGAGATTTGTATTTATTTAGCCATTATTCCTGTATTGATGGGCCATTAGGCTGTTTACTGTGTTTTGGCTATTTGCCTTCTTTGCTGAGCAATGTTGAGTGAACATCCTCCTATACACCTCCCCTTGTGCCCGTGGGAATGCTTCCTGGGGTAGACACTGAGAAGCAGAGTGCTAGAACATGGAGATTCGCATGCTTTGATTTTGACAGACATGACTACACTGTCTTCCAAGTTGACTGCCGATCGGCAACATGGGAGAGAGCCCCTAAATTCCCCACATTTGCCAAAAGTTAATATATTATCCACTTTGCTTTTGTTTTTGCATAGTTGATGGATTAAAAAATATATAGTTGCTTTATTTTATTATATTCTTGACCCCTACTTCATGTCATGCCCTGCTACAATGCTTATCCAGTTATCCCAGCTCCATTATTAGAAAGAACATACTTTCCTCATGTTCTGCGTATCCGATCTTGTCATTAAATCAAGTGTCCCTATGTGTATGGATCTATTTCCATGTTTTTGGTTCTGTTCCACTGGTCTAGAGTTGTATATCCTCATCCCAGTGCTACACCACTGCAGCCTTCTTAAAGTTGATACAGTGATAGTGATACAGTGAGTCCTCTCCTCCTGTTCTTCTTTGTCAGGGATAACTTGACTACTCTATTATCTTTGCATTGCCAGGTAAGTTTCAGAATCAGCTTGTCAATTCTAAAGACTCAAAGGAAAGAAAGAAAAAAGAGGGAAAGAAATCTGCTGAGATTTTTATTGCAGATTGCACTGTATCTATCGGTCAATACAGAAAAAATTCAACTCTATTAAATTGAGTCTTCCAATCCATTTATTTAGGTATTCTTTAATTTCTCAAAGTTTTATAGTGTTCTCTGTCAAAGTCTTGCATACCTATTGTTAGATTTATTCTATGTACATAGTTGATGTTTTGATTCTATTATAAATGCTTTTTCATTTTCTGTTTGTTGTGTTACATAGAAATAAAGTTGATTTTTATCTACTGATTTGAGTCCAGGAAGCTTGCTAAATTCTCATATTAATTCTAACAGTTTATCTTTGTATTCCTTTGGATTTTTATGTACACACAATCAATATTGATTTTCTATGTTCATCGTGACCACCTTCCTTAACTTTCTTATTAATTCTAGTAGTTTGTCTTTCAGGTTCTTGGGTTTTCTAAGTAAAAAAATCACATTAACTTATAAGTGTGAGAGTTCTGCTTCTGCCTGGAGAAGCATTTTAAGGGAGCTGTTAGGTACAAGGACTCTGGAGTCAGACAACCTAAATTTGAATCTCAGCTCCATTGCTTACTATGTAACCTTAAGTAGTTTACTTAATTCTCTGTATCTCAATATCATTCATCATAAACCACATCATAGGGTGGTTGTAAAAATTAAGTGAGTTTATCCACTTAGAATTGTGCCTCTCAAATAATGAGCACTCAGCTTATGTAAGCTTTTGGAATTTCATCAATTCGTTTCATTCCTTTCCAAATTCTCACTTCTTACTTATTTTTTCTTATTTTATTGTATTGGCTACTTTCCAACATAATATTGAATAGTAGTGCTTGCATGTCTCATTTGAATTTTTAACACTTTGAAACATTTCTTTCTAGTTTTTTTCTATAGGCATGTTGTTTTGTTTTGCTTTTCATGTTTGACATATCTGAAATCATCTTTTTGGGGGGTCTGAGTCTCGCTCTGTCACCCTAGCTAGAGTGCAGTGACGTCATCATAGCTTACTGCAACCTCACACTCCTGGGCTCAAGCAATGCTCTTGCCTCAGCCTGCTGAGAAGCTGGGACTACAGGTGTGCACCACGATGCCTGCTAATTTTTCTGTTTTTAATAGAGATGGGGGTCTCACTTTTGCTCAGACTGGTCTCAAATTCCTGAGCTCAAGAGATCCACCTGCCTCGGCCTCCCAGAGTGCTAGGATTTGCAGGTGTGAGCCACCTTGCCCAGCCTTGAAATCATCTTTAACTGTACTTCAGCCTCCTGAGTAACTTGGACTACAGGTGTAAACCACTGTGCACGGCTAATTTTTTATTTATTTATTTATTTATTTATTTTTGAGACAGGGTCTCACTATGTTGCCCAGGCTGGCTTCAAACTCCTGGCCTCTAGTGATCCTCCCACCTCAGCCTCCCAAAGTGCTGGAATTACAAGTGTAAGCCACCACTCCAGGCCTTTAAGTTCTTTTTCTTAAAAAGTATATAGATATAGTTTTTGAGTCATTAAATAACTCAGAATGTCTTCCTATGGAAAAGACCACCTGAACTCTATAAAATTCCAGGATTACAACCACAGTGTCAGTTTTGCTTTCAATTTCCCATAGTGCTACTGTATTTCTCATTTTCTTGCAAATTTTTTTATTTTACTGATCTTTTTTCTTCTGCTTTTTCATTACATACTATTACTTACAGATTTCTGTCTGTTTTCTTCTTAACCATTTTTCTGTTCCTGTTTTATAAAAGCCATCTCTTTTGGTATCATACTGTGATATCAGGTGATTCTCTAAAATGTTCTTAAAGTTTCTGGAAGATATGAGCACATGAATTTTCTCTGATTTTCAGATAATGGTCCCTTTTTCTGTTTTCCCCTATTTTTTCATCTCTCTTGTAGTGTTTATTCATTCTGAAATGAGAAAAGAGTCATTCAGGTTTAATGTGGGCAATAGAAAGGGTGTGTTCCGCTCACGACCTCCTTTCTGGATGTTAGTGCTCTCATTCTCTAAGACCTGTTCTAAGTCATTAGATGATACACCTAATGGAGTGTCTACCGTCTAACCAGCTTTGTTGTCATTCGGCTCTGCAGGGCTGATGTGAATTCATCTCCTGCATCCACTCCTGGGTTGCTGACAAGCTGACCAAATGAAGTATGTGCGGAGGTCCCCAGTACCCTGCACGTCAAGGGCTTCTCTTGTCCCACCCACACCCAGAGCACTCTGGACACTACATCTTTCAGGGAGTGATGTACCACCCCTGGTGTCCCTCTTCTCCCCTTCCTCCCAAGATTTTTTGCCCAATTGTGTTCTGAGACTTACAGTTCGCAGCTGGTAGATGGAGAGGAGTGGACAGCACTCTGGCTCTTTCAAAAGGTAGCCCCTGCCAATTTGATCTGGCTATCAAATTTAAATTTCTGAACAGTTGAAGGACTCAGGTGTTATTTTTTCAATCCAGATGATATTCTTCAATCTAGCCCCATTGGCCTCACATGTAAGTGAAAATTCCCCAGCAAAGCCCAAAACAGGTTGACTGAAGTCCTAGTTTTCAGTGTGGTAAGTTTTATCTTTTACTCTGTGTCCTTGAGATGATTTTAGTAGCCAGTTGAAGAGTCTGTCCCAGGCTCTCCTAGTCATTTGAAGCCAGATGTTTCCATCCCTAAATAAATATTTGTTTTAGCAACGCAGGACTTCTTGGATGGCTTGGAGGAATGCCGCTAGGCAGCAGAGCTAAAGAGCCCTCTTTTCCAGGCTCCTGCATAGGCAGAATACATGGCATGGAATTGTGATTTCAAAGGCTGTGTGCCCCAAAAGATTTCTTCCAATAGGTGGGTGGGAAATAAAAGCCCCACTGGGCTAGATGGGAGGGTGTCTGGGTCATCAGAGCTCTGTCTCTGGGTCCTCAGAGTGCAACTGTGATCAGTGTTGGGCAAATGATGTCAGCTCTAGGAGTTCCAATCTCCTTATCTCTAAAATAGGGGATTGGACCAAATAATCTCTGGAGTCCTGCTGTTCTCAGACTCTGTGGTTTTACCAGTTGGCCTGGCCCATCTGCTATTAGAAACCTATTTTTCGGGGCTTCTTTCTTTTGTTCTCAGAGCCTCTGCTGAAGGGACACAGAGGCAGGAGGTACATCTCACCCCCACCCCCACCGGGTGCAAGCTCCAGCCTGTTTCCTACGGGCAGCACCTGCGGGTGGGGCCAGCTGGAAGGGTGCCAGGGCAGTTGCTGAGGCCTGCACCTTCCTGGGAGATCTGCCCCCGGGGGCCGCGCCGTCAGGCCCTGCCTCCACGTAAGCAAGTTGTTAGACATCCAAGAGCCCTCATTTCCTGTGTCCCCTTCAGTGACTTTGCATTGGAAGTAAAAATAGGTACAGGATGTAAAATGTGTTCTCTAGTGAATGTCTTTGAGGCTTGGGAGCTCAGGATGGTCAGTGCAGTGTGCCTTCCATTGGACAGGAAGTGGACATTGGAGACTTGCTATAACCTTTGTGAAGACCCACTTGCTCATAAACCTTCCAATACCAGAGTGAAAGCAGAGGCGGTGGTGTGGAGAAAGTGCAGGGATTTATCAATTATCCTCCACATTTTCCAAATGAGAGGAAGACGTGACTGCAGGAAATACCCATATGGTCAGCATTTTGCCCCACGTCAGAGGTGAAGCCTGAGGCATGGCTCAGACAGATAGTCAAGGGCAACACTGAGCCTCCTGGGACTTCGGGCATCTCTGACCTTGGGGACGTGACCCCCGTGCTCTGGGGTCTCGTGATGAGGTGTGTGTGCACTGCCCTCCGCTCTCCCTTCTCCCTGCTCTGTCCTTCTTTCTCTCCTTTTCCTCTTGCCAAATGGGTTAGAGATTTTTCCGGCCAGGGCTTTGCCTACACCCACAATTAGAAGGAAATGAGGGGAGGAGAGGGAAACCCAACAACCAAGAATGGTTCCAAGTCCATTTTCACTGCACGTCCTCCCTGTCTCTGCTCTCGGCCTCTCAAATGGATGTTGGTCCACTGCCCAAGCAGACTGGCATCTGGTCGTGAAGTCCGCGTGTCTGAGGAAAGCCAGCTCTCAGCCTTGAGACAAAGCCATTAAGTTTCTCATCTGACTCAGGCCAGAGATGTTTGGAGAAATGAGGGTGAAGTTAGAGTTTAGCTCTCGGAGGCCACGTTCACCGTATTGGCTCCACCATAATCTGGACCAGTGTGGCCTTTGGTGATAAGGCACGAGTCACAAGGAAGCAGAGAAAATGGCAAGGCATCTAACTGGGAACTATTTAGAATTTCCAAAATTTAGGGAGCACAAAATGATCAAGTGATGACTTTTGTTTGTTTGTTTGAGACAGAGTCTTGCTCTGTTGCCCGGGCTAGAGTGCCGTGGCATCAGCCTAGCTCACAGCAACCTCAAACCCCTGGGCTCAAGCAATCCTCCTGCCTCAGCCTCCCAAGTAGCTGGGACTACAGGCATGTGCCACCATGCCCGGCTAATTTTTTCTATGTAGATTTTTAGTTGTCTGGCTAATTTCTTTCTATTTTTAGTAGAGACAGGATCTCGCTCTTGCTCAGGCCGGTCTCGAACTCCTGACCTCGAGCGATCCTCCTGCCTCAGCCTCCCAGAGTGCTAGGATTACAGGCGTGACCCACCGCGCCCAGCCTCAAGTGATGATTTTTTAAAAGACTCCTTTCCCCTCCACCATGCCTTCCCCCTCCCTGGTGGGTGATCAGTGCCTTTGGCACCAGGTGGCCCTGAGTGGCCCGTGGAACTGCTTAGAGCCTGAGCCCCAAGTCTTGTGTGTTGGGCCTCTCCCTCCGCCCCAGGTCCCCGTGGCAAAGTGCTGGCACCCAACCCTTTGCTGTCCCCAAGAAGCATGCATTACTGAGATTTACAAGCATTGATGGCTTACTGAATATTAAATAGGTATTATTAGAGTGTGTAACTCTTCTATTTTCTTGCTTCCTTGTTTGCATGCAAGGGATCCTAGTATTTTTAATATTTCAAAGGCTCTCGGACATGCGAATGAGTTCCAGAGGAAGGGTGCTGTCCTGCACACCAGTACCTCTCCCGTAGGCTTGCTGTTCTGTCAGCTCCAAAGGGCTACCCATCCAGAAAACGGAGGTAAAGGGAGTTATTTCCCTTCTTCTTACCTCAGAAATCTGTAAGTTTCTCAGGGAAACCAGGGGTACAAATGTGAACTCACTTTGGTAATTGATTTTTCCACCGTAACCCCCGTTGATTGCCTTGGTTGATCTTTCCAACACAGCTGCAGCCCCTGTGTTCTCCCTGGAGTGTGCCCTCCTGACTGGAGAGGGTCACGCTCCCCTCTTCGCACAGCCCTTGTAGGAGGGGCAGCTTCCGAGCCCTCCAGCTGACAAATGAGAAGGATTCTTCTGTAGGCACACTTTTCAAACCTGGGCCCTTGGAGGTTAAGTGTCCGCTGACAAATGCAGGCCCTGCTCGGTTTCCTTCCCCACCCCCACCCAGTGCCCAGGCAAGACCATATTGAACTATTCAGGGAAAGTATTTACTGAATGCAAGGAGACTAGAGCACTTCTGCATTATTTATTATGGGCTAACAATACCCATCATATGCAGAATGTATTTGGACATAAATTAGTGATGTTAGGAAATACCGGTGGTCCAAAACCTATTAGGATCTCTGACACATATGTAAAAACACGTCGCAGCAGTCTTACCTCTTGTAGGACGAGGCTGGGAATTGGCTCTGAGATACCTTCACAAGGAAAACAAAGATCTTTAACCTTTTGTTTGCCATTAGCCCTCTGGGCAGTTCATCTACTGTTGAGTCACACCTAGAATCATGAATTCTTAACTTTACCTTCTTACACACCTTCTTTCTTCTTTCTCTCTGAAGGAAGAAAGAAATGTTCATCACGTTTGCTGAGCACCTACTTGATGTCCTAGAGTGGTGGGCATTAGGATCCCCACTTTATATATAGGGAAACTGAGGCTCAAGGTCATGCAGCTGATAAGCAGCCAGCATGGAATAGGAAACCAGGTCTCAACCTCAGGCTGAGGTTTCTTACTCTCCATTTGGCTCAGGGCCTGGGCGGGAAGGCAGAGGTTGTTCTTGACTTCTGTATCAGTTACCTATTGCCACGATAATGCTGCAGAACACAGAACCACAAAATGGGTGGCATAAAACAATAAACATTGATTTCTGCTCAGGAGTCTGTGGGTTGGCTGGGGGGTTCTGCCGATCGAAGCCGTGCCTGGCTGGTCTCAGCCGGGCTCACTGGTGCACCTGCCTTCAGCTTCTGGGTCAGCTGGGGCCAGCCAATCCAGGATGGCCCCGGGCCGGGACAGCCCCTCTCCTCCCGCAGGCTGGCCTGGGCTCTGCAGCTGGGCACAGTTCCAAGAGCATGAACTAAGCACACGGCTTCTTGAGGCCTGGTCTCAGAACTTCCACACGGTCACTTCTGCCATGTTCTGTTGGCCAAAATAAGTTATTAGGCCAGCCCAGATCCATGAGGAAGACGGATAAACTACCTCTCTTGCTGGAGGAGCTGAAGTCACATTGCAGGGGATGCAGGTCTTTGCAGGGGAAGAACTGGGGCTGCCTTTGCGTCAGTCTCCCTCGGCTCCCTCTGCGGGGGCTGCTGTGCCCTGTTGGTGGCACCTGCTTCTCATAAGCCTCAGCTCTCTCATCTCCTTCCTCTTAACACCTGTTCTAGGAGCCTCCTTTCCATTCACAGTAGGGGCAGAATGGCTTCGGGGAGGTTACCATGGGGAGAGGTTAAATGACCCTTTTCCCAAGGGCAAGGGGGCAGTGTTTCAGTCTGGCAGGGGTTACGCCTTCCACCAACCTGCCTTGGCTAAAGCAGAGCGCCAGCGCCAGTCTGCAGTGAAGTGGCTGCATCCAGATGTCCCCCTTCAGGAGCAGCTTCCCTTGCCCAGCTCCTTCATCTGACAGTGTTTTGCTTGTGGAGGCAGGGTCCCCTCCGGCCTTCCCACAGCTCTCTGAAGCAACCTCTCTTTGGCCCACTTGCTTGTGGTTTCGGGGAGGAGGGTCGGAAGGAACAGTCATTTCCGCAACCTCCTGGTGTTAACCTGTCCGTGCAGGAAAGGATGCTGGCCGCAGGGGGAGGTGCCCTGGAGGGAGCACTGGGTTCCAGGAGGACAGGGATGGGCCAGAAAGCTCATGAAGAAGAAATAAGTGAGCGTTGAGAGGAAACAGGAGAGACAGGAGTTTGTAAATCAAACGTGAAAGATCGGAGATGAGAGGACAAGCCCACGTTTCCAGACACTGGGGACCCAAGCAGATCACACTTTGCCCGGCTGCTAACTTGCATTCGAGGCTTGCTCAGTCCGTGTCCCCGAGCAAATAATCCATGAGCACTCACTAGGGCTGCTACTAGGAGGTCCCAGAGGTTAATGACACTCCTGGGGCTTCTAGTCTGGGAGGGAAGAGAAGCTATGTCCTGACTCCATTCTCAAGGAGCTGGCTGGGGTAGGTGTCCCGAGAGAGGTGCCCGCCCAGGGTGGGCCTGCAGAGACAGGAGGGCCCGTGTACAGTCGCAGCTCGCACACAGCAGCCTGCAGTTGCCACGGTTCTTCTGACCACTGAAGGGGAGATGAGAGCAGTGTCACCAAGAAAAACAGCATTTGCCTCTGGCTCCAGAGAATAAGTAAAATTGTACTACAGAGAGGGGGAAGACCATGGCAGGCAAACCCGGCACAAAGGTGAAAAGGACCTGTGCCATCACTTCCGGTCCAGTCGCCACTAGGGAAACTGAGGCACAGGGAGGCCAAGTGACCCTACCCAGGTCACATAGCTAGTGAATGGCAAAGCCAGGTTCTGGGCTTAGGTCTGATGGGGAACTGCCTCGCACTTACCCATTTTAGTCTTCTCCCTGCACCAGTTGTGTCAAAAAACAATAAAACTATAGACAGGGATTCTAGTTTTCAAGTTTTAGGATTGTCATCCTTTTGCCTTAGCCACTTTCCCTTCCTGCTGCCTGGGGACTGGTCGGTGGGCAGAGCTAGGGGCCGGTCACCCCCACTCTCGCGGCAGATCAGCCCTGGCCCCATAGGGACTTGGGGTTGGGGGTGTGAAGGACCCAACTGTGGAAAGACATTCTCTCTTTCTGCCCCAGTTAGCGAAGATCAGCTCTGGGAAGTAGCAGATCCCTGCGGGGTGCACTTCCTTTGTCCTGTTTTTGATCCCCTGAGGGAGAAAGCTACAGTGGCCACCAGGGAAGAGACATGTTGATGTCTCAAGATCTCAGAGCACTTGTGCCCAAGACCAGAGCTTCCCCTCTTATTATTTCACCCTGGGAACTCAGTGGTTTGAAAACTTAGTCTACCAAGAAACCTGCATTTTTAGACAGCAGCTGCCTGTCGCCTTTGTTGTTAATCTCAGATTATATGTGGATCTATGAATATCTGCTGGTCCCAGGTACCGGCTACAGGACACCGCCAGCACAACCAATCTGAGTCGATGTTACTCCTTTCAAAAGCTGGGGGGAAAGGCACTGCCTGGGTAGGTATCTTCACTGTAGGGAAACACGTGATTTCCATGAGTCTTTGAAATAGGAATGATCTCTTGGCCCTCCACGTGGTCTCACATAGGAACTGCTTGCCCTGAGAGGAGGGCAGGTCAGGAATGGCTGGGGGCTTTTGGGATCCCATCAGGCAATGGACTTCACCCCTGGCATGTCCCCCCACTCCCACTTTTCTCCCAGAAGAGGTAGGAGAAAAAACAGATCCAATTATCTAGAGGAGGCTTGGGCTAACCTTGAACCTTTTGTCGCAGAATTTAATTTGAATAGCTGGTCAGTGGAACCCACTGACAAGCATAAGACTTTGGCGAGACTCGATCCATCGACACCTGTTTTGAGTTTCTTTCCTAGCTGTTCAGAAATGGATGCATATTGACTATAGAGTGTAGTAATTTGACCACACCAAAACCATGTACACTCTACTCGTGCCTACGGGGAAGGTTGGCTTCACAGCATGGTTCTGAGAATTCTGAGGTTCACAACCTCACACTGGCTTCCAGATTTCATTGCATTGGTCTGCTTTTTCTTAGGCTTTCAGAGTAGGTGTTCTCCCTGTTGTTTTTATTTTCTGTCAGCTCCTGACCAACTGTGTTTATAAGAATTATCGGTTGGTGAGTGCGAGCTGTGAAAACTCTGGGCAACTCATGGACCTGCTGCCTCACTATTTTGGGCCCTAGGACTTGCCGTACACTTGCAGACTGTAGGCTACAGCTTTTCATTTGCTGCTGTGGAATCAGGTGGCTTAGAAAGGCATAGGCGGGATGTATTGATCTGTTCTTTCTCTGCAGTTTGCTGAACATTAAGTCTTTAACATTTTTCTCTTAAATTAAATATATGTATATAAAATTTTAAATATGTATCTTTCTCTCAACCTGGCAAGGCAATGTGGACCTATCCCAACACTGCCTAATCACCCTATTAAAAGCATAAATACAGCATTATCTGAAGAATAATCAATATTGGGATGAAAATTAAGAGCTGTCTGGTTAATCCAAAGGAGCGTGAATTGACAGGACCACAGCCAATGTTTGCAGAAGATATTTGCCCGGATTTTGTTGCCAGGAGATTATCATGCATCACTATTTGTTCAGAAATCTCTGGATGAAGGCTTGGCACCATGTGTCCCAGGAGGCTGGGACAGGGACAGTAGTCCAGGGATGTGAAGTGGCAGTGGGGACAAGCATACTGGTTCCCACATCTCAGAAGGGTCTGCAGGGGGTTGTATTAAATAGAAGCACATATTCCAAAATGTGGTACCCCATGGTGAAAATCAGAACCTCTGGGGTGGAGCCCCAGACTCTGCCCTGCAAAGAGGTCCCTCTGATGTGCAGTCGGGTGTGGGGTCACTCTGTATAGGAGGAGGGTGGATTCTCACCCTGGGTCTGCAGCAGGTCTGGAATGTGGCCTCCGTCCATCACTTCCACTCCTAGGTCTCCATGTATTTCCTTTCCAAATGAAACTAATTCTGCCTGATTTGCCTAGCTCAGAGCTACTGGAGCAATGCAATGAGAGTGAAGGTGGGGAGTGAAGATTTACCTATGTTATCTCACTTAAGCCTCTCCAGAGGTGGGCATTTTTATTTCCTTGTTCAGATGAGGAAGACAGATGCTGAGAGGTTAAATAACCAGCAGCATCTCAGTCTTGGAGGTTGAGGAGCCCAGGTTTGGATCCAGAGTTCTTCACTGCATAACATGCTCCTCTGAGATTTTGGAAATCAGGCAGACCCTGGCTACTCAAACCGAGGCATATGGGCCGGCAGTGGGGACCACACCTGGGAGCTCATGAGAAATGCAGAATCTAAGGCCCCACCCCAGGCTAACTACGTCAGAATCTGCATTTTGATGAGCCTTGCAGACGATTCCTGTGTACTTTACAGGTTAGCAGCATTGCCATAGCAGACTTGGCTAAACAAAATTTTTCATAGTTTTTCCCTTCCTGGCTTTTTTGTTTTGTTTTAATTTTTCAAAATTCTGAATGAAGGGGATTTGTGTTGGGATGGTATCATCATTCTGTCCCTTCTAATTTCATTCTGTTACCAATTTTTAGAGTCCCATGGGTAGAAGCCTTGATTTTGAGAAACTATGTGCTTTTAAGTTTTAACTCCAGAAGGTAGTTTCAACTCAGCTGTAAACAATTCTAGAGGGTGACTATAAAGAGGAGCTGCCTGGCCAGGCTTCCCCCTGGGGACCTGGAGTCTCTCCTCCCTTCGCAGAGCCTGATAAAGAATTCTAAGTGTATGCTGGGGGTGGGGTGCTGGGGTTAAAAGAGAAAACCAACTGTGATTGGCTCAAAACCAGCCTGTGTAAGACAGCCCTGCTGCCGTCTCCTTCCTCCCACCCACCACTGACTAACCGACGCCTTCCATCACCCAGAGATGAACTGGGGAGGCTGGTTATTGACAGCTGGGCAGTTTGCACAATAAAGTTTAACGGTTTACATCCCCTCGTACAACTCTGTCAATGTTTTCCACGCATCACCTTCTCGGGTGATCCCACTGACTGCTCTCCTTCTTCTCTTTCCTTTCAAGCGTGCAAACGCAAAGAGCAAGAACCAAACAAAGACAGGAACAATTCCCAGAAGAAATCCCGCCTGGTGTTCACTGACCTCCAACGCCGAACGCTCTTCGCCATCTTCAAGGAGAACAAACGCCCGTCGAAGGAGATGCAGATCACCATTTCCCAGCAGCTGGGCCTGGAGCTCACGACGGTCAGCAACTTCTTCATGAATGCCCGGCGCCGCAGCCTGGAGAAGTGGCAAGATGACCTCAGCACGGGGGGCTCCTCGTCCACCTCCAGCACTTGTACCAAAGCATGATGGAAGGACTCTCACTTGGGCACAAGTCACCTCCAAATGAGGACAACAGATACCAAAAGAAAACACAAAGGAAAAAGACACCGAATTCTTAGCTGGGGCCCTTCACTGGTGATTTGAAAGCACAATTCTCTTGAAAAGAAACTTCTATTCTAGCTGTAATCATAGGCCAGGTGTTCTTTTGTTTTGTTTTGTTTTTAATGGCTATGTAGTCCAAGTGCAAGCTGAAAATTAATCTTTTTGAACCAGACACTGTCCTCTGAGCATGCTAAGCATCCCAGAAACCCAAATGGGGCCTTCCTGGAGCGAGTTAATTCCAGTGTGTTGTCAACCAAGCTCAGGATTGCTTAAAATGTCATCAGTCCCACTTTGGGTCCTGTCAACCTCTTGCAGTCAGAGTTCCCATGAGTAACAATGGGGATATGGCCTATGAAAGGACTCCTGAGTTTAGGTTTCCAAGATGCTACAATAAGAAAAGACTGTGGCAACAAGAATGGCCTCATTTGCTTTCCAAGTGCTTAGCTTCATTATACCACAGTACACCAAAATCCACAGCCATAACATAAAAAAAACATCAGAATGGTAATTACTGAGCACAAGTTTTAAATGTGGAAGTTAAAAAAAAAAATCCGAGGACTTGTTTTTCCAACTCAGGCATCTTTTCATTGAATGGTTTGGAAAGCTTTAAGTTGATCCAGTTTGCAATTTTCTTTCTTTCTTTTTTTTTTTTTTTACCTCCTGGAAATCTCACATGGTCTTGGATCTGTCAAAAAACAAATCAGTTCACTTGAGCTCAAAGTATCAAGCACAACGAAGATAAACAGAAGTAAAGAAGGTTCTGAATTCACCACATCGGGATTTTCAAGACACCTATTGTGAAGTCATTAGGGAATCACTGGGAATATGGCTTCAAGCACATTTTGCAGTTTGCTACAAATCCTGTTTGTACATAATGCAGACGCACACTCAGGAGGCCAATTTAACTGTTACGGTACATGGAGCAAATGCAGCATTTTAAAAGATCTAGATTTTTTTAGATCATTAATGTATCCTTCTTCGTTTATCAGTCATCTGGTTCCTCCTATTGTGTATTGTGACCACCACGTCATTCATTCTCACTCTTTCCGATTTGGGTTGTTTCCTCATCATCCTATTAGTAGGGACGCTTTCAGTGTTTTCTAACAAGAAAAAAATCAATCAATCAATCAAACCTCCATACACGTTACTCCAGACTCATCCAGTCCTAAATCTCTTCCATTGTGGAATCATCCTTACAAAACCGCTTAACACATCTGGAGAAAACACAGCACACCAAAGAAGCAGAATACTGCAAACCAAAGACATTTATTACTTGCCATTTTCTAGCCTAAAAATACTGTGATTACTTTTAGAAATCAGAAAAACCTCTGCAACTCCGAATGGCATTCAGCTCTTGCATTTGGCACACCATCGGGCTGAGCGGACCAGCCGCGCCAAGGACGTTAGCCAGGCCACCCAGGGAGTGGCCTTGCCCCGCCAGCTCTGGTTCCTGGCTTTCACCTTCCCACAGCAAGCGGAAGAGCGCCCACAGAACTCTGGGAGATTGCAAAGGTCACGACGTGCATATTTACCAGTGAATGGCCCCAGGTGGGCACCATGGGGGTGTTCAAAGCAAGCCAAACGCTGCAATGATTCTTTACAGACACTTGAGACTGACTTTTTTATGAATTACTTAATCGAAACCAAAGAAACTTTTTCTGCACCTACTTCTGCAACAAACAAAACTGTCCCATTAAAAGAATAAATAAATCCGTGAATCAATGGAAATCACCACCAACAAGAAGGAAGCACGCCAGAAAAACAGAACCAAAAACAGCGAGACACACTGTGTTCAAACAGACCTCTTGGGACATTTTTTGGAAGCAGATTTTTAAAGAAAGGGTTGAGACAAGGATAGAAATAAGGAAGAGCCTCAGTGGCTGCTGCTTCATTTGACAACTCACGTGGTAATCTTAAAGTTGAAGATTGTCTTTAATTTGTGCCTATGCAGTTTTTCAAAAGAACATGGAACAGAGCAACAGAAACCTCAACAGCTACAATACCAAAGATGAGGATTTCTCATACCTTTTGTTTCAGTTCATTATCTCCTCTTGCCTGGCTAAAATACTAATAGCGCCATTGATCTGTATAAAGGTAATCAATTATGTTTCTCTGAGCAACAAAAGGAAAGGGTCATTTATTTGATTTTATGGTTTCCTTTTAGTTTTGTTTTATGGCTTTTTACCCCAACATGGAATCTCTTAAAAGCTTCCATGGACTCCAAGTTTAAGATGTTGGGATATTGAACAATTCTCTTCCCTCTGCTCAGCAGAGGGTGGGGAATGATATTGTCGTTTGAATGTCCTTTGCTTAACCCTTAGACTTGGTTACTTCTGTGTTCAGAGTCTTATCATCAGGGGAGGGAAGGGAGCAAGGGTCAGGGGTAAGGGTCTTGGCGATGCAACCTCTC
Source organism: Varecia variegata (assembly GCA_028533085.1). Lineage (NCBI taxonomy): Eukaryota > Metazoa > Chordata > Mammalia > Primates > Lemuridae > Varecia > Varecia variegata. The sequence goes on along the minus strand of CM052443.1, from coordinate 13,354,842 downwards.
CCAAGCCACAGAACCAAAGAGTTTATAGAGGTATTTGCAGCCTCGTCTTCACATGATCACTACATCCTAACAGGGCTTCATTTGGGGGTGGGGGGAAACATGTAAAAATAATTGCCAGTTTCTACTTTTCTATTAGCTTTTTAAAAATCAGCTGTAAAGTTGCATTTCTAATGAAAGATATATATAATATATGAATACATATATAGATCAACTTGACATTGGTGATAACCCAAAAGTATTTCTGTCCGAATTGATGTCTTGTTTTTGTCAAGTGCTTCATTCATTAAGGATTCAGTTCAGAATTGTTCTCATTTCCTGTGCCATTCCAGAGTTAATTTGCCTTTCTGGATGATTTGGAGTATTCAGATCTCTATGAAAGTTTCTGGGAAAGGTTTAAAGTCAAGTTCAAGCATTCCAACATTTAACCTGTTGATAAGTGGATCCATGGTATCAATGAGATTTGTTTGCATTTGGAGTCATCTCTATTCTATGCCTCAGCCTTGATCAAGGTGGTGAGTGAGGCATATCCACAAGACCCAGGCCAGAACTGGGCCCTGAGAGTGGGGTGTTCATCTTCTTAACTGCTGGGAAAGATCAGTGGTCCGTTTCCACCAGTTATGGAATATGAGACCAGACCGGAAATCTGTTCTCCAGGAGCTGCCCTGTCCCATCTAGGTGTCCCAGATCCCCCTCAGTTAGTAGATCCACCAAAGGGACTTCTCACAGGGAAGTCCAGCTCCCGTTGCAATGGGTTGATCAGGCTTCCTCAGGGTGGTAATTACCAATTGGTATTGACAAGCCTGTGAGCAACCACAGCTGGCACTGGGGTGGGGCAGTAGTGTTGCTGGGGGGAGAGGGTCTCAATCCTGGAGGGAAAATATAAAGTAGGTTTTGGGGAGACCCCCAGAGTCCTGCTGCTGGAGAGCCCCATTGTCATTCTTTGTGCCACTTCCTCATTCCCACCATGTGGGTCTCCCTTGGCAGGGGCAGCAGCTGTGGAGCTGTGACAGAATGAGGCTCTCCATGATTTTTGTAATTCATCCAGCCTGGGGGATTGTTCTTTGACTTTTCCCTTGTGTCCCTTGGTCCCTTGCTCGTACTCCATGTATCCTTTGTCAAAGGACCTAGAAAAGAGCATATTTCAGCTGGGGAATGTTCCCATCTGGATTGATTTCAACTTGGGTATTTCTAAATGAATTGTTGTAACTTGTGGCCAACGGACATAGTTGTTCTTCTCAAGTTTGGATTGAGGAACGGAGCCTGCTTGATTTGGTCAGTGATTCTTTGACACACTAATCTCAGTATTTGGGTGTCTCTGGCATCCTCTGAAGATGGCTAGGACCACAAGAGGCTGCCATTGTGGCCTGACATTTCAACACTGGTCAAACCAGTCCTCTGGTGATCAGAGGAAGATGTCATAATGTAAAAGAAGGCAAGAATTTTCCTCCAAGGACTTTTGATAACTGTCTCACACCCTGATAATGTCATATCAGAAAGAAGTGCTCGCTTAAAAAAAAAAGTATTTATATGCATATATAAACATATATGTGTATCTATACATTTATATATCAAAATTTTAAACCCTGAAGAATTTCAGTTCATTAACAATCTGAAAGAAAAATTTGCTATATTGAAAGGTAATGGAATTTAACCCAGTGAGTTTCCTGAAGGATTTTTAAATTTTATTTTAAGTTAATAATTTCAGAGAAAATAACCGTTTGGTCTTGGTTATAATTTAGGATCCATTTCCTCAATCCAAGAAAAATTCCAGGCATTCCTTAGCCATCAGCAACAAAAGGGACAGTGTGAAGGAACAGTTCTCAACCAAATTTCACATTCTTGCGGCAACAGAAATCCAAACATTCACTGTTATTAAGTGAAAAGATGTTATTCTTTATTCCTTTAGATAAAAGAGGCTCGCTTTATTTTTATTTCAATGTGATTTTGGTACTGGTGACATAATTCTTTCCTTTCAGGAATAATAAAAAATAAATAAATAAATACAGAGCCAATGCATTCCTTTTTAAAAGGAAAACACCAACAACAATAAAAACTCAACACCAATATTTAAAAGCTTTTCCAAAACGTTAAAGAGTGTTGAGGTTGTGACATGCGTAGAGGTACAGGCTAGCCTGATCCAGGAAGCCTGGCGCTTTCTCTGGAGATATCTGGGAAAAGTTGCCTCTATAGCCTCTTTTTTTTCCCCCTGCAGGCTCTTGGCAATTGTGGGTTTAGGGGATGAGAGCTAATTTTTATTTCAAGCTAAAATAAAATCAAAATTAGAAAGGTAAATCTGATACACACACACACACACACACACGCATTTTCTAAGTCAAACAATGTATTTCAAAGCCAAATATAAATACCTTTTAGATAATCAATCACATCTATGCTGGACACCCACCTATTAGTGCCAATAAATTAAAGTCAAACAGATTTTTTTTTAAAAAAAAATCACTATTACTTGGGTATAGGGGGAAACTTTCCCACTTTTGAAAATGTTGGCATAATAGAATTACAGGAGTGTCTGCTTGATTTTCATTACCAAAGTGTCATGACAGTATGCCTTTGTAGTAAACTCAAATTTTCAGGAGGTTGTATAGTTGGATTTTTTAAAATCTAAGAACAAGATGGTTTCCAATGTTGTTTAAAAATAATGGACTCTATTAAAAAGTGAAGAAAAAGAGATGATACATGTGGTCAACGTTGACCACAAGGCCCAGACACAAGTACTGTGATGATAACTCTAGATTCATTACAGATTAGCGGTGACTTTTTGTTGTTGTTGTTGCTGATGCTGTGTGATTCAAACCTACTAGCCTAAGCAGGAAGAGGGAGTAGAAATGGTAGGCAAAGAAGGGATAGAACTGGTGGACCTATAACTTTCTGATATTTATCTGCAAAACTGGATAGATTAATAATTTTGTACTTTTAGCTAAGACCAAGTCACCTCTGAAGCAACAGGAGATTCTAGTTTTAAAACAAGGCCACAGAAATCCTTACTAAAGGAAGAATGGTACCCCAGTTGGTTGTATAAATCTCGTAAGATAATGACATTGGCTTTAAACATGAATGTCTCAATGCCTATTTTCTATCAATAATTTGTTTCTTTCCAAGGTAGGGAAGGGGAGAAGGGAGGGTTTGTTTGTTTTAGAAAGTCCCAGAATACTTATAAAATACTGAAATACTTAAAATATATAGGACCTCACACAGGTAAATTACAAAACTTATTGAGGGTGATGGGCCATTATGTGAATCCCACAGGACCTTAAAGGCTCATTGTTCTTGGATACCAGAATGACAGTGACAGTCACACAGCCAGAGCCCAAGCTTTCCTTAGAGGTTTTTGAGTTAGGTTGGTGGAATTAACCAGCTAATACCTTTCTAGTGGAGAAAAGGTGTGTAAGATGAAACACATTGCTACAGGTATGTTCGTTTCATGGACGTCTTCCACTCTGCTCCATTCTTCTCTGCAGACATTGCACACAGCATACACTTTGGTAGATAAGTTTGCCTAAAGCTTAGACAGTCTGTCAGCTTGGATGTATACAGGTTTAGATACATTTTTCAACATGCATTTTCATAGATGTCTTCACAGCAACACACATTACCTGTTGGTGTCTAGACTGTGTACATGCAAGTGTATACAGACATGCTTAGTACATATATACTGTAATTTGTTACAATAAATACAGTTTAAGTCATCATTTAACATGTATATGGTATTTCTACAATGTATATTGTTTTCATTATTTATTGTAACATTGAAAACCAAAATGCAGGGGGAAGAAAGTATCCCAGCATCTTCATTGTGTACACTTGGAATTACTTTCATTTGGGCACATCCAAGATAAACTCAACTTTCAAGAAACCTTGTATATTATTTAATCATCTGTGTTAGAATGACATCTATGCTTGATGACTTCGGTTAAATAGCTTTATTCTGGATCTCTCATAACTAAAGCTAAATCCAAAGACCTGAAAAAGGACAAAAAAAAAAAAAAAGAAAGAAAAGAAAAGAAAAAAAGAAAAAAGAAAGAAAAAGAAAAAAATAGCAAAGTAAAACACAAAGCAATGGGGAGAAAGTGGGCTCTGGTTTCCAGGGATGAGACAATGGTGCTGTGGTCTTGGGGAGGCTGCGCTAGGTAGCTGGGGGAGGGGTGTTTTTTTTTTTTTTTTCATTCTTGTCACATCTAAATGGTCTTTAACATGAGAAAGATTTAGAGATTATAATTTCCTGCATTATTTTCATTTAAACTGTGGAAAGAGGTTATACATTTTGTCAGTTAAAAAATGAAGACACCCCCCACCAAAATATTCTTTTTATCTTATCTCTTTGGGTTATGACCCAACATGCTGAGTATCATTAATGTAATTAATTTATTTAAATTAGTCTCTAGCACACAAATGTATAGCATTTGGGCAAGTATTTAATCGTCCTTTCTTAGTTTGATTTTATCCCTTGTACTTATTTATCAAAACCTAGACCAATGGTGCATCAGAGATGCAAAATCCTATTTAGAATTCTCTCGAAGTTTAGTTTGCTTTATAAAGCAGTGAAATTCTGTTACAGACAGGGAAGAAATACAGGTTACAACAAAATAATTTGGGGTATTTTTCCTTTTGAATGAACTCTTAAAGTAGTTTAAGTAACAATTATTAACTTATTTAATTTAAGTTCGCAGACCCACCTGGTACCAGGCGAACTTCATCTCTTAATTATATTGTGGCCCTCGGAGGCTTCATATTGTAACTTATTTATTTAACTTATTCAGCATCTGTGAAAGGTGCACTGTATAGTTTATATTTTTTATTTAAAACAACAGAGAGCACTACAGTTTGTTTGCTGTCAGAACAACAGAGCAAATTTTGTGGACGAGCAATGACTATTCAACCTGAACCTGTGCACTCAGAAAACATAAGCCGAGACCCTGCTTCACCAGCCTGGATTTCGGGGCTTCTATACAGAAACTGGAAACATAAATTTTTAAAAAAAATCATAAACAAAAAGAGAGAAACCCTTACATTAGCTGCTTCCAAGAATGAACTCTGTGTGTGTGTAAAGCAACAAAACAAAAAAGGAAAAAAAAAAGCAGAAAAAGGAAAAACTTTCTATTCCTAGTGAGAACCAAAGAAGGCTACCTCACTGACTTTTTCCATTTGTAATTTTAATCGTGTTGATGATACCAAAGATACCAAAGATTTCTTTCTCTGTGCGGTCTGCATTTTGCTTGTGCTCTTTTATAATTTGAACTATTCTCTCTGACATATGGTATGTACAGCCACAGCTCAGATACCCCAAAGAAATAATTACCTATGTGACGGCGGCTGCTATTTCGGAAAGGGATATTTTCTGTGGTTTTCTCATTTGTTCGCTGTCCCCTCTACCTGTTCAGGATGCAAGTTCAGGTGCTGCTGTAATTGGATTCCTTAAATTCTGATTCCAAATTGGTGAAGAAAACTGGTTGGAAATGGCCTTCAGTCTTAGCCATGGCTTCTATCCCTGCTTTGGAGCTACCACAGTAGAGATTTCCAATTATTGAACTGTAGAAATGCTAACCATCGAATATTTGAGCTGGAAAGGACCTTAGAAATCATTTAGTCCCAGTCCCTGGGGCCTGGAGGAGTGAACTAGTTACCCAAGTCAAGGAAGTAATTATCTAGAGGCAAAGCCCACCTACGCCTCCTGGCCCCTGCCCAGTGTTCTGTAGATTCTGTGGTGCGACTTCTGCATGAAACGGGTCACACATTGGCAAATAGGAAGGTAGCAATCCTTTAGCAGTGAGCAGGGACTGGGGGTTATCACTGAACATTTTCATCCTGTAAAAACAGTCACAAACATTTTCAGTATCATGTTAGTACCTCAACATAGTCACATATGATCAGTTGCTTAATAAAGGTGACCTGCCTTGAAATAAATATCAGGGCTCATACAGGGGTTTTTGCCCTGGGAAGTACGTATTGATCCAAAAAAAAAAATGTGATGGCTTTTGAATCTCCTCATTACAAAGTGTTGTGTAAATAAGCTTTTGATTCAGTGGGAGGAGAAAGCTCATTCTTGGCCCGTTGACTTTGATGATTACGGATGATTTTAAGTCAGTATTTATCAAGAAAGGGAATTTGATCACCATTTGCACATGTGACATTTAAGCTCTTCAGCGTTTTCCTTTTCATTTGTGGGTGTTTATATTTCACTTCTAAGCCAACTCTGGTTTTATGAGAGAAGTTGAAGCCTATGTCATTTGATGTTAAAGGGTTATTTATTGTAAATGAAAAATGACCCCAAAATTTCAGAGGAATGGATATGCCAGTTTAAGAAATGGTGACTTAGAAAGTTGCTTCTCTCTTTCCATCTTACTCATGAAATTAATTGGTCTTCTTTAAGTTTCTTTTGATTCCATTAAATGATTAAATCATGATTAATATCCATTCATCAAAGTGATTTGTATGTTCACCAAGTCTTTCTCAGCATTTGACCACATGGGTTTTAGACACATACAAAGGTCCACCACTAGTCCACATAGCTCTGGATTGAGCACTCATATTTTGCATTTCATATAATGAGTTGTCTTTGAGCTTTTTAAGGGTCCATTTAGACAAAGAAGCTAAGAAAGGAAAAGACCAATCAACTCATCAGGGCCATGCATCAACACAGCATAGCGAGTAGAGGAATATGGAAGACAGACTAACACACTGCAGGAAACACTCAGTTATCCTCTTTCTGAAGTTTCCAACCACCATCCTGACCTATGGTGAACGTTCTCTCCTGTCCTAACAAGCTCAAAGCCCCATCTTTTCCCTATATAAGGCAAACCTGGAAGGCCTTTCTTCCAAACAGCAAATTGCTTTGGTTTTCTTCCCAAATTCCTATTGGAAATAGAATTCTCAGAATCCCTGGGAGACACCGCAAAGATGACCTAATTCACTGAGCAGCAGAGTGCTCCCCGTAAGCAAACGTCCCTTTCCCCAGCCTTCCTACCACCACACTCCTACGAGAGAGGATCTAGAAAGAGCGATGGCAGCCTGAACACAGAAAACATCCCCCGTTGGCAGACCCCTCCTCAGCAATCCCCCCAGCCTCATGCTTCACTTGCAAAGTGTGACATAACCACGGGACGAGTGCCTTGCTTGAACCAAAGCAACGATTTAGCCAGTCTGGACCTCTCTGCTTTTTTTAATCCTTCCTGTGAATACCTCAGCTTCAACTGGGCCTCCATACTCTCAATGGGTGGGCTTATTGTACTGTGGTGCTTTGCAACGCAACCCTGCAAAGAACAAGATTTGTACTAATACCAAAGGTTCTTTCTCTATATCTCCTCCTCTGCCTCCCCCGTTCTTCCCTTTTTTCTAGTTCTTCACGGTTCCAAAGCTTTACTATGAACCTGGGCATGTTGGCAATGCAGACCGCGCAATTCCTTACCGAATTTTCTCAGATATACCTCATAGATAATAGTGTTTAGAGTAATGTTATTATAGCGTATGTAATAAATTATTCACTGTTTCTTTTGGTAACTGTGATTTAAAAAAAGAAAAAAGAAAAAAAAGCTTTATACGTTTTAGGTTGTGCTTTTGTAATAGATGAAAAGGTGCGCTTAAAAAAAAAATGTATGTTCTTTTTTTCCCCTTTGGATTTGATTTATTCTGGATTGGGGAAAGTTGCAGAATGAGCCCAAAGTTTACAGTTTCATATTTTGCTGAAGAAACAATCTGTGTTCATTTGCTCTGTTGAAAAAATAATAATTATTTTCTACATTTGTGCTACTTGGTCTGAACAATTAATTGTTCTGTGTTAACAGTGTAGTATTATAATTAGCAACTGCCAATCAGTGCTATAATTTTATGCATGAGGCTAAAAATTTAGCAGTGTGATGCATTGTGGTCTTAATAGCAACATTTTTCATTTTGAACTAGATCTTCCCCTTTGGTTCAATGGACTTTATTTATGCATGGGTGCCTATTGTTTGTTAGCAGTTGTGGAACAGTTGTGTATACATTAAACTGTGAAAATGTACACAGTTCAGCCTCAGACAGTGGTAATATTGGTTTTATTGGGAGATGTCTCACCTCGAAAATACCTTTACATCTGTTGGGATCTCAAAATGAGTCAGATTGAATTGGGTTCAAATTTTATGATGAGAAAGGTCATTCTAAGTTTGAGTTAGCCAACCTGCATTCCACAAATTGGGAGCCTCATAACCCAGATGTATCACTATATCCTAGAGGGGTTTGAAAAGAAGTATGGAAACACAATTCACCACTGCATTTTTAATTTCCACTAAAAGGCGTTATTTTAACTTTATGTTCATGACCTTAGACCTAACTGGCCATGTATATGGAGATGCTAATTCATCCAGCTCTTGCCCTCTTGGATCTCTGCTTGGGAATGACTATTTTTGACTATGTGTGGTTTCTTCTAGTATTTTTGCTATTAGGTCAGTTCCCAGTAGAAACTCAAATGGCATCAATATCAATAATTCTTCTCTGACTTTTTTGTCCACTCTCCTGGACATCCCCTCCAACTGTTCTGGTGATTTGGGCAAAAATGCGTAGCCATTCCCCCAAACTTCACCTGTGCAGCTATATCATGGTTTGTCCTCCGTGGAGTTAGAGGTGACTCTAACTTACTTTTTATCTGCCCCACTATGTTACATCTACTTTTTAAAGGGGAGTATAAGAAGGAGTTTTGAAACCCAGTTTAGGAAAACCATCTTCTTTAAATTCCCCAATTATCTGAGTTTACTGTATCTCAAAAAGTATTTTTCGGTGGCAGTGGATTGGGCAAACTTGTTCTTTCTTATATTTGGGTTCTGAGACCCATTGTCGAGTTCCATACCTATTTCCCAAACCAATATGCTTGACACAAAGCCAGATCAACTGCCAAGCACACTTTATTTTGCATAGGAGAATGCAGCTTAGGAAATAATGATAGAAAAGCAGCCGTCTGCTATGCAAAATATTGGAAATCACTGATAGTGGAGCATTCATATTATCTGTCAGTGAGAATCTATTGGGAATGTCCTCTCATTAATAATACAAAGAAACATATTTTTATTTGGCCTTATCAAGTAGATTATGATCCTGAAAGCTCTGTAATGTAGTCTTTTTATTTTTCCCCTTATTAATCTGCCAAAGATGGGAATGGATACAAAAATTTTTAAATTGGCTTTTGTAAGGCAGTTGATTATTGTAATAGTGTTTAATCTTCCATAAAGCTTTATATGTTCTTCCACAGTAAAATGGATATTTGTTTCAGTAAAGTTCTCCTCCCACTTACAAACCCACAAACTGTTTCTCTTGATGCAGATATTGTAGTATCCACAAAGTTCGAATGCATTTTTGATCCAAAGAAAACAGAGGGGTGTTTGAGACGTGAGCGTGCCCAGCCCTTTTTATCACAGGCAACCATGAGTCTTGGTTCTCTAGGATTTACCAAGAAGACTTGTCTTATGAAATTCGAGGTATATTTTGTTATGCCATTTTATGTCCTTTTTTTTTTTAACATTGTGGAAAGTGATATGTTGAATCAAGTGTAAGCTGAGTTTTCCAGACAACTAAAGTAGCTACATCGTGAATGTTATTTTGTTATTAAAGGGTTTTTACTCAATGCTTTGTGCCAGTGGATGTCCTTTTCCTTGGAGACACGGAACTATGGAATTATCTTAGGTTGGCCTGGTTTTCTCTCCTGTCCTCATGGGGGAACGTGGGCCTGGCCTGGGAAATGGCAGGTCATGGGCTAGAAGGTAGGTTTTGGTGCTAGGAAGAGATCTCCATATCTGTCAGCTTTAAAGAGAACTGGGACAAAACTCTCTAACCTCTCTCTCTCTGGACCCCAACACTTCTCTGCGATCCCTTGGCCTTGAGCACATGCCAGCATGAAGGCAGACCCCAATTCATACAGGAAAGACAAGAAAAAGAAAACAGGCAATTTCAAATCTTGTGTGACTCACCAGACACTCACCTTTCCCCAAGTCAGGCCAAGGCTGTAGTGGCCCATCTGGTTGGCTTTACCTGGGACATCAATTAAGGCATCTGCCTCCATCCTGACTCCCAAAGGGCCCAAGACCCTGCAATCTAGTGGGGCTCTTCCACATCAGATGCTCCCTTCCTACCCATATACTGCATCCCATGTAGCTATCTCATCTATAACTTTGGGAGATGATTATTTAGAAAAAAAAAGAAAGGTATGGAATGGGGTTTTCTATTGTTTTGTTTCTAAGTTATATTTTACCTATTTCCAATTCTTTGATCTGGAAAAATACAAGAGGAAAAGGAGACCCCACTGTGCCTCTGTGCCTTGCTCCCATGTCAGGACCGTGCACATGCTGGTGATTTTTCTTTGGAGACAGGCTGAACCACAGCTAGTGAACCAACCAAGAACATGGCCATCAATGGCCACTTGAAAGTCCTATGCAAAGAGTTGTAGAACTTGGGGATTTTCTCCCATATCCCTTGCTTTAGATCAATGTGGCATTTAGCTTAAGAGTCAGCTTACTGTCTAGGAAAGTTTTTTTCAGATTATGACAGGGAACCTGCCACTGGGAAAGAAAAGTTAAGTATCCAAAGACTATCTAG
>CM052443.1:13295852-13344170 GCA_028533085.1 Varecia variegata | reverse complement strand
AACTAAAATATATATAGAAAAAATTAGCCGGGCATGGTGGCACATGCCTGTAGTCCCAGCTACTTGGGAGGCTGAGGCAGTAGGATCGCTTAAGCCCAGGAGTTTGAGGTTGCTGTGAGCTAGGCTGACGCCACGGCACTCACTCTAGCCCGGGCAACAGAGTGAGACTCTGTCTCAAAAAAAAAAAAAAAAAAAAAACAAAGACTATCTAGCTATTGGATGGGTAGTCATATCGTTAACAGATACTTCAATAAAGGTAGAATATTATTTCCTTTCTTTATATGTTATTTTGTATCACAGAAGCCCAAATGGTGCCTGCAAATTTCTTACCATTAAAGGTTATAAAACACCTGGCATACTGAAATTTCTGAAACAAGAACACGAACTTCACACTGACAAATTGATAACAAACCACTGAAGTTTGGAGGCAGATCTGAGATGACAAAGGCATGATCTTGGTGTTGGTTTCTCTTTTAGTCCATATTTTCAATCATCAAACCTTATGTTTTAACTTCAATCCTAGAACAGTTCAGTCTTTTCTCTCCAGGTCTAGGATGCTGAAGAATTTCATAGGCAAATGTAATTAGGGATTGACCAACATTTCTATTAGTTCTCTTCTTCATCCTTTGCTTTTCTCAAAGGTGTTTTCCTGGACTGGAGAGAAAGAGCCTGGTCAATTTTTTTCATCCTTCATATTCACATATTTCCACCCAAATAATAATTTATTGGCACAGGTACTGTAGGTTCCTTCTCAATGAATTCTTACAAGAGAGGCTATTAACATCTCTATCAAAGTGAATGAAAACAAACTCCAATGTCTTTTCTTCCATTTTATTTTGTTCTCAGGATCCAAATCAGCCCTGGTTCTTTTTTCACTTTAGTCCCTGGCTCACATGTGTTTATTTTGGTATTAAAAACACCTTTTAATTTCACATGCTGGCCTGTGGGGTTTGGATCCTTTCTTCTCATCTGTTGGTTGCTTCATGGCATTTATAGGTGACTACAATGAGGTAAAGAGAGAAGAATTTGCCCCAGCTCTGTTTAAAGTTTTAAAATGGAAAAGAGACCCATTATACCATGAGGAAATGGCTACAAAGGGTGAGCCTCCCTTTCAAAAACCATGCTCTACCACCTACCTTCTAGGTAGCTGTTCCAGAAACCCAGCTCTTTAGTAGAGATCCAACTACCTTTCATAGGATTCTGTCCAGATTCCAAGAGGACAAGAGATCAGAGAGTCACATGCTCACCTATTATTCTTTTTCCTTGATTTTACGGATATTATCTCCAAGAAAATGGTAGGGGAAAACTTTAAACTGTTCTTTTTAGTCAATCCCTTTGACATCATCTCTCATGTTTAAAATCATGAAAACACACCCCTAAAATTTGCACTCCTTTCTGTTTTGAAAAAGAAAACCCACACACTAATGCACATTCTTATTGTCTCTTCACCCTGAGCTATCTTTCCAAAGCATACTCTAATCCGCATTTTGCCCCATCTCAGACATGTTGAGTCAGACTGTGCTGAAAGATTTTCCAGGGATGGTCAACAGGGTATATGTTCAGTGGCTGCCCTGAAATCCCGGTGGGGATGAGGATCACATGTCATTATTGAGGGGATGCTCACCCCTTGATGAGCTCCCGGTCCTTTGGAATATTTCTTTGAATGTTAATTGCATTTTCAATTTTGCTCATTTCCCGCCCTGATGTTTTGTCTGCAACATTGCTTACACTGGATTCTTTCTATTTTTATTCCTATCATTAAATGGTAGTGCTGTAAATTCTGCAATTAATGTTAAATAAACTGCTTTAATTCATTGACCATGTCTCAGTTGCCTTCTTTGTCTTTTCAACAGAAAGAATTAAGTGACCTTGCCCCTACTGCATCCCATTGTGGTTTGATAAAGAACAGTAAAGCTGCTCTACTTCGTGAGACTGACGAATGCAAGGTGCATTTTAGAATCAACAAGCCTGTCATCTTTGTTAGAAATCACAAAAGGTTGGGGATGTTCCATAAAGATGATCTTATTTTTAACCCGTTCCTAGTCTTTGTACAGGTTCCATATGAGGTCACATGCGGTGAGTCAAAAGAAGGATCATGTTATCGTCACCCTGTAGAACAATCAAGGAAAACAGACAAACACAAATCTGGAGTCAGGAGGCCGCATATGAAGTCTAGACTGTGCCACAAATTAGTTGTATGGCCTTGAGCAAGTCATTGAAACCCTCTGGGCTTCCATTTCTCCTACTGTACAAAGTCAAGGTGAAAATAGGTTTTATCTAAAGTTCTTTCCATCTTTTCATTTGCTCCAAATTTTTTGATATGTTTATATTTTGTGTACAGATCACATCTTGGCTTATTATTTTCTATAAGTTAAAGAGTTCTTTTATTCATTTTAAACTCAAATATCCACAATCTTCAAAGAAGTCCCATTAGGTTGAGCTTTGGTCTAACCCATCTATAATCCAGCCCATGAAGCATTAAGTGCCTATATCTAGACTAGTGGTTCCCAACTCTAGAATCACCCAGAGAGCTTTTAAAATATACTGATACAGACCAGGTATGGTGGCTCACACCTATAATCCTAGCACCCTGGGAGACCAAGGCAGGAGGATTGCTTGAAGTCATGAGTTCAAGACCAGCCTGAGAAACAGCAAGACCCTATCTCTACAAAAAATAGAAAAATTAGTGAAGCATAGTGGTGCATGCCTGTAGTCCCAGCTACTCAGGAGGCTGAGGCAGGAGGATCGCTTTAGCCCAGGAGTTGGAGGTTGCAGTGAGCTAAGATGATGCCACTGCACTCTAACCAGGATGATAGAGCAAGATTCTGTCTCAAAAAAAAAAAAAAAATACACACACACACACACACACACTGATAGTAATGCCCATCTCAGACCAGTGAATCCAATTTGATAGGGGTGGGCCTCAAACAGTGGTATATAAGTTAGTTTTTGCTGCATAACAAAGCACTCTAAACTATAGTGGCTTAAAAGAACAACCATGTTTATAGCTCACAATTCTGTTGGTTGTCAGTTTGGGCTGGTCTCAACCGGATGGTTGTTCTGGTCTGGGCTGGGCTCACTCACACATCTGCAGTCAGTACCCCAGTTGGCTGGGAGCTGGCCAGTCTAGGATGGCCTTAGTCTGGACAACTGAGCTCTGTTGTCTTTCATCCTCCAGCAGGCTGGCCTGAACAGGGTTGCAGGAGACCAGGTGAAACACGCTAGGCCCCTTGAGGCCTAGGCATGGAACTGGTATAATCACTTCTGCTGCAACCTGCTGACTGAGGGAAATCATAAGTCAAGCCCAGACTCATGGTGGAAAGAGTGGAAGAAATTCCACTTCTTGATGGGAAAAGCTGCAAAAGCACATTGTCAACAGGGGAATGAAGGATTGCAGCCATTGTTTGCAATCTACCACAATCTGTATTTTTTTAAAGCTCTCCCGGAGATTCTAATGTGCAGCCAAATTTGCAAAACACTACTGCAAAGCCTACTGCTTCCCTGTTTTTTCCCCACAACCTGAATCCTTATCTGTGTCAACTCTCTCAAATGCCTTTATTGTATAGCCTGAACTCATTTTATGAAAAAACAATTACAACTTCCAAACTTGTAGAGCAGGTGTCACCTACAGGCTGAATTTATACAGTTGCAAAAAGAATCTTCCACAAACCAGAGTGATTTAGACACTTGTTGGCAGATGAACTCCCAGCATCAGCTACTGGTGACTGCAACTACTCAATAAGCCATTCCCTGTGCAGGGCTGGGAGGCAGCCCTGGGAAGGCAGAAGCCACAGGTGGGGTTCCACCTGTTAGAGGAGCCCTGGGTTGTCTCAGGCACATGCCAAGAACATTCTTGGGCCTAGCGCCACCTTGGGGCAAACCATGATGGTCTTGAATGCGAAGCAGCATGGCCTTTGGTTCTAAGATGAAATCTTGCTTACCCACTGCTGGCACCTTTCCCAGATGGCAGGGCCTTATTTATTTGCAGACCTCTGGACAGAGAGGATCATCTTAGAGAACAGTTGCATAAACATTCTCAGCTTATGCCAAGGCCAGACTAGATTATCACGCAAACCTCTCCCACCTCTGCCGTCTCCTGCCTTGAATGGCCCATCACCTTTACTCAGAAAGTGAAACAGTGGCTAAAGCTGGCAGATTTCAAGGCTAAGGATCCCTGGTCTCCATTTAGCTACATCAGGATAGCCAAAACAAGAGAAATTTTATAGTCCAGGTGGACCCTCTGAATGACAGATTGTGCTCATTGGAGGAAGATACTTCCTTGCTTTGGGAGCTCATTTGTGTGAGGATATCTGTCCAGCCTTTGGCTAAAGCCATGTGATGATACACAGTAGTCTTTACTGAAAATGCTCCAAATTTTTAACCAACATCCCTTGCAAATCCCTTCTCTCTCACTTTTATCTGCTTCCTGGACTCTTTTTCCTCCTTAAATGGGGTTATTTCTAAGGGGGTAGGGGAGGGATTACTTGCAAAAAAAATTAAAGGCAAGGATAAATCCATATTTATTTATGGATTTATTAAGCATGAGGAAGCATTGGTCAGGTCCACAATGGTTCACTAAGCATAATTATTTATGGAAATAATGATGGTGGTGGCCAACCTTGGAGACAGCCACTGTCTATGCTTTCACTTCCAGAATACTCCTTCCTTGCTCTGCACAGCAGTGATGCAGGGCACACACGTTAGGGCAGGGTGCAATGACATAAGGACCAAGTGGCAGAACTGACATTCAGACCAAGACATCAGAACTGATCTCCTGCAACTGGTCCCTCATTGCTGCACTGTGGAGACCAGGAGATTAGCGAGGCATTCTTCCTTCGGTTGGAGTGATAAAACATATACCACCAAATCACTCCTGCTCTTAGTATCCTTTTAAGGGATTCTAAGGTACTGAAGGTTTAAACAGCAACACATAAATTGGTGGGGCAGTGAGAGGAGACACAATTCTACCCATAACCATCAGTGTGAGAAAATGTTCCTGGCTCTGAACCTTGGTCAAGACTTCTTGGTCTTATGGTTAATTAATTAATCAATTAATACTTTTCTTTTTCATTTAGATATTTTTGTGATTTGCTCTAAATATTTTGTGAGGCAGAAAGGAAAGGAAAAAGAAGGAAGAGGAAAAACTGGAGGTAAAGGAAGGGAAGGAAACGAGAAAGAGAAGAAAGTGAAGGAGAGAGACAGTGTGTCAATGACTGTCACACTGCAGGTCCTGGAGTTGGTGAGCAGGGTTTGGGTTTCTGCAGCCTCTTTTTCCAGAGCCACACCAAGAGTAGCTGCATCCCCAAATCTGCCTTCCATGCGACTACAACCGCAAAACACTAATTACAATGTTTGTAAAACTTGAATTTCACAAGATCTAAGGTGGATTTTACAGCAAGGGGAAGCTGAGCAGGAGCAGGCTAACAGGCCTCTTCTCCCCCAAAATTGGCCTTTCTACAATTAGAGACAGTCCCTTCCTAAGAAGAATTGCCTAAGGTGAAATATCGTTTGCTAAGATCTGCTGTGGAAAGGTCAAATCAGCACCATGGACAGCTTCCCAAACCACCCTCCCTCCCATGATCGCCCATGTCCCTCCGCTGCCTCCCTCCTGGCTGGGCCTCAGCACGCTCAGCATCCAATGGCGATGGCGGGTCCAGCAGAGAGAGGAAGGAGGTCAACAGTGGGTTGTATGATGCTTCTGCTCCGCGAGGTGACAGTGGCCCAGCAGGCTCTCCTCCACCCGCAGGGCAGACCAGAACACAGGACAGGAGGCCCCAGGTCCTTGCTCCCTGACAGGCTGAAGAAGGACATTCATGGCTCACTGTGCCAACAGGGCAACCGGTCTCCCCTCAGAGAAGCAGCTGCATCTTCCAGACCCAATTTAGCCACTTAGGATGGAGCCATGCTCAGACATTTCTTTCTGGGCGGCTCCTTCCTAATACCACAAGTCTAAGAAACAAGGAATGACTCTGTACCTCCCACATGCACAGTGGAACCCCCCCCACACACACACACAGAAGGGACAGCAACCATTATGGCATCTGAGATGAAAAATGCCACTTGCTCTGACACTGCTGCCTGAAATCCCACCTCTCATAATGTATTCTTTTGAGTTAAATGTTGCCCTCTTTGGATATTCATTTTTGTTTATTTATCTTTCCCTTGGATATATATTTTCATTCATTCCATTTTATTCTTGTTCTCTACACTGGTGATTCTCAACCAGGGGTGATTTTTTTTTCTCAGGGTACTTTTGGCAATGCCCAGAGTCACTTTTGGTTTTCACAGCTAAAGAGATGTTCCTGGCATTTAGTGGGTAGAGGCCAAGGATGCTGCTAAACATCCTACAATGCACAGGACTGCCACCCACCACAAAGAATCCTCTGGCCCCAAACATCAGTAGGCCAAGGATGAGGCACTCCACTCTATACCTTTTCCCTTCTCTCACAGCAACATTATTACTTTGTATGTGTTCACATAAAATGTATATTGTTGGGTGCACATGTGTACCCAATTTATGTAACTGGTGTTGTATTCGATTGTCTCATCCTGTTTCTTATACTTTCTACTCATCACCCTGTTTTGTAAGGTCCATTTATATTACTGTGTGCACCAGGATCCGTTGCTCCTAAGTGCTAACATAGTTATCCATAGAGTGCATCACCCCATTTTTCCCATCTGCCACCCCAGAAATAGGCCCCCAGGTTGCCTCCCACTCTCTGCCATCATAAACACTGCTGCAGAGAACATCTTTGTGCATGTTCCCCTATGACCCTGCATGAGAACATCTGTCAAGTAAATTCCAGGAGTGGAACTGCTGGATAGAAGGCAGAGGTATAGTGAACTTGAACAAATAGTGACTGAGGGCTCCAGAAAGGCTACCCCAGTCCACACTCACACCGGCAGGGCATGAGGCTTCCTAGCTCCCTGATTTAAAGTGCACATAACCTATGCTAAGATGAGCATATTAAGTTACCATCCCATTCTGGAAGAATCCATCAGACTGTCTTCCTCACAGGGCAGTAGCTTAGGTGGCTTGGGTGCCTCGGCTTCAAGTAGGGGACACAAGTAGAACGGGGAGATGGGAGGACCCAAGGACAGACACCCCCCCAAGAGAATTTCCTTCACTCGTGAAGTCGCTGCCATCCATTTTGGTGGGTTATTTGGTGTCTTCCATTATTAAACTTTTTTTTTAAGTTTTATAACTTCTTCTTGAAGGGTGTTTCCTTTTCCCACAAACAGTTTCCGCACAAATCAAGAGGAACAACCGAGAGAAACAGAAGCACGTAGGGCTCAGACTGCTCATCGTGGTATTGCTCGAGCCTCCTTCCTCATTCAGCTTGCCCACGGGACACAGGGATCAATAAAGCAATAGAACCACAAATAACAGCAGCCTATCAGCGATATATTAGCAAAGAGTATTTAAAAGCAACTTTTAAAGAAGATTCAATAACATTCCACACTGAAGTTGGCCATCTCCAATGTCCTGAAGCTAAAGCCCAGTCCTACCGAGTTGGCAAGGGGGACAGTGAGCCCTGACTGTCAGACAGATGGGCCTGGGCCACTGGGAAGACAATTTGGGGATGACGGAGGGGCTGGCTGGACATCATGGATCTCCCTGGGGGTGCTTATGCTCCCGATGGCCGTGCTTTCGAAGGCCAGATGTCCTCAGAGGTGGATCAGGACAAAATCTTCTCTAGAATAAAAAGCTCCTTCAGATAAGAGAAGGGATTCTTTAAAACCCCAAGTTACTTTATTGTGAGTTTCTTCCCCTCTTTCACCTCAGAACAAAGAGTAGCCTCTAGGAAATGCCTTTTCATCCACTCCCATGGGTCCTTGGGCAGGTGAGATGAACTCTGGTGATTCCAATGGGCACGCCCAGGGGTCCAGGTCAGAGACAGAGCACCTGCTCCCTGCCAGGTACTGGGCTCAATGTTCAGCAAGGCAAAAAAATATATACATAAACCACTACAGCCAGGCCCAGCACATGGTACGAGCTGCACAAGTGACTGTTGTTATTGTTTATCATCATAATTGTCATAATCATAATTAGATTCTGAGGATTCAGACATAGATAAGGCAAAGTCCTTGCTTTTAGGAAATTTATAGATGAGTAGCACAAAGACATATAATAAACCATTAAACAAATGAGCATGTAGTTGAAATTTATAAGTGCAGTGAAAGAAACAAAGGGCTGGGAGAGAGAATAATGGTGATGCAGGGATCTTAACCTGGGATTGGGGTGTAAAAAAGAACTCTGAGAAGATGCTATGGGCTTGTGGTAGATTTGAGCTGTGTCTACCTAGATCTTTATATCCCAGAATTTTCCTCCCTGCTTAGTTCTGGGTTAGCATGAATGTAAGAGACATTTTGCATAAGAATTGAAAATCAAAAGTAAAGCAGCAGCCTTTGTGTGTGTGTGTGTGTGTGTGCGCGCGCATGGGCGTGCCAGGTTGTTGCAGACCACGCACACATACACACTGTCCCCAATCTGACTGCTCCTCTTGCTGGTGCAGGACAGCAGCCCCTTATCTTGACAGTTTTGAGGAATACTGGTCAGGTATTTGTAGACTGCCCTTCTATTGGTATTTATCTGATGTTTTTTCATGATTAGGATAGGGTTATGGGCTTTGCGGGAAACCACAGAAGTAAAGTGCCATTCTTATCACATCCTATCAAGGGTATATACTGTTGACGTGACTCATCGCTGTTGATGTTGACCTTGGTCACCTGGTTGAGGTAGTGTGTGTCAGTCTCCTCCACTGTAAAGTTACTCTCCCTCCCCTGCCCCCTACATCCTGTCCTTTCTGGCAGGAAGTCACTATGCGCAGCCCACACTTAAGGAGTGGGTACGCCCCGTCTCCCGTCTTTCCAGAATCTTCAGCTCAGTGCAATTCTAGACTGAGGGTGCAAGGCCATTGCAGTGACACAGAGCTGCAACCTGCTTCACTTCCTCCCTTGGGCCTTTCCAAGCTCAGACTCAGGAGGAGCAGCCCCATGTTTGCAAAACATTACCTGACTCTATCCGTCTCCTGTTGCAATGGAGACAACAGCCTCCAAGTTCCTAAGAAAGTCCCAGTCTCAGCAGTTTGGTCCTCAACTCAGGAAGAAAAACACCAGATCAGTAATGTGCGCGCGTGCACACACACACACACACACACACACACACGCAAAGTGTGACGTAAAGTAGACCCTCAGCAAAATTCTAAAGCCGATGGAATTTATCTTGGTGCCCTCTCTTGCATTTTTTCAGGCTCTCCCTAGAGGCACCCATGCCATGGCTGAGAGCCCCAAGCCTGGCCTGTTCTCCACTCACCTGGGATCTCTTTGCCTCACCTCCCTCCTAAGCCAAGATACAATCACAAGCTAATTAGCAGCTGAGTTTGCAAACTGTGTCCAGGACAGGAAGGGTGGGATACAGACAACAAACCCTCCCCAGGGGAGGCGAGAGGCCAGGAAGTGTGGGTTGGCAAAAGCAAGGATTGTTAATCTATTTTTACCTGTCATTTCCCGAGAACTTTGAAAGTTTCCTACTTTTATGCTTTCAACCTATAGAAAATGCAGTCATCATCAAATAGTGAAACATTGATTCTGCCTCTAGGTGTTTCTATTTAGTCAGGGGATCCAGAGGCAGCTCAGATTTGCATTTCTATCACTCCCTCTCCAAGCCTGATTAAGATAACCTGTGCTTCCCAATTGCCCCATTATTTTTCACAGTGTTTACCTTTGGCTTCTCACAGTCCTAATCCAACTCCACTTTGGAACTACTACCAGTCATTTCTCAGAAACTTAGGAAACTATCTTCCTGTGTGAAGTTTTAGAAAAAGGTTTATTTTCCCTTCTAGGCTTATTTTACTTAGCTGAAGTCATTGGAGACAGCATAGACTTTGCATTTTTAACAGACCTCTTTCAAATGTGCTGGCACTGCAGCTGAATTTCAATGATTGCATTCAATGATTTGCAATAGAGCCTATCAAAAAACGCCCACTTCCAGAGTTTTCCTGTTGGGAAAAGTCCAGACAGCACAGCATTTACTGTCTAGTTATTCTCAAGACAAGTACATTGTCTTATTCCTTTCACAAATAATTACGAGCACTCTTCATTTGGGCCCCGCATCTATGTTAACAGCTAAAAGCACACAAAAAGTATAAGATAACCCACTTTCTTTCAGAATCTCATAATCCAATTAGGAGTCAAGGCACACACATAATATGGTTAAATAACATTGTAATATGAAGTAATATGAATGTGTTTCAGACACACGCTCTAGGACTTACATATCTAGAGTAGTCAACTTGAGGGACAAAACCCTCATTCCAACAGTACCGCCATGGCTCAAAATGTGTACATTTGTTATAATTACTGAACCATTCACTCACAATTAATGAAAGATCCAGTTAATGGATTTTTCATAGAGCTAACTCCAGTGCTAGTTTAACAATCCCCAAAGAAAACCAACTTCTCTCCTCCAACATTAGAGCTTGGGTTTTTTGGTTGCTTTTAATATTATACCTATTTGATCACCCACCTTCTTCAGAAGATTTGACTAGAAATTATTTTAAACTATGATCAAAAATAATATTTATTCTCAAAAGAGTTCGTTTCAACCTATTCCATTCTCTCCATCCATCAGCCTCCTGCCATCTTATTCCTATCCAGTCTAGAGCACTGAACTTACCCTCTCGTGACGCTCTTGCTAAGCTCCCTCTCTGCCTTCTCTGCTCCACACCTGGGTCCTCAGGCTCAACAAGAAAACCACCGAGCAGAGCGGTTTGATCCTAGCACAGATTGGGCGTCTCCAAAACCAGCAGCTCCCCCCACCATGGCATGGCTTCACTGTACTTAGGGTCAGCCCCGCCTCCTGCTCCATGGCCCAGGTTTTATAAATAATTCTTACTCTTCGCAAGCCCGCTGTATTTCCTCATCTACCTCCCTCTCAGCTGCCCACCACGCTGCAAGAATGCTCTCAACGAATTGCCACCCTCCAAACCCTGTCTTTGCTTCCATTCTATGTTCTGCTGATTCATCTCAGGAAAGACCTGCCCTCCTGCCTGAGCCCGTGCCCTGGGGCTGTGGATGCTGCTCCTTTCTCCTCTGGGTCCTGCCTCCATCAACAGGCCTGTGTCTTTTGCTTTGGCTCCCATATGTCTGCTTCCGCTCTCCTTAATAAATAAACAAACAAAAATTTAAGACCCTCTACCTATCCTGGATCTCCCTCTCGCTATTGCCTTCTTTCTCCCTTTCTCTACCTATCTAGATACTTGAAACAATCATTTCCTCTCCCACACCACTGCCTCAACCCACATTCACTCCTCAATCCCCTGTAATCTCATGTCCACCTGAACCACCCTCCCCAAATGGCCCTGCCGAGAAATCTCAACCCCTCCTACTTGGTAAACCCAGGGGACCCCTCCAGTGCTAATCTTACTCTGCCTCTATGCAGCACCTGACACTGCGGACCACTCCCTCCTCTTTGAAACATGTTTCTCCTTTGGCTTCCCAAATGCCATCCTCTCCTGGGCTTCCCTGCATCTCTGAACACTCCTGTGCAGTCTCTTCCGAGTGTCCATCTTCCTCGGACCGGCCACTGGAAACCCCTAGTGCTCTGCCTTCTCTGAAGAATCTTCCCAGGTGACTGATCTCACCCATACGCTGATGACTCATGAATCTTTATCTGTAGGCCAAATCTTTCTCTTAGGCGTCATATAAATACATCTAACTGTCTGTTAGATATCCCATAAACATCTGAAACCCTGCTTAAAACTCTACTCATCATTTTACTCCACAATCAGCCCTAATTGAGCTCTCCATCCTAGTGAAGGGCACCATGCCACTTAGTGGCCTCATCCAGACACTGGCAGTTGTCCTTGACTTCTCGTTCTCTTTCTTCTCTTTACCTAACTGGTGACAGTTTCACTTGCTCAGTATCTCTCAACTCTGCCTCTTTCTCTGTCCCACAGCCACTGCCCTTGGCTCAAGGCCTCACACCCATCGTTTCGTTATCGGATCTTTAAAAAGTGTCTTGACTGATCTGGCCTCCAGAACTGTCTCTCCTCAACCCACTGTCTACATCGCAGCCAGATCACTTTTTCTAAATCACTGATTTTCTCACTTCCTTACTGAAATGATTTCAGTGGTTCCCCAGTGTTTTTAAGATAAAGTCCAAAGTCTTAGCAAGTCTTTAAAGGCTTTTCTGGATCTGGAATCTGTCCATCTCTCCAGCCTCACCTCTGACTATCCAACCTAGGGCCCCATCTTAGCCACTCGCAGGTACCTCCAGGCTCCATCCACTTTTTTGCCCGTTGCCCTTTATATACACTCTTCCTTCCTTCTGGAATACCTTTCTGTGGCTGATGAACTCCTACTCACCTTTTAAGACATGTGTCTGGATTGGAGGTCTCTCCTGGACCCTTCCATGGTGTCCTGTGTTTCTACCAACCAGAGACCTGCCCCTGGACTGTTCGTCTCCTGCGCACTGTGAGTTGCTTGGAAGCAAGCGCTGAATTCTCCTCCTTTTTGTAGCCTCAGAAGCCAGCATACTGTCTTCCAGACAGTCCACACTCAAAAGTGTTTGTTGAATAAATAAAAGATTTGATGCCGCGGAGGACATTCAAAAGGAAGATAAGAGTTCATACTTACAGAGAGCCTACTATGCGCCCCACACTATCCTAAGCACTTTACATGTATTATCTCATTTTAATTATTACAAGAACACTCAAAGAGAGGAACTGTTGTTATCCTCTGTTTCACAGATGGCTCACAAAGAGTTTAAGTAACCTGCCCCAAGTCACAATGGGCTGCAGGCTTTTAAAAGGCCATTCCAAGAGAAGAATTCCCAAGACAGCCTCCACTGCCTGGCCGGAGACAGCACCGTGGCTGCCTTATTGGTTACTGATGATGTCATGCTCTTTGCAGCTCTTGCCATCAGGTACAAACAGCCCCTCAGGAGCACTGGAGTTATCATCTAAAATTATTTTGCTGAATGATGCCTCCAAGGACCTAGGTTTGAGAAGAACAGAAGCAGCAAGGAAAGTTGGGAGTCGAGTAAAGATGATTCTCTAGAGTCAAGGTGAGTCAGCTGTTGCCTCTGAGCCCCAGCTCAAGACAGCCAATTCCGCAATTGATTTTTGCCTTTTCCTATCTGAGCTTGGTGATTGCTCCCATCACTGAACCTAATTTCGCTGTTCTCCGGCCGGCTTCCCTGGCCTAAGGGGGAAAAAACAAAAAAACAACAACAAAGAAAGCCATTTCCACTTCCAAATTAAAGAAAGAAAGATAGAAAAAAAAAAAAAAAAACCTTGTCACAGCAGGGGAGGTGCCACAACGGCCAAAGAGCCACATGGGAGGAGGGATCCCTAGGTATATGCCCCTTGCCTTCTCACTCCCCGGTGGCTGTTTCTTTTCTACAGATCTTAGTGCTCTAGTGAACTGACTTTCTGACCATTCGAGGTGCCAGGATGGTTGGATTACAGGTAAGGTGACAAATTCCTCCTCCTGCTCTATGCCAGTAACAGGACTCGACACTGACTACACGTCAACTTATACGTTCAACGAGGAATTTTAGGGAAGCCAGCGAATTTCACAGCTCCTTCCTCTGAGATCTTCCATGGCTCTGTCCACTGCCTTCCCACCTCCCTTCCCTCCCCTCGTCACTGAACGCAGGACAGTCGTCTCATAATTGGCCTTGTTCCTTTCTCACCTTCCTTCCCTTTCCCTAAGACATCAGCCACACTGCAGCTTAAGTTGAAATACCAGAGCGCAGATCTGATTATATCTTTCCCTTGCTCTGAAACCTTCAGTGTCCTGGGTTGGCCACAGAATAGGTTCTAAACACTGTGAGGTGGCATTCAAAGCCTTTCACAGTGATTCTTTCCTGCCTCCCAGCCTCCTGTCTACGTCTTTGCTTCTTTGCATCTGGTGCTCCAGCCACATGTTGCCACTCACTTTTCCCCAAACGCCCCCGTGCACTTCCCCAACCCCATGCATTTGTTCATGCTTTTCCCACTGCCTGGAATATTCTTCCCCATCTCGTCCACCTACTGAGTGCTTACCATCGGGAAAGGCAGACTAGGTAGTTCAGACAAATTGTTCCTTAAGGAATAATTAGAAAATCTGGATGAAATACAAAAAATATTTTATTAAAAGCATCAGAGACCTAATAAGATGGTGAAAAACTACTAAGCAAAATGTGGGAGGCGGTTGGTACCCAGAGAGGGAACCATATCACCTGGGGCAGCTTTTGTCCTGGGAGCATTTGCTGATGCAGAAGAGACCGTTGAGATGCTGGGCTGTGCTTTTGGCAGCCTTTCAAAAGCTGAGGGGACAAAAGATAGCATCTTGGGGGCCCACCAATAGCTGGCATGCTTAAAGACTGCATCATAGGCATTTCGGTAGCTGGAAATAAATCAGTCCTTGTGTGGTCATCTGTTCAGCCAAGAAAATGTCAAGCCTTGAATGTGCATCAAGTTTGTTACCCCAGACTGCTAGCATCCCCAAGGAGTGTGGCAGAAACAAACAAACATCTCTCCGGTTGAAGATGCCATCATTATGAGGTCATAAATATTTTTATAAACAATCTTTCAAATTCAATGCTCAGCACACAATAAAAATAACCAAGCTTCTCCAGGAGTGGGGCAAAATCAGGGATTAACACTGGACTCAGATAACTCAAGGGTGCCTGTTACATTTCTGGAGTAGCTTCTCACGAATAGAAAAGAATGTAGACCTTCTTAACTAATAAGGGGAAAAATGCAATAACAGTAATCAACCCAAAAGAAGACAAGAAAGGAGAAAAAGGTGAACACAGAGCAGGAGGCACAAATTGAAGAGCCATTTATCACTGAAGGCACAGTTCAGATGTCCTCTCTTTCCCTAATGACACAAGGAGTGTCCCAGTGAAGGGAGGAAAGCCTCCTGAACTCACCAGGCGAGTTCTTGGCTTTGCGTGGGAAAGAATTCAAGAGGGAGCCAACCAGCGACAGAAAGTTTATTGAGAGAGAGACAGAAAATAGGTCCTACTCCACAGACAGAGTAGGGGTCCTTTCCCAAGCAGGAGGGAGACCCCTTATGGGGCAATGGTAATGTTTTTAAATGTTCAAAGACTCCACAGATGACAAGCATTGTCTGTGGTCAGGCCATAAAGGCTAATCATACAGCGCTGTCACACAAAGGTAAGCACGAACAGTTTGTAAGGCATCCAGGTTAGTAACTCACCCACCCTCAAGTGGCCCCAGGCTGGTGACTTGCTGGAGACTTCCCTGTTCAGGGTGGTTAGAATCTGGTCTGGGTCAAGATGGCTGCACTCAGGCTCTCTCGACTTCCCTTTCCGCCTCATCCCTACATTACTGACAAGTTTCCATCTCCTCCCCACTGCTCCCTCCATACCTTACTTAGATTTCTACAGGAGCACTTACCCCATTGTCATAATTAATTGTTCATGTGTTTACCTTCCCAGTTGTATTCTGCATACCCTGAAAGGAGGCATTCTGTTTGTTCATCTTTGTATCTTCAACACATGGCACAGAGCTTGGCTCACAATAGGCATTCAACAAATATACATCGAAATAAATTTGGTGAAATGGATTGACTGAAAGAATACTGAGGAGTGGAGCTGGTGGGGCTGTCAGTCAGCATCCGCGCCCTCAGAGAGGGGCATGTGGCCCAGGTAGGCTGTTCTGCTACTTATTCCCCTTCCAGAGCATTAGTACGGGGCGTATGAGCCAAGTGGCACTATTCAGAATTCTTCTGTAGGATCTAATGTCCAAAGAGCAACAAGAGAGAATTGGATTTCCTTTTGTATCACGTCCCATAGAAGTGTGAGCTGGGTGATCCCAGAAACCATATTCCTTCCTGCAGATGTCTAGTCATGTGAAAATGGGGCCAGAGCACCAAGCAAAGGGAGCTGCAGATGGTGAGAGAGACAGATCCCCGGATTCAGCTACGACTGAGCGTATATGCACCCCGACTTCCTTGGTTAAAGAGACAATAAGTTCCCTTTGTTACCTAAGATAATTTGATTCGGGTTTCTATGACTCATAACCAAAAAGAGTCCTGACAAATAGAAGAGACTTGTATGAAAAATTGCACGTGAGGGCTCTCAGGCTAACTTGTATTGGGATAGGCAGCGAGGTAGAGAGGGTCGGAAGACATTTGGAGCCCTAGATAGGTCTTAGTAGAGTTGGATGTAAGGAACATAAAGACCCAATGAGAATATAATGCCACTGATGTTTTAACAAACACATTAGAATTCATACATCCAAATGTGTGTTGATGCTTTCGTAGTAGCTACCTTAGGAAACCAGATAGTTATTCCAACCATTTGGCAAGAACTTGGTAAAAGGTCAAGAGTTTGTCTGGAAAGGGCCCCCAAATTAGGAAGGACGTGAGGTTTAGAGGCAAGTGGGGAAGAGTGAGGATGGGAAGGGTGAAGTTCAGAGGAGAGGGGGGCCAGGAGCCGTCCCACACAGAGGAGTGAGGGCAGGAGCTAGCCAAGTGTCAGCTGCAAGCTCATGGCTGGAGCCCTAACAAGAAACGGGGCCCTGGGCCTCCCGTTTGAGCCCTGGGGGCTTATTTCCGATGGGGCACACCATCCCATGGCCGGAGCAAGTCCTGATGCCGGCTCGAGTGGAGGGGCAGGGACTGCACATCTTGTGGGAAGGCTCTGAAAAGTGCCCAGACACCGTGGCCACTGAGTGCCTGTGCTGCTGAGAACCTTCAGGGGCCACAAGCCGACAGATTTGCATGGGGCCAGGGGCACAAGCTCTGGGCAGCCTGCAGAGCGCTGGACTCTTCTCCCGTTCCTGAGATGAGTAAGGTTGCTGTAAGTTTCCCCATTAAGTTTTCAAACGTCTCAGCGAAAATTTGCTTCCTTTCTGTGTGCATCTTTGCCATGTACGGACACAGTGGCCCTGACAAGAAAAGTCCCTCTCTTATATATGAGCTCCCATCTCTCTCCATGCCATTCCCCACAAATGTTGATACAATATTTATTAAGGCTTAAATAGCACTGTTAAGTGCACACGTTGATTTAGAATGATGGAGTGTGCCAATGAGAGGAACAGGAAATCAGCCACGGGTAGGAAGCCCCAAAGGACAAGTAGATACATCATTAGCTATAGACCCAAGCCAGCAAATGTCACCAGCAGGGAAGAACAATTCTTTAAGTAGGGCTTTCTTTACACCTATTGTTAACACCAATTTTTTATGAATATACTTTTTAAAAACTTAAAAAATATATATGCATAAGGTTAAAAAATGTAAACAGTACAGACTGATATTAAATGAAAAGTAAACTCTCCATGTGGCCTCTCCCAACCAGGTCCTACACTTTGGAGGAAACCCTTTTAACCTTTTGTCTTTAATTCTTCTGATGAAATAGCACCATAATGCTAAGCAACATGCCTAGATCTCCATGTCTTGGCTTGCCAGCAGGAGATAATACCAAGTCACTTCCGCTCTCTTTAAGAGAGGGGGAATTTAGTTCACTTGCAACATTTCCAACCATCTCTCCCTAGTCTGAGTTTTGTTAGTTATATTATTATGTTTGGTTCTTCAGTTAGTTGCCTTTATACTTTTAAATAATATATTTAATCCTCTATTTTTGTTCCATTTTCTTTACACAATATCTTTTGTCTCATCCTGAAGTAAAATGAAGAAAGTTGCACCCCACACCTGCCCTTCCCGACTCCTGCTCACGAAGGTCACAACTTGAACTCTGCCAGCTGTAGTGTCGTCTACACCGTGTCACACACTTTCTAGTCTATGCCTATAATTAAGTCTTCTGTTTTGATTATAAAAATTGAAATCAGTAACCATTTAATGGTAATTATGTAAATATGATTATATAACTATTAGTCACTGTAGAAATCCAATCCACTGAAAAAGAAATAGGATCCTATGTCAATAGCTGATTCTCTCCAAAGGAGAGTGTCCCGGGGATATGGGCAAACAGACCCTCTTTTCTTACGTTCCATCAATTGCTCCAAATCAGACCACATTTTTGCTACTTTTGTATTTGAACCAAAACTTTCTTATCTGGTTTTTCCACTTTTTCTTGGCAATTCAAATTGTGCTTCTTTTTTCCCCCGTTGAGAGAAAACAAACAAAAAACCAAAACAAAACAAACAACAACAACAACAGCAAAAACCTGTCTTTTTCCCAACTGGCCTGAGCTTTTGCAGCTGCTTAATTGTCCTACCTGTTAACTGATCCCACTCTACTCTCAAAGCGATTTTTTCAGGGTCCTCTGACTTCATATTCTAATTTGAGCCGTGTTTCTAGACCTGTGTGCAGCTGTCCCCAAGAATCCTTTCCGTTTCACACCTAAAATAGTGGCCGTGTTTCTTGGACCACAGGCTGCTTCTCTCTCTCCTGTATCCCAGATGATTGTTTGGAAAAGAAAGAGACTGAATTCATTCCAAATCCCGCATGGCTGGAAAAGCGTGTATTTCATCTTCATATTTGATCGAGAACTTGGCTGGATAGTGAATTCTAGATTTATGGTCTTTTTCCCCCCAGAAATTTAAAGACCATAATCTCCATCTGCCAGTGTTTTGATGGGAAGTCTGAAGCCCATTACACTCTCATTCTTTTATTAGTAACCTCTCTCTTTATCCCCGTCTCTCTCTCTGGGTGCTTCTAGAACAGCGCTGTACAATAGAAATACAACATGGGCCATATATGTAATTTAAAATATTCTAGTGGTGACATTAAAAAATAAAAAAATACAGGCCGGGTGCGGTGGCTCACGCCTGTAATCCTAGCACTCTGGGAGGCCAAGGCGGGAGGATCGCTCGAGGTCTGGAGTTCGAGACCAGCCCGAGCAAGAGCGAGACCAGTCTCTACTAAAAATAGAAAGAAATGATCTGGCCAACTAAAAATAGATATAGAAAAAATTAGCCGGGCATGGTGGCGCATGCCTGTAGTCCCAGCTACTCGGGAGGCTGAGGCAGGAGGATCGCTTGAGCCCAGGAGTTTGAGGTTGCTGTGAGCTAGGCTGACGCCACGGCACTCACTCTAGCCCGGGCAAGAGAGCGAGACTCTGTCTCAAAAAAAAAATAAATAAATAAATAAATACAGATGAAATTAATTGTATAGAATATTTTTATTTAACCCATTTCTGTACATCCAAACTAGTATTTCAACATATAATCAATATTTTAATAATTATGGTTGAGATATTTTACATTATTTTTCTCATACTAAGTCCCTGAAATCTAGTGTGCATTTCATGCTTGCCGCACATCTCAGTCTGGACTGGCCACATCTGAAGCGAATGACAGCCACATGTGGCTCCTGGCCACTGTGTTGGACAGTGCAGATCTAGAATCATCTTTTTATCTTTGTGGGGTATCGCTTCACCTAAAGATATGAGCCTTTTTTCATGTAAGTGACTGTTGTACCTCACCCTATGAGAGTTTCATTTTGAAGCACTCCTTGGAGGTGGGTGTCTCTCCTCAACATTGCCAAGCTGGGTTTTGGGAAACTGCCCTAAACCCACTTCAAGTCCAAGAAGGCTTTGGACCCCAGATCCCTGCGAGAACCTGCTGGAACTCACAGCTTAGATGAGCTGTCTTGTTAGCCTGCTCCACGTGCCAGTCCCCAGGCCACGCCTCTTTCCTGGGACCTCCAGAGCCTCTGGATCCAGCTTGCAGGTCCGTGCCCGGCTCTGAGTCCCCCCGGCAGGAGCACGCAGTGCCCACGTTTTGCACCAAATGCCCAGCACGGTCCAGGCTCCTGCTGTCTCCAGGGGGCCCTCGGGCCCTGCCAGAGCAGCGTAATGGCAGGAAGCCATAATATAGTAAAACAGTAGATTAAAACAAACAGGAGCATTTTGGATCGTGTTACACATCACTTTCCTCACATCTGACAACAGAAAAAAAATCAAAGGCGGTAAAAGACAATCGTAGACCATAATGGTCTAATAACTTGGTGATAAAAGTGCTTGTGGGGGCAGCGTGGGCGTCGGCTGCTCCTGGTGCAGGAATCAAAGCTCTCCTCCCAATCCACAGTGGTGTGCTCGGAGGCATTACTGCTTAAGTGCTCGTTTAAGACTTCCTCCAAAATGCAGCGCACCCGCTGGAGAATCGTAATTAGGCCTCAGTTGTGGGCCATATTCACACGTTGTGCATCATCCTTAAAGATGACAGAAAAAAATTACCCAGGGCTATATGGAGTGGATATTAGATCTTTTACCATTGTCCTCTATGGAAAAAAAAAAAAAAACCACTTAATAATCCCCTGTCTAGACTCATAGCTTTCTGAATACTGAGCAATGTGACTTTGGTTTGTTTTGAAATGGAAGAAGAACAGCTAGGAAAACAGGCAGTCTGTGACCACTAGACTCCTGATGTTGATATTATATACATGCTATGGACGTGGTCAAATCCACAGGGAAGTGCAGTGTAGGTGATTTTCCATTCGTGGGGCACTGTTGAAACCCAAGTGGGACAAAAATTCCAGAAAAATCACAGATCAAGTTAGTCAGAAGTATGCCAGCCCAGATCTGATTAGACATTTGGAACATGTCATCTTTTGAAAACCACTTTCATTTAATAGTCTGTATGATAGAATAAAATGCCACAAAAATGTCCAGCAATGTCTCCATGACTATTTCTCATTTCTTTCCCTACTGTCTCAAAGCAAGCCCATTCTCATCCCTAAGTTCTGCCTCATGGAAAATAGCTTTCTAGGAATTGCAAAGCCCATTGAGCATGTCCCATTGAGCATGTCCCCCACGCCAGCATGAGTCCCTGGCTTGCTTCCTTTCCCCCTCGTGGAGAAGATTTCTTGGGAGAACTTCATTCGGGTCAGCTTCCCAGGAAAACAGACCTAAGCTCGATTTCATGTCATCTTTGTTTTTAATCTGAACCTACCTACTGTGTCATTTTTTCATCTTCTTTTCTAAATTGATTCCCCCCCCCGCCCCCCGCCAAAAAGTGGCATATATTTATTGTTTTGTTTTCTGTTTCCCATAACCAAGAACATTTATGATTCACACCACTATTCTGTGTCCCCCATTTTGGCTCTTGACCATATATTGCCTGAGTTCACTTGGCTTTTACGTGGGTGCAGCCTTCTCTCCTCGAACACACAGCAGTCTGTTCTGTTTCAGCGTGTCTCCCACCAAGACCAGTGCTCCTGGCAGAACCTCAATAAATCCTTGTTCAGTTGACTGAACTGATAAATACAGACAGCTCTTCTTTTTTTTTTTTTTTTTGAGACAGAGTCTCACTCTGTTGCCCGGGCTAGAGTGAGTGCCGTGGCGTCAGCCTAGCTCACAGCAACCTCAAACTCCTGGGCTTAAGTGATCCTCCTGCCTCAGCCTCCTGAGTAGCTGGGACTACAGGCATGCGCCACCATGCCCAGCTAATTTTTTTTTTCTATATATATTTTTAGCTGTCCAAATCATTTCTTTCTATTTTTAGTAGAGACAGGGTCTTGCTCTTGCTCAGGCTGGTCTCAAACTCCTGAGCTCAAAGGATCCACCCGCCTTGGCCTCCCAAGTGCTAGGATTACAGGCATGAGCCACCGTGCCCGGCCTACAGCCAGCTCTTCTCTGGAGAGCTCAGGAATAAGGATAATGAGAGAGAACTGGAATCTCTAGACAATAGCTAAATTTAATTTCTGCTGTTAATTTTTTCTTATACTGTAACCTCCCACCCATCCCCACTCATCCCCCAAAGAACCATTTGCCCTCCATCTTTTTATAATATAAGACTTGAGAGAAAACAGTCTATCTTTTCTTCTCCTAGCTTTGCCAAGATGTGAGCAAAGAGAGACACAATTATGAAAAGGAAAAAAGCCATATAATCTTCACGGTAGCTCAAACCCAATGTAAGTGATAATTGACTGCATGTCATCATGCACATTTTCTTTAGAAAAATGGTAAGCACTTTGGCATTCATTTTCCCTTTTCTTTCTCTTTCTTAAGTTTTATTAGCTGCCAAACATTTGTGGAATGTTTCAGAGTTTGAGAAACCATTTCACATAAATTTATCTCATTCTATTTTCATGACAACCCTGAGTGGTCAGTAACAGGTTATGATTTTAATAATAAGATCGCCGTAGCTAATGAAGTAGGTATTAGAAGTCATTGAAAAATGAGTGAATTGTTCAGATGTGATTTTAGAAAAATTGGCTCTCTGGGTGGTGGGAAATATCTAAATCCTCATCTCACATCATAAAATAAACTCCAGACATATTAAAATTATAGTACCTAAAAAACACAAAAAACTAAAAGAAAATGTAGGAAATATTTATCTGATTCCTGCATAGAAAGAATTTCCTAAGCACAAAGTAATGCAGAAAGTCACAAAGGAAAAGACTAACATATTAGATCACGCAAAGATTTTAAACATCTTGATGTCAAAAAAATTAAAAGCAAACAATAAACTGAAAAAATATTAGCCATATACATGACAGGCAAAAGGTTAATATTCTTACTATATAAGGCAATCATACAAATCAATAACAAAAAGAAATAGAAAAATGGGTAAATGTTATGAATAGATAATTTACAAAAGAAAAAATACAAATGTCTGGCTAATACAAATAAAAAAGCTATTCAGCCACAAAAGGAATCAAAGAAAGTAAAAATAAAGTTGCCAGATATAGCTTCTTGCTTATCAAATTCACAAAAAATAGAAATATTGATAGTACCAGATGCTACCGAGGTGAAATGAGAGGAGAATATAAATTATATGACCTTTCTGGAAGGCAGTGGGCAATGTGTATCTAGAACTTTGAAAATGCTCATATTCTCTGACCTGATAATTCCTCTTTAAGGACTTTATCCTACAAAGTAATCAGAAATGTGGGCTGAGATGTTTGTGAAAGATATTTCTCAGAGAGTAAGTTAGACCAGTAAAATATGGAAACAATGTCCCCCAATAGAAGAGTTGTTAAAATTACAGCACATCTCGTAGAATAAAATATTATAAAGACATTACATTTTAAAATAATTTTAATGGCATGGAAAAATACCTAGGAGATAGTGTTAAATGACAAATGCTGCCTGCAAAATGATATATAGTGTAAGATCTGAAATATATAAATATATGCCCAGGAGAAAGAACTGTAAAGTAATATCAACAGTGGTTACTGATGAGTTGAACAATGGACCATAGTTTTAAAAACATGTTTTGAATTTTCTACAATGAGAGACATTTATTTTACAACCAGAAAAAAAAATGAGAAATTCTTTTTATTTTTTTCATACTAACACTCCACTTATGTTTTAATTTTTAATTTTAAAATATTTTGTTGCCAAAGATTGAATACATTCAAGGTGTACAAAAGGTGCATAAAATAATGCATCAAATCAAATGATGATTTGATATAGTAGTAATGATTACTACTATCAAATTAATTAACCCATCCATCACCCCCCATGCTGTAAATTAGGTCCCTAAAAGTTGTTCATCTTATAACTGAGAATTTGAACCCTTTGACCAACATCTTCCCATTTCCTCCACCGCTCCAGCCCCTGGCAACCATTGTTCTACTCTCTGCCTCTATGAGTTCGACTTTTTTAGATTCCACATACAAGAGAGATCATATGGTATTTGTCTTTCTGTGTCTGACTTATTTCAGTTATCATAATGTCCTCCAGGTTCATTCATGTTGCTATAAATAAGCTGCTGTGTTTTTAATGAAAAAGTCTCAAAAAGATAAACAGCATAATGGTCACCTGCCTCTGGTGGTCACATGCCTCCATAACCTCTGGTCACATGCCTCCATAACCACTGTTTTTTCCACCCTAGAAAGAGGTTTTTTCCACACCTCTTCATTTCACAGGAGGAAAAAAACCCACACAACTACAAAGCCCACAATACTTTAAAATCACTTCTGAATTGGTCAATATACATAGTTGCAATTACATGGTTATTAGTAATTAGTCCTAATTAGTGCTTCTGTGTCTGCTTTGTCTATTTAATATTATTTAATATTTAAATCCCCATGTGGCAAAGGTACCAAGACCATACAGTGGGGAAAGGACAGTCTTTTCAATAAATGGTGCTGGGAAAACTGGATATCCATTGGGCATAAGAATGAAACTAGACCCTTATCTCTTGCCATATATAAAAATCAAATCAAAATAGATTAAAGACTTAAATCTAAGACCTGAAACTATGAAACTACTAAAAGAAAACATTGGGGAAATGCTACAGGACATTGGTCTGGGCAAGGACTTCTTGAGTAATACCTCCAAAGCACAGGTAACCAGAGCAAAATTCGACAAATGGGGTCACATCAAGCTAAAAAACTTCTGCACAGCAAAGGAAACAACAAAAAGAAGACACAATCCACAGAATGGGAGAAAATATTTGCAAATTACCCATCTGACAAGGGCTTAATAACTAGAATATATAAGGAGCTCCAACAACTCAATAGGGAAAAATCAAATAATCCAATTAAAAATGGGCAAAAGATCTGAATAAACATTTCTCAAAAGAAGACATACAAATGGCCAACAGGTGTATGAAAAAATGCTCAACGTCCTTAGTCATCGAGAAATGCGAATCAAAACTACAATGAGATATCACCTCACCCCAGTTAAAATGGCTTTTTTCAAAAAGACAGGCAATTGAGTGTATAGCTCAGGGGTAGAGCATTTGACTGAAAAAAAGACAGGCAATAATGAATGCTGGTGAGGATGTGGAAAAAGGGAAACCCTGATACACTGTTTGTTGGTGGAAATGTTAATTAGTGCAACCATTATGGGGAATAGTATGGAGCTTCCTGAAAAAACTAAAAATAGAACTACCATATGACCCAGCAATTCCACTGCTGGGTATATATTCAAAGGAACGGAATTCAGTATATCAAAATGATATCGGCACTCCCATGTTTATTGCAGCACTATTCACAATAGCCAAGATTTGGCATCAACCTAAGTGTCCATCAGTGGATGAATGGATAAAGAAATTGTGGTACATATACACAGTGGAATATTATATAGCCACAAAAAAAATGAAATCCTGCATTTGCAACAACATGGATGGAACTGAAGAACATTATGTTAAGTGAAATAAGCCAAGCACAGAAAGACAAATCTCACATGTTTTCACTCTGTGGGAGCTAATAATTAAAAACAATTTATCTCATAGAGACAGAGTAGAACGATAGTTACCAGAGGCTGGGAAGGGTAGTGGGGAGGGGTGGATAAAGTTGGCATGGTTAATGGCTGCCAAAATATAGTTAGATAGATAGAATGCACAATATTTGATAGCACAACAAAGAGACTATAATCAACAATAAGTTAGGATATACTTTAAAATAACTAA
The DNA here is from genome assembly GCA_028533085.1 of Varecia variegata. Lineage (NCBI taxonomy): Eukaryota > Metazoa > Chordata > Mammalia > Primates > Lemuridae > Varecia > Varecia variegata. The sequence goes on along the minus strand of CM052443.1, from coordinate 13,318,884 downwards.
GAGAGTGGAATTGGAATATTCTTAACAGAAAAGAATATTAAGTGCCTGAAGACATGGATATCCCAATTACTCTGATTTAATTAATTCACATAGTATGCCTGTATCAAAATACAAGTACTGCATAAAGATAGACAACTATTATGTACCCATAATAATTAAAAATTAAAAAAAGAAAGGAAAAAATTCCCATATACCAGCATAGTCGACATGCATATCATGTTAACAAAATGCCAATCATTGCTATGTATTCACCAAACTGTTCCTCTTTTGCCTTGGGCAGATAGTGAGACTACATTTCCCAGGCTCCCTTGCAGTTAGATGCGGCCATATGACCGAACTCTGGTCCCTAGGATGTGGGTAGAAGAAATGTTGCCTCCAGACTTCCAGATCCGGTTCATGAAACCTTCCTTGCTATCCTCTGTTCTCTCTCTCTCTTCCCTCGTCTACCTCTCAGATACAGAGAGGAAATGGAGCCACTAAACACAGGAGCCTGTATCCCTGAGTGATGGTGTGATGTAGAGAAACCCCTTTCCCCAACCAAGCCACACTGGATTGTGATGAGGGCAAGAAATATACTTTTATTGTGCTAAGCCACCAAAGCTTGGGGTTGTTTGTTAAAGTAGTTATCCTACCCTGAGCCCAAATACTTAGCTACTATCCCATTGTCTTGACAGATCATAGTCTGCTTAACCACTTTCCTGTCTTGGATATTTTCATTGTTTCTAAGTAATGCCATGATTCTCTTAGAACAAATTATGGTTTTTCATTTGCTCCTTCTGGCTTATGGTCATGGAGTATATTCCCCAAAGGGGTATTACCAATGCATGATCAGGTGGTAAACTGTTCCATAACTCTTGTTATGCTATTCCCAGACTGATCTCCAGAAATATTAGAGCAAACAAATGCAGCATCTGCAATGCATGGTGTTTCCCCACATCCCCAGCAACACTGGGTTTTATTATTTTCAGTTATGTTTGTTAATGCTGTGGCAGCAATTAAGAAAGTACTTTTAGGGAGACTTTTCTGAGGTCATTTACACTTGCAATACTTAGTGACAACTCCTCTCACTAAGACTATGGAGTAAGTGGCAGATAATATTTTTATCTATGAACCCCTCTCTGCTGACTCACCCTTTAGCCTGCCCTCTGATAAGGTGGCAGCCACAGGGACATTCGTGCACCTGCCTTAAGGAAGTTATGACATTGCAAAATGCAGTAAAAGGAATCAAGCTTTTACTTCTTTGTTACAAATGGGCTTCTGGAAACTCCACAGTAGAGAATATAGTTCTGGGGGTAGGGGGGAGCGTTCTATGTTTCAAAGCCCAGCTTTTGAGCATAAGAAGCCTCAGGCCTAAAAGACTCAGGGCATAGAGTTTAGGCATAAATAATAGATTTGGAAGAATATGTGATCAGTCAGAGCCAGACAGCTCTGCCCCAGGCTAGATAAAGTTTCTCTGGACGGAGGCAGTGGAGAAGCAGAGAAGGAAGAAGAGGGCTTAAACTGTGGGTCCTGAAGGCAGAGAGCTACGACGGGAGCCCCGAGGGGCAGATGGAAGCCGTGTCCCCTGCACTCCGCAGGTGCCTGGCGGTGCAGTGGAGAGAGCTGCGCAGACTCGCCCATTCATTCCAAAGGGTCCCGCGCAGGCGCTGTCCTCAGGGCTGCGGTTACAGCAATGAATGAAAAAGCCGGAGCCCTTGCTGCTGTGCAGCCCTAAGTTGAGCGAGTCTATTGGTGCCATTTTTCCAAACAGCATGTGCTCACTTCATGTCTCTGTGTCACATTTTGGTAATTCTCGCAATATTTCAAACTTTTTCATTGTTATTGTTTCTGTTATGGTTCTCTGTGATCAATAATCTTTAATGTTACTATTGCAGTTGTTTTGGGGTGCCATGAACCACGCCCATATAAGACGGCAAACTTAATCAATAAATGTTGTACATGTTGGCTGTTCCGGCCTCCCTATTCCGTGAGAGAAGCCAATATTGAGATTAGGCCAATTAATAACCCCACGATGACTTCTATGTGTTCAAATGAAAGGAAGAGTTGCATGTCTCTCACTTTAAATCAAAGGCTAGAAGTGATTAAACTTAGTGAGGAAGAGATGTCAAAAGCCAAGATAGGCCAGAAGCTAGCCAAGTTGTGAATGCAAAGGAAAAGTTCTTGAAGGAAATTAAAAGTGCTACTCCAATGAACAAACAAATGATAAGAAAGCAAATCAGCCTTATTGCTGAAATGGAGAAAGTCTTATTGGTCTAGATGGAAGATTAGACCAGCCACAAAATTCCCTTAAACCAATGCCTAATCCAGAGCGAGGCCCTGATTCTCTTCAGTTCTAGGAAGAAGAGAGGTGAGGAAGCTGCAGGAGAAAAGTTTGAAACTAGCAGAGGTTGGTTCATGAAGTTTAAGGAAAGAAGCCACCTCCATAACAGAACAGTGCAAGGTGAAGCAGCAAGTGCTGATGGAGAAGCTGCAGCAAGTTATCCAGAAGATCTAGCTAAGATAATTGAGGAAGGTGGGTACAATAAACAACAGATTTTCAAAGCAGATGAAACAGACTTCTATTGGAAGAAGATGCCATCCGAGACTATCATAGCTATAGAGAAGTCAGTGCCTGGCTTTGAAACTTCAAAGGACAGGCTGACTCTCTTGCTAGGGGCTAATGCAGCTGGCGACTTGAAATTGAAGCCAATGCTCATTTAACCACTCTGAAGATCCTAGGGCCCTTAAGAATCGTGCTAAATCTACTCTGCCTGTGCTTTATAAATGCAACAACAAAACCTGGATAATAGCACGTCTGTTTACAATATGGTTTACTGAATATTTTAAGCCCACTATTGAGACCTACTGCTCAGAAAAAGAGTCCTTTCAAAATATTACTGCTTGTTGACAATGCACCTAGTCACCCAAGAGCTTTGATGAAGTACAAGTAGGTTAATGTTGTTTTCATGCCTGCAAGCACAACATCCATTCTGCAGCCCATGGATCAAGGAACAATTTTGACTGTCAAGTCTCATTATTTAAGAAATACATTTTGTATGGCTACAGATGCCATAGATAGTGATTCCTCTGATGAATTTGGGCGAAATAAATTGAAAACCTTCTGGAAAGGATTCGCCATTCTAGATCACCATTAAGAACATTCATGATTCATGGGAGAAGGTAAAAATATAGATATGAATAGGAGTTTGGAAGAAGTTGATTCCAGCCCTCATTGATGACTTTGAGGGGTTCAACACCTCAGTGGGGGAAGTCACTGCAGATATGGTAGAAACAGCAAGAGAACTAGAATTAGAAGTGGAGCCTGAAGACGTGACTGAATTGCTGCAATCTAACTATCAAACTTGAAAGGATGAGGAGTTGCTTCTTATGGATGAGCAAAGAAAGTGGTTTCTTGAGATGGAATCTAGTCCTGGTGAAGATGCTGTGAACACTGTTGAAATGACAACAAAGGATTTGTAATTTCCATAAACTTAGTTGATAAAGCAGCAGCAGGGTTTGAGAGGACTGACTCCAAGTTTGAAAAAGTTCTACTGTGCGTAAAATGCTATCAAACAGCATTGCATGCTACAGAGGACTCTTTTGTGAAAGAAAGAATCAATTGATGCAGCAAACTTCATTGTTGTCTTATTTTAAGAAATTGCCACAGCCACCGCAACCTTCAGCAACCACTACCCTGATCGGTAAGCAGCCATCAACGTCAAGGCAAGACCCTCTACCAGCAAAAAGATTACGACTCCCTGATGCTTTCAGATGATCATTACCATTTTTACCAATAAAGCATTTTTTAATTAAGATATGTACATTGCTTATTTATCATAATGCTATTGCACGCTTACTTATAGTATAATATAAACATAACTTTTATATGCACCGGGAAACCAAAAACTTTGTGTGACTCACTTTATTGCAATATACACTGTATTGCAGTGGTCTGAAACCAAACCCACAATATCTCCCAGGTATGCCACTGTGTGTGTGTGCGTTTGTGTATATATATATATATATATATATGCATATACATATATAATGTCAGTGGTGATAAGTGCTCTAAAGACAAATGGAACAGGACAGAGAGTGATGGATGGTGGTGTTATTTTAAATAAGGTGATCAGGGAAAGCCTCTCTGACAATGTGACATTTGAACAGTTGGAGTGGGAAGAGAGCCACAAGCATATTTGGGCATGAAACATTAGGAAGTAAGAACAGCAAGTACAAAGGCCCTGCGACAGGAGTGTGTCCTGACATAGTCAGACCCATGAGAAGACCAGTGTGACTGGAGCCGATGAGAGAGAGGGGCAGAGAGATAGTGGGAGAGAGCATGTCAGAGACAAGGCAGGGAAGCCAGGGCACCACGGATCAGGCTGTCTGGGCAGACAGGGTGGGGGCAGCCTTAGTTAACACAGGGCGTCTCTCCTCCTTTCCCAGGGTAGTGTCGAAGCCCCAGAGAGCTCTGCAGGGGTGGGGGCTGAGGCAGTGAGAATGGGGTACTATGGGGGGGAAGTGTCTGGATGTAGCTCAGGGTCCCTGAGGACTCCACTCCCTCTTCCTGGCCCCCACCACTAGCCTGATGCCCCTCCCTGGCTCTGAGCCTTTCCTAAACACGCAGCAGACGGCTGACTTTCCCTGCACCTTGCAGAAGCTGCTGGAAGGGTGCTAAGTCAAGTCCAGAGGCCTTGGAACCCCAGCACCCACTTTCCCACCTCTTTCTTGAGCTCAGGAGTTCAGACTAAAGTACTCTGATTATGTGAAGAAATAACATATACATTGAAATAGGAGTTAACCCTCTGGAGGAGGAGTTTTTTTCTTTTTAGCAGTGTCTTACTTATTTTTCCACTCTGGCAGGTGAGCCCATGTACACACGCGTGTGCTCAGGCACACACACACACACACATACATACACCCTGCATGCTCCATAAAAGCAGGGATCAGGAATCTGGCACCAGCTTTCGACAGATGGCCACTCCTGTTCTAAATGAACTGCCGGCCTGAGTCTTCTTTTCCTCTCGAAGGCCATTTGGCATAACCCCATTCATCTGCAGAGACTGTCAAATTCTCTCTCCCGGACTTCTCCCGTGACCTTCATTTTATTCTCTGCTCGTGCCTGAGTGTGGCGGCTGAACTGGATTGATTAAAGTTTTAGCCCTGTCTTGTTTTAATTCAAGAGCTAAACTGAGCATTTAAATGAACTCAACATAGCAGGACTGTCAGGACTCTGAAATCTGGTTAACATTCCTCCCGAGGCAATCTCACCCCCCATTATCTCTGCTCTGCGTGCAGATTGGCTTCTGGGTGAAGTTCACTGTTGGTTAAAAATGACATCATCAGGGCGAGTGAGAGTAGATGAATGTTCGCTTCCATCCTCCCATTCATCACCGGAGAGCCCGGGGCCATTACAGGTGTGCCAGGCCCGGCTTCCCTACACGTCCCATAATTCATCCCCGGGTCTAATGAACCAGGACTGAGTTTGTCAGTTTCCCCTACTTTTGACTAGAAGGGACAACAATTCTTTGGTGCCCAGAATGTTTTATCCTAGAGAGAGAAGGTGACGAGAAGGGGAGAGAAATCCCAGCACGGTGACATGTCAGAGCCTGCTCATTCATCATTTCTGTTCACAAACACTGAGAAGGGCTCCCTCAAGAGCTGGGACACTGAACTCACACCTCTGCCTCTGCCCCCGTCTGTCGGATTGCTATTTTTCAGGGAATCACCTCATCCCATCATTCCGTTATTCCTCTGTAATTGCCTGCGGTTCCTTTTACAACAGGAGTGAGCATGGGAGGAGAGGCCCAGGCATCCATCACCCAGGGCTGGATCAGGCATATAACGTCACACCATGGCCCCACTAAATTCTCACAAGCCCACTCATCTGTCCCTCCATCCATACATCCATCCATCCATCCATTCATCCATCCATCTATCCATTCATTTATTTGATTCAGAAAGTGTTTATCACTTGTCTTCTATGTAACAGGTACCATGACACATGCTGGCATATTTTAAAATATACCCGGGATTTGTTTTTATTCAGGTATGATAAGGCCAACAGATTAGGAGATGACCGCCATTGAAAAGATAGTTGGTTACTCACAGCTCCCAAGTGGAGGGGCCACACCACCCTACCCCATTCAGCACCACACGGGGAAGCCCTGGGTTGGTCTGCAGGCCAAGGGAGCAGGGGAAAGGTGGGGAAAGTCTTTACTGGGGTTCTCGAGGGAAAGAATGAGCAAGCCCGGGTGAGCAGCTGAGCAAGTCTGGACTGGATAATTTGAATGACTTGGGTGTGCTCTGGGCTACTGGGGTGGTCCCTGGTTGTTTGCTATCTGGCCCTGGGGTGATTTAGGGCAGGAGGATGGTGTCCAGGATTGCCTGAGCCTGGTGAAAGGAGCAGATGTGGGTATGGACTTGGGATTCGTTGGTTTGCACATCAAAGACACTTTGTAGACTAGTAGCTTACTACCGACCTCTAGGAATTAGCTACTCTGGAGGGGGCAGTCCCTCCCTGGGTCCACAAGGCACCGAGATGTCAATGCATCAAAAAATATAGAAAACATAAACATGATTAATACATGGGGTTTCCAAAACTGATAGTTTCTACCCTTATAGAGCTCACAGACCTCAAAACAATTGCAGCAGATTTTGATGTCATAATGGCACAAGCTGGACCAGTCACCCTTGGGTGACATCGGTTATGTGACACACATAAACTTCCCATTCTCGGGAAGTGCAGCCAGATCTAAAGGGGTAGGACCTCAATGCCAGCTTTATAATTCATGACCCCACCCCCTGGCATGGCTGATGGGACCATAGTGGACACATGCTCCCAAGCTCAGCCAGTCGGATTTCCTCTCCCACTAATTTGGGACTGTGATTCAGAGCCCTCAGACTTGTGTGGGAGAATTGTAACAGGTAAACACAGGAGCCAGGGGACAGTCTGATGCCACCATGTAGGCTAGTGATCCCCAGCCCTGGCCGCACGTTAGTCATTGGGGAGCTTTTAAGAAATACTTAGACCAGGGTTCCAACTTAGACCATTTAAATCAGAATCTCTGAGGGTGGGGTCCAGGTATCAGAGCCCTTTCCCAGCCCCGACTCACTCCTCACACGTACAAAACTGAACTCTCCTGGTCGCAGGCCCTCCAGGAGCGCCACTCCAGCTCTGTCCCTTGCTGTATGGAAGTGACATGGGACTGTGCCGTGATTGCTGTGGCTATTCCACACATGCACAGATTCATGGAGCATGGCAACAGGGAGGAGGAGCATTTTAAAAAACATTTTATTGATACATAGTATTTGTCCATTTTTGTAGGGTGCATGGGACACTTTGTTACATGCATAGAATGTGTGTGACGATTAAGTCAGGGTATCCAGGATATCTATCACCCTGAGCATTTGTCATTTCTATGTGTTGGGAACATTTCAAGACCGCTCTTCTAGCTATTTTCAAACATACAATACATCGTTGACTACAGTCACTCTACTCTGCTATCAGATGTTAGAACTTATTCCTTCTACCCAACTGTATGTTTTACCCATTGACCGACCTCTCCTCATCCCCCCCAACACACGCCCTCCCTGGCCTCTGGTGACTAGAATTCTACTCTCTACCAGGGGGGGCATTTTAAAATTTTTAATCAATATTCGCCCACTCAACTTTGAATAAAATGAATGTCCATCAAACAATGTGCAGTGTACCCAAGACGTCAATACATCCATTATCCAAAAAATATTCTTACAGAGGGAGATGAATGAGAGGAAGGACAAATTTCCTGCCCCGGGGGATTCTTTAATCCAGCTGGAGAGGGGTTTAGACGCGGATGTAGATTATGCACATGGACAGTCTATTTTATTAACAGTAGAAAACCAAGCATAATATACCATGTGATCAGAAAGGAAAAAAATCCCTGTGGGCTGGGCGAGTCCAGGAAGACTTCCTGGAGGTGGAGTGGTTTAACCTGGTCTTTTAAAGAAAGTTGGTTTTCAAACAGGTGGAGAAGGCCGCAGGACATCACAGGCCCGTGGACCAGGGTAACCAGCTCTGCAGGTGCTGCTTGAAGGAGAACCGTCCTCCCCACCCTGCCATGAAGAACAGGCCCCAGCAGAAGGCGTTCTCTGCCACAGCCTCGGCTCTGCCTCTACCTCTACTTCCCCACAGGGTGACTTCTTTTTCCCTCATGCAAACCAGAGAAACTCAGGGGCTTAAACAGCCAGTGGCCCAAGTCCAAGCATGCCTGAGGATGCAGGGGGCGACTTCTGACCTCTCAGAGAGCAGGGGTCAGGAGACAAAGGCAGTGATGAGGGGAGACCTGGATTCCCTTCTGCACAGTCGCCACCTTCCAGAGACACAGGTGCATCAAAGGCTGGAAACCCAGAGCCAGTTCACAGTCAAGCTGTGCCTCTCCCTCAAAGTCACTGCCCTGAGGATATAGAGAGAGATGAGAGCTTTGCTCCTGCTGCCCAGATCTTCCCAGGAATGAATCCCTGAATACCCAGGGCCCGGACTAAGTATGAAACCCAGTCATCCCAAAGAAAATGTCCTTCCTCTATTCTCCTTCCACATTTGCAAATCCCTCCCCAGCTTGAGAAGAACCAGCCACCCCACCAGCCAGCGATCGCCCTTGGGGGCTGTCCTCATTTCCCTCTGCTGACCCCTCACCCGCAATGTCCCTCTCCATACCCCTACCTGGCCCCTATTCCTCAGCTGCAGTTGACTCCCAAATATTCAGCCTAAAATTCTAGGATATCCGCCTGGCCCTGCTGAGGCCTTCAAGCCCACAGCGTCTGGTCTGAGTTGCAGGTCAGGAGTGTGCCCTCACCTTGCCCTTGGGGGGAGCTCAGATTTCCTTTGAAAATGTCCCTTCCCTCCACTTGGTTTGGGCATGAGAATAACATCTGGGGATACATCTCTCTGAGCCACCACTAACATGGGGCTCAGTTTCCCCCTTTGTGCAGTCCAGAGCGGACTCTGACCTCTCTCCAAGGACAACCCCTCCCCACCGGCGTCCTGTTTATGGGCTTTTATCCACAATGGCAGCTTGTCTGTGGCTGCAGGCTTTCAGATGAGCTCTGCCTTGCTCCTTTCTGCTGCCGTGGAACATTTTCCATGCCACTAGGGAGTGTAAATGCTCCTCACATGCATTTTTGAAAGACCTCGGAAACCTCTGCATAAATCAGTGGAAGTTCATTTGTGGTTTCAGAATATTCTGGCTAATTTATTTGGTGTCAAGGATCCGGAGCTCGAGCCTTCACTTTCCAGCGTGGGCCGTGCAGGGCTCCACTGCATTTCCCTTGCATGTTTCTTTGGGCTGGCCCTGAAACGCTAGCCGGCCACAAGAAGACCTTTATCATCATTCCAAATAGATCTTCCCCTTTCTAATGACATACCCTTTGGAGGTTTGACTCAGAGCCAGTGCTTTTGCCCCTTTTAAAAAACCAACAGCTAGTGCAGAGTTCTTCCTCCTGAGCCACCGGGCCGTGGCTCTCAGATTTCAGCCTTGCCCTGATATCCTTCCTGCAAGTCTGAACTCTGCGGTGCCAGCACGTAGGCTGTCCCAATGTCCTCCTGCTGTCTTCACACTGGCCAGGGTCAGGCAGTGTACAAGAACCTGCTTATGGTGACACAAGAAAAAATAACACTAGACCCCTAGCAGTCTGCAGGTGGGCATCTTTAAGCATTCTCGGGATCCCTTTCCGGAAATGGCCAAAGAAAGATGCAGCTGACATTTTTAGCAGTTAGCCCCATGTCCAGCCCCGGAGGCTTTTGTACATCCCTCCTGGCTACGGATTGAGATGTGAATGTGCGATGCTCCCTGCTTTTTGCTGTCTATTTCCTTTCCCCTGAATCACGTGGCCAAGCCTTAAACTCCTGTCCTTTGAGGACAATCAGAATGACACCTTTAGTGTTTGTGCCTTATTTTATGGCCTCATGATCTTGTGCCCTTTGGAGTTCAAAGGTCACATCAGGCAGCAGGCCGGGAGGTTTTTGATGTAACCTTTGAACCCCAGAAAACAAAAGAGCAGAGGCCCAAAGAGACCATCCATCTAAAAATGATCCCATAAAGAATGCAACTCAATCAGCCCAGAGCATGCAAATCACCGAACATTTTTATGGAGCGCCCTGCTAAATCCAGACTTACAGCCAGAAGGAGGGACACAAACCCCATGATCCCAATACATAAATCAAAGCTTGAGAAAAGCAAAGACATGAGTTTACAACCGGCTAAGAATGGAAGGATTTGCAAGATGTGATTTATAAATTGGTTTCCTCTCGTCCTCCCACCCGCCGTCTACACATAGGCACACACTGGTCAATACCACGCCACCGCTGGGAAATTCAGCATTTTCTCTTCCAAAGGTTTGCCCAGTGCTAAGCCTACCATGGGCAGATGTGGCAGGGCCATCGAAGGCCAAGAGCTTTCCCCTTGGCCACCAGAACCATCCTCAGGGACAGGCAGAAAGTCCGCAGAGCAGGCAGCAGATAAGCAAAATGAGGGCTTGCCAGATAGGTGAAAGGTTGGCCCCGCAAAGAAGGTCACACTCTGTAGAACAGATGTCACCTCCCCAACTACACAGTTCGTCCCTCAACAGTCCTTAATACCTGGCACACATGTCCCCGGGGCAAAGGTCAGACTAATTTCGGAATTGATGAGAAATACTATTCAAATGGTCAGAGAACTGAGCAGGAGTGCTCCTGTTTTTCATGACTATTGAAGTTTTGTGTTTTAAAAAAAGAAATACTTAAGTGCGTGTATCTAGATGTCTAGATAAGACGCTGATGCTGGGAAATAGATCTTGAGAACTTTGCCAGAAAAGTCTGTGTGAGCAAACGTGCTGGTCAGAGACCGGAACCACGGGGGGAGGCAGGTGTGCCTGACCCTTAAATGAAGGTTGAGCTTGCAAATAAAATAGGCGTCTTCTTCTACAGTGAAACTGAACAATTGTGTAGGTGCATGTAGATCCTCAATGAGGATATTACATTTGGAAGACTCTCTCGCAGCTGTCTTAACCTGGGCTCCTCTCCTTTTACCTTTGTACCACGTTACAATGTCACTGGGAGCAGTGAATATATTTTTAACCCTGAACAGTAGCACAACTGTGTCCAATAAAAATGTGTCCTGAGCAGTAGGACCCCCAGAGCAATTTAAGATGAAATAAGAATCCTATAAAGAAAGAATCCTGGCCTTAGAGTTGGAAGACCAACTCTGTGTGACCTTGGACAAGTTGCTTCACCTCTCTGAGCTTCAGTGTCTTCATCTGTAAATATAATTGTACTTGTCCTTTCTGACAGCCTGCTCTGCACAGGCTCTGTCCAGGTGCCGGGACAACCTCTATCCTGTCAGATTTAACACTGCCTGACTTCTCTGTTTCTGGGAGATCTCATTTAGCCACAAGAGAATGAACTAAACAGCTCCTTCTCTAACCCTGTTCTTTCACTCGAGGATTCCACCACCTGTTTCCTTCTCAGGAGACGTGAAATACAACCCGCTGGAAGAAGCACCATTTTCCAAATGGGACCCGAGCAGCAAACAATATTTTGAAGTTTTCTGCAAAATTCTCCACCCAATTTTGGAAGCCCAGTCTAAGGAATATATATGAATTGTACTAAAGCTGATCAAAAATAGAGTAGCCAGAGTCTCAGAGTCTTTCTGGAAAGTTTCCACCAGATGGAGGGCCCAAGTCTGTTGCAGCCGGAAAGGGTGGGAAATGACCCTGTCTAATCCCCACCTCTTCGTACACTCCACAGGTGCTCAGAAGAGTAGGGACCCGCCAGAGGTCACAGCGTAGTTGGGAGCAATCAGGACAGCAGCCCAGGTTCCCCCATTCCCCGCCCACGGCAGTGGCTACTCCAGAGAGTGATTACCTTGGTCCCAAGCATTTGCTTTTTACACATTATCTCGGTTCCTCTTCACAGCAGAGCTGTGGGTAGTATGTTACTACGCACATCTCGGAGCTGAGGAGCCAGGGCTCCCAGAGGTCCAGTTACGTCCTCAGACCTCACAGCTGATACGTGGGGGTTCTGGGATTGGGTCCCAGGTTCTGCCAGATTCCGGGCCTGTGCTGGTATCCACCCGTCTCAATCCTGATGCCGACCTCTGCCTTCTAATCGCACAGTGGTGCCTCCCAAGCAGGAGATGCCAGCCTGCCAGAACCTGAGGGGTGTGGGGTGGTTTTCTGGGAAGAAAAGAAGGAGCATGTGGTGAGTTTAATGGTGTCCCCCTAAAGATGTGTCCACATCCTAAGCCCCAGAACCTCTGAATGTGACCTGTTTTGGAAAAGGGGTCTTTGCACATATAATTAAGGAGCTCGCAAAGAGATCATCCTGGGTTACCCAGGTGAGTCCTAAATCCAATGACAAGTGTCCCTAAAAGAAACAGCAGGGGAGAAAACACAGTCATAGAGGAGAAAGCCAAGTGAAGACGGAGGCAGAAATGGGAGTGATGCAGCCACAAGCTGAGGGACGTCTGGAGCCATCAGAAGCTGGAAGGGCAAGGAAGGATTCTCCTCTAGAGCCGGGGCAGCCTTTCCCACCGACACCTTGATTTTATAATAGAACTCTGTCCTCCAGAACTGTGAGAGAATACCTATCCCTTGTTTAAGCCACCCAGTTTGTGGTACTTTGTAACCGCAGTCCCAGGCAGCTAAGACAGGGCGGAATGAGGGTTTTCCTTCAGAAGAGCTGCGTGCATGCTTGGAGATGGGGGTGCAGACCAGCCAGCCCCTCGTGTGCTGAGTCAGAGATCTTCTCGCCAGGCCTGGGTAGTTGGTTACTTGGGCTTCTGAGGCCAAGGCAGTGGGTCCTGTGGAGCTGACATCTCCACAGTTCTGGTAAGGACAAGAGCCCGGAGGCCCTCTGGCAGGTCAGCACCAACCCCAGCCCAAACTCCACCCCGTTTTTCTTGCGCTCTTTCCTGTTACACAACATCTGAGAACGGAAGGCCCTTTGCCTAGTGGAACCCGGTTTTCTTCTCGTAGGAAGACTTGGCAATGGAGCCAAGACACATGCTAGCCTGAGTCCAAATCTAGACGGACAGATTAGCCGGATCAGGGGTGTGTTGGAGAAAGATTCTTTACTTCAGTGAAGGTTTCCTATAGATCCCACCCCTCCCACATACATTTCACTGCAAGTTTTGTATTTATAAAACTTCTGTTTCCGTGGATATTTTGGGGAACACACCTGTTACGTAAAGCAAGTTCCATGGCACAGGCTGCCGGCTGTTCGAAGGTAGAAGGGGCTGGACTTCCTTATTGAGACCCGCTGCAGACCCCTTATCTGAGACGGAACATTCCAGCAGGCAGAGAGGAGATGAGGAAGCTCCTCCTCACATCAGCACTAACAGATTGAAAGATCCTTTTCTAGATCATTCTATTTTGGAAGCCTGAGGATGTGGACAGCAATGTCTGCCCACAGCTCTGCTGCAAAGGTGAACCGAGATGACGTGTAAAAAGCCAAACGCTCTGGACCAAGGTGATCGCTCGCTAGAGCAGCCAGCGCTACGGTCTGCGGATGGAGGAACCTGCGCTTCAGTCCCGACTGTCCCTACTAGCCGTGTGCACCTATTGTTCTCATCTATAAATTGGAAGGACCATCTACCCTAAATAAGGTGGTGGGTCCAAATGGGAATGGCACAGACTACTTCCTAAGCTGTGAACTGGGGAAGGTACATTTGATTGTCATGCTTGACACTTTATTCCAGTGTTTCCCAAACTTTTCCAGGTAGAACACGGGTCAGATCCCGCTTTGCTCTGAGCAGCCCGGGACAGCACCATTCTGGGGGACCACAGATGACCTGCCTGGGAGCTTCAGCCAATGGTCCCCATGGGCTGAAGGGACCAATAAGCTCCCAGCACAGCGAGAAACCTGCCCAAGCACAAGAGTCTCAAGCTCTGCCTTACATATGTCGTATACTTTTCTATTTATTCAATATTTAATAAACCCACATTTTTTCAAAAAAAAGTAACAGGGTCTCAATCATCAGAAGCAAATCTTGGAAATATGGAAATATTTGAAGATGCCTCCAGAGCAGATTAAAGGCAAGTAGAGGTTTTTCAAAACAGAAGCTTAGGCTAAGATTTTTTGATAAAATGAAATCACCATCATATAAAATTCTCTGGGACACTGCTTCCACCTGGGAATCGTGCCAAGGAATAACCACCGCTCCTTGGGCATTAAAAATCCTTGTGGATAGTGGTTTGGGGGAATATAAAAGACCCACTTTCCTCTACTTTCAGAATGAAGACTCTTTCCCTCCATGCTCTGACTCCCCCAAACTTCAGGTACACGCACGCACACACACACACACACACACACACACACACAATGAACGAAGAAAGGAAGGAAAAGAGATCAGTAATGAGAGAGCCCACTAATGGATTGGCTTAAGTATAGAACAACATCCCATCACTGTTCTAGAAAATAATCAATCAAGCACTTAATTTTAAACATAAAAGTAAGCTGCCAGGAGACTGTTAATAGATAACCAAATAAATTAACAGTTGTAGGTGGGATTTGAAACCAGGTCAGATTTTTCACCAGGCTCCAAGCTCCCTGCATACAAAGGACTCAGCACTTGATCTCACACTGTTTCAAAGTGGGAAATCTCCTTTTAGTCAATATCCCTTCTCAGCGGGCTCGGCACTACAGGGAATTGTCCTTTGTGCGTCTTCCATAAATTTTATAACACCGCTACTTTAAAATATTGATGGGCAACTTGGCCTTGGCCCAGGCCCTCAGTGGGTTGGGGTGGACATGAAAACCTTCAGGAGGGGAGAAGCAGGAAGAACGCGTTCCCCGCTGCCCTTTTGTAAAGGGACAATTGTGTAAGTGTGGTGGTTACCTGAGCTGGAGGCCTGTCTGGCTTTGATGGATGGCCCTGCCCTCTGGGAGCCGGCTCAGGGCCATGTGGGGTGCACACAGGCAATGCTAGGTACCCGCAGACCCGCAAAGGGTAAGTGAAAGCCACACATAATCCCTCAAGTTGTTCTAAGACTCAACTTTCTCCCAACAAACTCTTTGCAAAGTTATTGATAAATAAGAATCAGCGGCTTTTATAGCCCGTCTCTTCTCCCTCTGCCGTGGCCCTATCAGGGCAAGTGACCAAAAGTAAATGACAACAAGGAACAGAAAGAGTAGGACAAGAGAACTGATCCCTAGGTTCCTGGAGGCTCTGTGAGTGCTCTGAACTTATCATATCCATTCTGCCATCACACTCTCTTTACAATAACCCTAGGAAAAAACACTGTAAAATTCTACCTCCTAGAATAAAGTCACCACTGAGAACAATACAGCAATAGTCTGCTAACCAAATTAATAACACAGGTCAATAATATTATCATTTATTGGGCCTTTAACACACATACACACACACGCCTACCCACATATATCTCAAGCACTGCACTGTACTAAATACATCAGATATGGGATCTCATTTCATCTTTTTTAAAAAAATATCTGTAAGAGTAGTCTTCAATCCAGAAAAATCCACTTCCAAGAATTTTTCCTATGGAAATGATTAAGGATATGTCCAAAGATTTTGTCTATAAGGATGTTTATCAAATCATTGTTTAATAATAAGAAAAAATGAAAATAATAAAAAGTTCCAAATAGTTGAGAGGTGGTTAATCAAATTATAATATATCCATATAATACTGTGTATCCAATTATAATTATGCTGTAAAATAATATGTAATGACAAATAAAATATATCCATGAAATACAAAGTGAGCAATACAGAGTATAGAAGAATAGGAACAATTTGAATATTTTTATAATTTACCATGCATAAAATGTATGGGATTAGATTCATCAAAGTGTCATTAAATGATTTTCCCCTTCCTTTTATATATCTTTCTAATTTTTTTATAATTTGTAATAAGAAAAATATTTTTAAAAATTATGACCGAGGGGCTATGTCCGTGTATTCATGGATGTTAATTAATAATAGCCCATTACACACACAAAGCCCTTTCTAGTATACACTGTGATTTTACACACATTGTCTCAGGTGATTCTCACATCAATTTCTATAAGTGGGCAGAGCTGAGGTTTTATAATTCTGAAGATTTTCAAACATACAAAAAAATTAAAGAGAATAGTAAAAAGAGCTGGGAGCCCCTCCCTGTGTCCCACAGTCAGGCACACTCTGGCCTCTCGGAGAGGGACCGTCCTTGGGTACGACACAGGATGTCTGCTCCAAGCTCCCAATGTCCAACTGCTCTGAAAGTGATCTGCCTTATTCCTCCCTCCGCTTTCCCTGTTACTTCTTAGGTTCTCTGGGATTCTGCTCTGCTCGGTAGGAAACATTCCAGAATGCACGGTAAGCAAGGTCTCTGACGAGGAATAGAGTCAGTGGTGTATTGAAACTGGCTTGTGCTGGCTCATGAAAGCCAATTATCTGCATCTCTTCCCAGCTCTATGATCAGTGACGCCATGTTGGTGGCTGGGAGTTGGCTGTGGTGGTATTTACACCATGGAAATCAGCAACCGCTACAAATCAGGGTTCTTTTTTCTCCCAGAGAGCCAGTTGTTAAACACGTACGGGCACACCACTGGATGGAGTCTCAGAAAGAAAAATCCACATATTGAAATGGTCAACTCCTCCAGTCTCCTGCTTTAAATAGGATTACGTCTGCATAGACTAAGCAGGCTGTGAATGTTGTTTTAAAATGATAATGTATTGGCTAGGAGGGGTGGCTCACCTGTAATCCCAGCACTTTGGGAGGCCCAGGTGGGAGGATTGCTTGAGCTCAGGAGTTTGAGACCAGCCTGAGCAAAAGTGTGACTCTGTCTCTACTAAAAATAGAAAAAATCAGCCGGGTGTCATGGTGCACACCTGCAGTCCCAGCTTCTCAGGAGGCTGAGGCAGGAGGATTGCTGGAGCCCAGGAGTTTGAGGTTGCAGTGAGCTATGATGACGCCACTGCACTCTAGCCCGGGTGGCAGAGCAAGACTCTGTCTCAAAAAAAAAGATAATGTATTATTCAAAAAACTGTTTCGGTATTTACAAACCTTGCCAATTTTCCTACTCTCCACCCTCCTGGAGGCCACTTAAGTTTGTTTCCTTTTACTGAGTCCTCTTCAGAGTCAAAAACAGGCCACCTGTGCACTTCTTTTACTGCTACACCTGATGGACCCAAACAATGGTTGAAACGGAAAACCGAGCTTGGGCAGGGGCAGAAGAACCTCCTGCTCACCACTTTCGTGGCCGTGTCTGTGTCAGACAACCCCAGTCTTGTCCCTAAGTGAGACCTCACTCAGGTAAATGCCATGACGGCTTGTTTGTCCCTGTCCTCTAGCTCCCCTGTTGTTGGGCCACCTCCACTGGCGCCTCGTGAACAATCCCTGCTCTTTCTGCACTTGAGGATGCCTCAGCTGGGAGTGAAACACGATCAGGAGATAATTTGGCCCAGCTGGGACTACTGCAGACAGAAAATAGCAGGCAGAAGCATTCAGCTGTGCATATCCTTAGTCTGGGGGAACCCATTTACGTTTGTTTGAGAAGAGATTGTAACCAAGCAGCCCCATAGCCTCAAAATGCTACCTCATGTTACACAGCTGCAATAAAATGTCAGCTCACGCTCCAGAAGAGACATTCGGCTTTCTAGAAGGTAATGCCAGGCTCACCTTTGCTGTTGGACACCACCAGGGCTCCGCTGGGAACGTGGCCTTCGGGGGATACGGAAGGTATCAGGCATAAAACCCTGAAGATGTTCCTAGCTCCTGAGGAGCCAGCAATTGCGGCAAAGAACAACACTGCAACCGGAAACAAAGGAAAGCGTCGCAGAAACGAGGAGCGGAAGGGAGCTCAGAAGAGGCTCGGAGAGGTCTGAGGGACCAGACGGTGAGGTGGCTGCATACAGCAGTCGTCTCCAATTTTGGCCCAGTTCCGAGGCATAGGAAGAGGTTGGCATTCACTGTCTGACACGGGTTATTCTTTTCCGTCATGTCATCAACAGGGGAAAGACACAAATAAAAGAAACTGCTTGTCTGCAGAGCCTAGTCTTGGGAAAAGATCGTTTTGCTTCAGGAAAAATAGGAACTGCGCAACCTCAGGCCCCAGAGTATGACGGTGACGTTGTGGTGAGAGGGTCCCCCCAGTATCAGTGAAAAGACGGCTGCCTTCAGGGGCTGGCTGCAATTCTGCAGCTCTGCACACGGTGCTCACTTCATTCTCTCCAGCTGTCATGGACATACCAAGGTTTGGCCCTCCCAGACCGGACAGGAAGGGCCCTCCCCCGGGAAATAAAAGCAGGCACAGAGAGAGCCGTCGCCTAATCTTAAGAATGAGCAGTTCATGTTCCCCTGAAAAGTACCAACTGCTGTGTGTGGTCCTCACGCGTGACAATTTTCCAGGGCCGAGTAAGAGGAGAAGTAGAACAAAACCCACTTTTCAGACAGACCTTTGCCATGGGAAAATTCTTCACCCATCCAGCTCTCTGGCTGGAACTGCTGACTGGGAATTACTTTCCAGGGATTCTGTTAGTACAACAGGTCCGTGGGGGGTTGGTGGAAACAAATGGAATCTTACTAAAAAGACTAGCACCCTGGTCACTGTGCAGTACCTTCACTCCTAATAGGCATCACAGAGTTGCCACTACATGTAATGAGTCTGGAGGACAAGACAAGGAGCAATCCGTATTTGTCATTTCCATCACCCCAGAAAAGTTCCCTCCCAGGCAGCAGTGTGCTGATAAATTGTCACCAACTTGTAATCTGAAAAAGCAATCTATGCACACATGTGAGTATATGTTTATTGTAAATTTTGTTGATCTAAAGATGAGGAACACACAATTTACAAATAAAATATACAATCCTCTTTTCTGTAAATTCCCTGTGGTCAATTGATTCTCAAAGAATGCTTTTGTGGATATTTACCCAGCTCGTGTATCTGTAGCCAACCTATCTATGGTTGCAATTGGTCAACAAGTATAGTTCTGATGTGAATGTTGATGCTTTTGTTTACATGAATGAGTAATGCAAACATGAAACAACTTCGTATGTCAAAACTTCATTTGGATAAATTGGATAATAGTTTTCAAATAACGGAAGAATACTTCCTCAAGTGTTTTTGCTATTCACAATGTAATGGCCACGGAGACAACTTTTAAACTGCATTAATATTTTTCCCCATTACTTGTCTAATAATGAACAAAATGAGGATGAGTTCGGTGGCCCACGCCTGTAATCCTAGCACTTTAGGAGGCCAAAGTGGGAGGATTGCTTGAAGCCAGGAGTTCAAGATCAGCCTGGACAATAGCAAGAACCCATCTCTACAAAAAATAAAAAACTTAGCCAAGCATGGTGATGCACACCTGTAGTTCCAACTAGTCAGGAGGCTGAGGCAGGAGGATCGCTTGAGTTTGGGAGTTTGAGGTTGCAGTGAGCTATGATGACGCCACTGCACTCCAGCCCAGACAACAGAGTGAGACTCTGTCTCAAAAAAAAAAAAAAAAAAAAAATCAACAAAACAATAATATAGTAAAATAACTAAGAAATGATGAATTTTGAGTGTTACCTTTGCTTTTAACATAATTTGAAAGTTATATCATTTTTAATGATTGTTTAACAGCCTGAAAATATAACTGTCGGTTCACAAGCCAACACACGGTATGTCTGTGCAGTCAATTCCATCCCATATATATATATACAGTTTTTTTTAAAATAAGGAAAAGGTAAAAATACAGAACACGACATGAATTTTCAGGGTTAAACCTATTATTTCTTAACATGACAAGAAAGTAAAGCTTTGACCCACAGGGGAGGCTGGAAGGGAAAAGTTGTCTGTGTGTTCCCATTTCCGGAGCAGGCTACGAGTGTGTGTCTGGAAACAAAACCTTCAGGGAGACAGTTCACAAGCAACCAGTAGCAGGACCCAGATCTCTGCCCAAGGGCTTATAACAAAGACTCAAACCAGGCTTTTTTCCAAAAATGTTTTCAATTCCAACAGCCCTCTTAATGGCCTACTGTAGACTAACTCAGCCAATAGCTGTTACACTAAAAACGGAAGCTAATGATTCCAGCTAAAAACAACGAAGCCAGTACTATCAAAGTGTACTGTGAGAAACTGATTATCACAGGGTGCATTTGTTTTTCACATCCTTTTCCCTATAGATAGGCTTAATAAGATTCCCACATCAAAAGCAAAAGCATTTCTTCCTCTCCTGGGACCCTAGAGTATTATGAATGTCTTCCCTAGAGGCAGGCGTTTCCCAGAGCCTCTCTTTTATAACACTCAGCACACGCAGGGAGCGGTGGTCCGGCTTAAGGACACCACCCGCTTTTGGTCATCATATTAGTGCCTTTCAACAAATATCGGCAGCATTAATTTATTTCTCTTGAGCACCTGCAGGTACTCACCACTTGGCTTGGTGCTATATAGCTCCGCACACTTTATACCTTGCAGAATAAGTGCATTTGGAAAAGCAGCACAACTTTTAAGGCAAAGATCAGATACTAGTCATACACACAAATGGAGAGCTGGAGGAAATCTGGCAAAAAAAAAATCACCCGCCCCCAGAATGGAGGCGCTAACCCAGCAGAGCCCCTAGGAATGCAGATGCCCCCTGGTCATCTAGACTCTGGGCAGGGGGCAGGTCTTGCTGCTGGTCCTACTCTAGGTGTGGCTGCAGCCTGATCCTCTCACCCCTGGGGTGTAATAACATACTTTGGATAAACACAACGGTATCAGATTGAGCAAATCATCTCTTTTACATGCCTTAGAGTTTTTTTAAATTAAATATCTAATTTATGAGAACAGATTAGCTGAGGGAAAAAATGCAGTGATTTCAAGTGACCTATTCCACCACATCAGTGTATCTTCCCCAAAAAGAAATGAAGAAGAAAAAAGAAAAATCTATTTTTAAGATGAGCTGAAAACATAAATGACCTAATATTACTTTAGTATTGCTGACATAATGTTCCCTCTGACAGGCTTAGTTTGAGCAACTTGGAGCAGAAAACTCCACTTTCTCTTCAGAAAATTCCATTTTCTCTTCTATCTACACAATCATTGTTGTCTAAATAATTTCAGCTATAAAGAAAAACTTAACAGAATCCTAGAGAAATGTTACATTCTGTTCATGGGATTATCTGAGCAAGGATGTCTACTCTGAGGTATTATCAGGAGAAGTCATGGATTTTTATGATTTAGTTGGCACCAACATGTCACTGACACACATTTAAAGGCCTTTTAACAATGACTTTACTTCTCCTGATATAGAGCAAATTTTCTTTTAAGTGCAAAAATTTCTTTTAATTTAAAAAAAGCAGTTCACGAATGTATATTCTTCAGAACACTATACGTACGGGGACCTGGGCCTCACAATCACCCTGGCAAGCTAAACTGCCCCATGGATACTGCCCCTGCCAGTTTCTGTAGAAGTTGATTCACCCACAAAAAGCCAGGGCTGTACATAAGCACTGTTTGAAGAAAACTGCCTACAGTTCATCGCTATTAACAATTACTTGGGCAAACATTTATACTTCAAAGTTGACAAACAGGACAGCAATTCTCAAAGCTCTAAAAAGATTTTGTCCTACAAAATGCTACCCTTGTGACCCTTACCCATCAGTCAAAGGTAATGCTTCTTGGAGCAACAAATGCCATGGGCAGTGATCCCAATAAATCTTCCTTTGCCTCTCACTGCAAAGGCTGGTCTGGTCCCCACTCAGTATCAAGGATACAATTCCAGACAGCCTAGTCACTGTTGATTCGGAAGTTTCCTTAGCGAATAAGAGACTTCAGATACACTTGCAAGGGCTCCTGAATCGGAGTTTTTCTGCAACATCTCCATAATAATATATTTTCACCTCTGAAGCTGTTGAAGAAAGGAAGCAGACCCTCAGCAAGTTTCCTCTAAGGAGGGAGAATGGCTCCAAAAATAACCTGTCTTCAGCGCCACACCACAAACCCAGAGAATCCACTTCACTGTGGGACAGTCACTCAAAGTCTACTTGGAACCTAAGCTCCCAGAAGGTGACAGAAAAGTACAGAAGCAAATTCTAAACAACTACCTATGCCTTCTATCTTTCTCTAGAAACATAACCTACTAAAAGAAAAGCCAATTTCAAATTTAAGAATTGTCAATGCTACTCAGATTGGAGGGCCGTTATCAGTGTAAGAAAACTCTTAACTAAAGTGGATGGCATGTTTCTTTTCCTGTATTACAAAGTCAACTCCTCATGCTTAATAATTTTGGTTAGCTAATTTTGATCAGTTTTGATTTAGCAGACAGCATGAATCACACTGGTTACAACCTTAATGATGTCCTAATATTTATTAACATAGCAAATTCTGAATATAGAAGGTCTATGAATCCCCTAATACTTCCAGTTTATAAACTCACTTTGAAAAAAAAATCAAAGAAATGTTCTTTTGAAGAACAAAGTTTTAGGGCTTGGAGAAAAGAGAAAGTGATCATTACAAATTCTTCATGGATCCATCGGAGATCTTTTAAAAGGCGAAAGATTTATACGATCTGAAGAGAAACCAGAGTATGATCTTTTAATCCATGTAAATCCAAATATAGAAGATCAGATTCTGATCTGAAACTATTTCTACATTTTTAGAACAACTTTTCCACTCCCCAATTCAAGGTCACAATGGCATTAAAAATATACACAGGAAAAGACTGGCACGAAATAGCATAATTAATAATAGTTATTGCATTAGAGTGGTTTTCTTTTCTGTGTTTTTCAAATGTCCTATTGTATGGCTATATAATTTTTATAGTAAAAAACTGTAAATTAATAAAAAGTTCAAGGTTACAAAGCAGAGCTGTCCTTATAAAATAATTCTTAAGATAAATGTGCAGAAAGGAGACATTCAAATAAGATACAGAAGACTCCTGAAGGAAAGGCTCTCGAGGGCCGGGGAGGAGATTTAAGAGGGAGAAGCCCACCCTTGGTGTCTTCCAGCAGCGTTGTCCTTGCAGACTGGAAGCGGCAGAGCCCCTTAACGCTGGATTTCTAGGCGTTTATTAGCCTTGCATGCCTGGGGAATCTCAGAACACTTCTCAAATCCGTGCTCGATTCAGTTTTA
>CM052443.1:13253153-13295352 GCA_028533085.1 Varecia variegata | reverse complement strand
GGCGAGGAAAATGAGACTCACACACAAATACAAAAATGACCAATGAATGGGGGCCTCCCTGGCAAAAGCAGCCGCTGTGTGTAACCAAACACCCCACCCACGGGCCTAGGGAAAGATCAGGTAACATTTCTTTTTCAAATTCATTCAAACACTCAACTATGCTTATTTTAAAAACTACAACTATACGCGCAAGACTGTAAACAGATCTCATTCACACTGACAGCCCACGGAGGGGACTCTGTGTACCCTTTCAGGGGGGCTTGGGGCAATAAAACCAAAATCTGTATTTAAAATAGAGGTCTGTCTCATAAAGTAAATTTTAAAACTCATTTTTCAATGTCCTAGTGGACATTACAAACTAGTAACTTCACCCAGAGACGGGGAATACAAATGGTTACTGTATAGCTATACAAAAACAGAAATCTCTCAATAAGGATTTCGGAGTCCAATCCTCAAGAAATCACACAATTTGCGCCCAAAGGCTGTACGTATACTAATGGGACTTCGGTTGCTGATCTCTAAATAACGTCCTCCTCCACATCGGAGGTATCTGGAGGTTGGCAAATTTGCCTAATCCCGCGAGGTCCTCGGGCAGGGGTCACAGCTGCTGGTTGGTGAAGAAGGATTTAGTCTCCCTGCAGACAGGATTTACACAGAGCGGACAACTCAGCGTCAACTGCTTGGAGCACAGCTCGTTGGACTGGATGTGCGAGTGCACCAGATCGGCCAGGGCCTGGAAGACACGCAGGAAGCAGAGGGTCGTCAGAAGCAAAAGTCTGCTTGTCCCCCACGCGCCCCCTCCTCCCCTCCGCCCAGATAATCGCTCCGGTTTGTGGTTTTTTTTCATTTGAGTTGTGAATCCTTTGAACCCAATTCTACAACATCTTCCCTTCCTGAGAATCCTCAGCTTAAAGAAAGTTAAAGCAGAGATTTCAGGAAATGAAAGCCTCTTACCCCACCCATTAAACCTTCTCTCTGAAAAGCAGATTTTAAACGAGACGGTTTTCGGAGGATAGAAATAAGAAAATTGGGGCTGTCTGAAGGAAACAAACGTGAGCGGTTAAGGAATTCGATTTGATTTTTGTAATTAATTGGAACTCGAAATGTTCTAATATGTGAGAAAACCAATATTCTGCAAGAGTTTCTCAGAGGATTACTCTCCGGTATGTTCTACTAAAATGGTTGTAACACTACAGGTACCTTAGAGAACAATGGATTTCCATTAAGAGACTCTGCTCTTCTGATGTTTTCAACTCCACACTGAATCAAATGAGAAAAGGGAGGAAAAACACAGACACATTTTATTTTCCTTTTGTTTTTTGGTTTTTTTAAAGAAACTGTTACCAAAAAAAAAATAAATAAATAAACATACACAGATACACATACACAATTCAAAGTCTAACTTCAAGTGTTCATAAACTGCTCATAAGTGAATAACAGTCGCCGGGCCGGGCACATACGTAGATTTTGTTATCATAAACTGCTCAATTCCTATGTGCTTCCCCAACCCCATTACCTTCCCACGGGTGGTTTATTTCCAAACCATTTTTGAGGTTATACTTGACAAAATTCTCAGATAATTTAAATCTGCTTACCATTCTTTATTTATTATATTTTTCTAATGCATACTTTTACAGACTCTACCTCGGTAGAATGTTGCTTGAATTAAATTTTTGTACTTGTTGTCATCTCAAGTGCCAAAATCAAATAATTTATGGACTATAAAATGTATATTGAACCTACATCGAATGCAATTCAGAGTTGGATTTTTAAATATCTTTTTTTGGGGGGGAGACAGAATCTTGCTCTGTCACCCTGGATACAGCACAGTGGCCTCATCATAGCTCACTGCAACCCCAAGTGATCCTCCCACCTCAGCCTCCCAAGTAGCTGGGACTACAGGGCTGTGCCACGACACCCACTAATTTTTCTATTTTTAGTAGAGATGGGGTCTGCTCATGCTTAGGCTTGTCTCCAACTCCTGAGCTCAAGCGATCCTCCCCTTGGCCTCCAGAGTGCTAGGATTACAGGCATGAGCCACTGCGCCTTTAAATATATTCTTAACAGAGAAAAATCTAAAGAAAAAAATCTGAATATTGTTTTAATACTACCCTTGATCTCCTCTCCAAAAATATCCAGGTAATTATCCCCCAAATAACTGAGAACTATGCAATTATGATTATTTACTTGGGGAATCTGGAGTCTTCTCTCTCCCTCTCCTGCTGACAGCTTCTCAGTTGCTTTATCTTTTAGATTAGCATTAACATCAGGGGACTGGTCTGGGAAAAATGTTGAGACTCAGCAAATGCATAGTTCTCAAGAAGAGGCTGTATTCTATTAATAAAACTTCACATGAAAGTTAGTAACAGCAGAATAACCAGTGTTGGCAAAGGATGTTCTCCAACAATGTTGATGGGAGAGTCAATGGATACATTTTTGGAAGGCAATCTAGAAAAATATGGATCAACATTGAAATTCCATTTCTAGAAATCTGTCCTAAGAAAATAATTGGAAAAGTGAAACAAAATATTTATTACAGAGTGGTATATGATAGTAAAAAATTATAAACATTTTAAATGTATACTAATTGGCAATTTGTTAAAAATATATAGATCTAATTTTATTTATTAATTTGGGCCCATAATATATTTTTAAGAAAAAAAGATCATAAAACACAAGAATAAAATACCATTTTTGTTAAATGTGTAGGAGAATACCACATTTATTAAAATATATGCACATTGAGTAGAAAAAGGGGACCTATTTTATCAAAATATTAATGGATGTTATCTCTGAGGGGTAAGATTATGAGTGTGTTCTACTTTCTATGTTATACTTCTCTGAACTGCCTGAGATCTTTATTTTTTTATTCTCAAAAAGCAATAAAGTCATTTCTATTTCGAGAAAAAATTCAAACAATCTTTTAAAGTTAGTTGTTTTAAACGTACTATATTCTCCCATCAAAATAATGAAATAAATTGTGGCTACGTGGTCTTCTTTATGCCGTATGTGGACTAATTTATCGGTCACTAGTACATTTGATTGCCAAAGAATAACCTCAGTTTAGTGATAGGAATGAATGTGAACTCAATGTGATTTTCCAAACACACTGGTATGAACTATTAATGTATTTTCACTAAAGTCTTTTTAGCAAGTTCACAAAGAGCCAAGGTCATGGTGGGGTGTAGAAGGCATCTTTAAATGAAACCGATTGACAACACTGCAAACTCATCTTCGCCAATTACAACTTGCCTGCAAATCCTTTACCAGAAGCACTAACCAGCAATTTAGGCACTCCCTAACTCTATTGACATCTCACTGATGACTAGCATGGCCATTCAAAAACCAGGGGCTCCGGCGTCGCCCCAGTTCTGCCCCCACCCAGTCTCTACCTACTCTGCACCTGCCAGCCAGTCCCATGGAAGGGGAGGTGTCCTGCAGGCCAGGCCTCCACCCATCACGCATGGGATGACCAGGGCCAGGAGCTCTGACAGAAGAGGAAAGGGAAGAAAGGGCTTCCTGGGTCCCAAGACTTCCACACTTCCCATAAAAACAAAGTTATAAATCGGATGCAAGTTTCAGGCTGGCCCTCAGAAGCCATGAGTTAGGTGAACAATAGTTTTTCTCCTCCCTGAATGACAATTCACATCCATCT
The DNA here is from genome assembly GCA_028533085.1 of Varecia variegata. Taxonomy (NCBI): domain Eukaryota; kingdom Metazoa; phylum Chordata; class Mammalia; order Primates; family Lemuridae; genus Varecia; species Varecia variegata. The sequence continues at coordinate 13,291,697 of CM052443.1, read as the reverse complement.
TACATTACAAGACACCAAAGATGGTATTTGTTATTTCAATAATCAGATTGATCACAACACAGTAGCAAACAGCTAATGAAGTGAGTGCATAAAAGAGGTCAAGGAAATTACAACACACGCAGCTTCTGTGTGCATCCCATGCTCTTCTCTTAGATGACAATGACTCCTAGATGCCTTGCAACCCAACAAGAACCTGTGTGTAACAGCCCCAAGTAAAGGACACTATTAGACAAAGAAAAGAAATTATGGAACATTCAAATTTTTCTCCTTAGAATTGGTGGGAAGCACAATTCTTTTTCTTAAGGAAATGTAGTTGTTATTACTTTCAAGTAGTAGCACAGCAACGCAAACTAAACGAAATGATGCCAGCCGCCGTGATCTCCAGGCCACCTGATTCAACCAAAGCACAGGTGTCCTCTCCCACTGCTGACACAGGATGAACTTGATGTGCTCAGGTTATTACTCAGATGGAGAATTATTCAGAACCATAAGGACAGGACACGTGCAAACGTATATAGTAAATGATATTTCTGAATGCTCCAATTAGATAGTTGCGGAGAAAGTTTCCTTTTAAAGCAAATCACCATGGGATTGATAAACCAGATGGGTGCGTTTACCTCATTGGCTAACACTTGCGAGTACTCGATATCCAGTTCGTACAGCGTTTCGATGTGATCGCTGGTGAACGCTATCGGAACCAAAAGGATATTCTTCCTCCCTCTCTCACAAAGCCCTTTGATAGATTCATCTGTTTGAGGACCCAACCAGGGCATCGGACCCACCTAGGAGAAAGGAGGATGAATGCGTGAGTGGACCATTCTTCGCAATGAGGCTACAGCGCATGCACTGCCCACCACCCGGGTGCATACACCTGCCTGTTAGGGGCGAGAGCCACGCTTTACACCTGCACACTTGCTTGAATGGGTCTTGATATTTCCACATTGAAGCTTGAGTCCTTCTAGAAGTTGGCCCAACATAAATGAATGTTTCTGTTATTTACAACTAAAAATATAGTATCAAACCAATGGAACTCAATGAGTCATGTATTTCCCTTTCTATCTTGCTTGCTGAGTTTTCTGTCCATGGTGAGCAGTCAGGTTACTGAATGGCCTATGTCAAAGATCTAAATCTAGTCATCTTATAACTAAGTCCTTAAATAAACTTTCTCACAAGAGCTGACTTCCTGCAGAAGTACAGAGGCCACCTACCTTGGATTGCCAAACCAGCCGGTAGGGGTTGCAGTAACCCAGCCTTTCCATGACTTTCTGGACGGTGGCGCCTACTTCCTGAGGATAGGGGTCTCCTCTGTTGACCACCTGTGGCAGAGGCACAATGGGAGTTCATCACCAACACTGTGAAGGGCTCTGAGAGCCTCTGACTGTGTGGTGGCGTGGTGTGAGCCTGGCCCCAAGCCCTGCCTCCCTGTCTCCTGCACTAGTGTGGGATGGTATGACCTGAGCTCCGTCACCCAACTTCCTTGGTTCCCTTTCTTCATTGGCCAAAGGAGAACACTGCACTCAATCATCTCTAAGGTCCCTGAGAGGACGTAAAATTCTATGTTCCATGTTACTCATGGGAGATGGACAAGATCTAACTACGGAGGACAGTTCCCATCCCCTCCTCATCTGAAATAGATGACACAGAAAAGCTACGCAGGAACAGTCAGCTCAGGATGGGAATTTCTACCTCGGTAGCCAGTGAGGAGCTGATTTTACAACAGGAAGTGAACGGACGTCAAGCAAACACTGGAGGAGGAAGAGGAGGAAGGCAGCAGCACGTGGGGCCAGGTTACAGGCTCCTCAAGAATATGACCTGAACCTTCCCCTTCTTTCTCTCCCCTCACTCTTCCCACCACAGTGGACTATGGACAAATGCTTTGTGCACAGCGAACTCTGATATACGTTCCCTTGTTAATACCTCTGAAAATGTTCAACACAAATTTTATTTTAATGCTTTAAATATTTAGTGTGTACTGACCCCCTAGGTCCTTACTCTGCTCTATTTTCTTCTGTAACATCCATTCCTTCCTGATTTACCACACTGTTTTCTTGTGTATTAGGTTTATTATCTTTTCTCCCGACTCTCCAAGGGCAAAGACTTTTGTTTGTTTTCTTCACTCTGACATCCTGTGATAGTGGATGGGACAGTGCCTGGAATGTAGTGGGTGCTCAATAAATACTGTTGAAATGAAATACTGATGGATTATTTTATGAACTTATGAATGGTTAGTTAAAAAGCCGTGGGAAGCCTAAATGTGGAAGGAATGAGGGAAACACAAAGTTGCGATTGTGCTTAGGACAGCAATGCAATAGCTGCTACCTGCAAGATCCACCCATGCAGACTCTCAGGGGCAAGAGTCTGAGAAACAACAAAATATTTGCATAGTCTCCAAGTATCTCCTCCAAGATATTTTTAATTACAAAGAGAAAAATAGTAATTTTACAATGGAGAAATCCTGCAGACACCACCTTAAACAAGTGGCCAAGGTCCCATCACCAACAGTAAAACATACTGACATCACGGACCCCTGAGCTGGGGCACCAAGTGGGCACGTCCCCCCCCCCCACCCCGTGGTGTTCCTGCCAAACACGCATAACCACAATCCAAGGTGATGAGAGGAAAGGCGAGCATGAGGAACCGTCACAGACGGGAGACTACCGAGGAAACACGACACAGTGCGGGATCCTGCACTGGATCCTGGAACAGAGAAAGGACGTTTGTGGGAAAACGGGTGCGATCCAGACAAAGTCTGGAGTGCAGTTCATAGTGCTGTGCCAACGTCACTTGCTTAGCTGCGATAACTGCACTTCGGTTACAGAAGACGTCGACACTTGAGGGAGCTGAGTGAGGGTATAGGGGCACTCTCTGCCCTCTTTCAGCCACTTTCTGAGTCTAAGAATTATTTCAAAATAAAAAGTGTAAAAAGTCACTGGAAGGGGGGCAAGAGCAGAGCTTGCCAGCTCAGTGCTCTTCCTCGACAGTCCCACATCTCCCGTACTCCTGCCTAATCCCCAGGCTTCAGGGCGTTCCTCAGCCCCACACAGGACCCGTGGGCAGCAAGACAACCTGGAAGCAGCATGCTCCGTCCGGGGGAAAGAGAGCGGGGTGGGGTCCAGGGCGAGGGAAGGCGAGGCAGCACCTGGCAGTGTTCATGTGTAAAAACCTGTTTCCTCTGGGCCGGTTCTAGAGCTTTCCCTCTGCCACCTTCGACGGCGTCTCATCACACGTGGGATGAGGGCGGGGCAGGAGGGTGCACAGGTGAGGAGGATTCGCACACCAGAAAAAAGAGTATGAAGCCATTAAAATAAAACAGGCTTCCAGAAGACAGAAACTTATCTCCAGAGCCACTTACTGCCGAAATGGCAACTGCCTGGCTGAGCTGAGTGGGAAGCTGCGAGGGCGTGACCCCCATGACCAGCAGGTGGCAGTAAGGCCCCGTTAGAAGAGTGGCCCCAGACACTCAGGTGGACTCCACTAACCATGAGGTTAAAACCTTAATTGCATCTAAGAAAATGTAATTCTCCACCTCCCTGGCTTGGAAAGCAATGTTTTTCAGATCCGGTGCTAGTTCTGAGCTGATGAAATTGGTTATTTATTCCAAGCACTTCTATATAACACACAGCGCACGAGCTTGATCATTCTTGTTTCCAAAAATGCAACAGCTGTGGCACAGACTGCAGTATTTCAATGAACAACCTAGTATAATATGACTAACTATGGAGCAACCAGATCGCAACTCGATACTCTACATGCACTTGCCAAAATGGGGTTCCTGGTCTTAGCAAATTGAAAACTTTGCCTCCTGGAATTCAAACAGCCCCTGTCAAGTCTTGAGGACAAAAGAATGAAATTAAGAGTACTGAGTCTGAATGGAGACCCTACAATCCAACACACTGAAACATCAGGTTGAGCTCCTTCAACCGGGCAGTTGAAAGCAGTCTTCTCTTAACTATCCCACTTATTAGAAATTCTATAAATGATTATATACTCAAGTTATCATTTGAAAGGAAAGAGGAAAAGATTTATGTACAATATTAAGAAAAGATCTATTTATAGTATTACAATTTGTTATGAGGTTCCAAGAAGTGAGTCTAGATAAGTCAGTACCAAGTGGGGTTTTAGAATCCAATCTTGCAGTGGGCTGAGGACGTAATGGAAGCTGGATCCATTTTACACATTTAGAAAACAAAACAACCCAATCCTCTACCACTAGGTCATCCAGCAAAATGGTCTTACTTACAGACATTGGCAGTGAGTGAGCAGAAAACAGAATGACCACCTCGCTTCTCTTCTCAAGTGGAAAATGGTCCAGTTCTTTTAGAATGTGGTCTGCAAAGCACTGTGCGAATAGCAAGAAAGGAGGGTAAGGAGGAAGTGGGAAGAAAGAAATGGAAGGAAAAGAAAGTATTTTAAAAATGAGAGCTATACCCCAAATCTCAGAACAACCCTCTAAAATCAGAACTCCCTTTTTTTAAAAATTGCAAACAGTACAGTCTCTTTGCTTTGGTTCATCATCAAAATGGATCATAACGGATTCAGGGGCCTGGGGAATTTGATGGGAAACATCTAAAGCTCGCTAATGGCTCCCTGCAAATGAATGCTGCAGGTCTGCTTCCCCTCGGGAAGCGCAGGGCACACTTCCAGATGGAAAGGAAACACAGATGGGAAGAAGTTGTTTTAAGACCTCTCATTTGCTCCGTTAGCAGGAAAACAGCTTACAGCGTCTTTCTAAATCTCCCTTCGTTTGGCATTCAGGCATATCACATGAAAATACATTAGTCAGAAACAGGAGAGAGATAAGCAAATACCCTTCTATTTTAACAACATTTTCTTCTGAGCCCGGTATCCTCACCGCGTCAATCTTAGTAACACCCTTCGCAACAGATGACAGGTTGTACAACCCCATTAAATTCACAGAGGGTGAAAAGATGCGGCGGACGTGGGGGTCCATTCGGTCACATCTGTGGAACTGGGCCAGAGCGCAGTCCCACCGCCTCCTGCAAACCTCTGTCCGCCAGACCAGTGAACTCCCTTCGTCTGCTTGGCACTTTCCAATTCACCTCGAAAGGTGCTGAAATACCAGATCTGAAGAGGCTTTCTTTCATCTTACACTTTAATCATTCTCTGTCATTTAATTTATAAAAAATGCTGGGAAGGATATTAACGCGTCAACTGACAAAATTGGAATTTGAATGTAAATTAGTAAGTATCAGTGTTCAATTTACTGAAGTTGGATGTTGTATTGTGGTTATGTAAGGAGAATATTCCTGATCTTAGGAAACACACACTCAAGTATTTAGATGTAGAGAGTGATAATATATACATAACTTATTCTCAAATGGTTCAGAAAAAAATCATTTATATACAGATACACACAGAGTATGTAAATGATAACGAAACTGAGATAAATGTTAATAATACATGAATATAAGTAAAGATGAAGAGTTCCTTATGCTATTCTTAATCTTGTAATTTTTCCACATGTCTGAAATTATTTCCAAATAAAGAGGTTTGAAAAAATTATAAAGGACTATTTATCAGAACCACATAAATCTACACTTGTTGGTATTCTGATATACCAGTGGTCAGTTGATACTACAGGATGAGCAAACTGTTCACTAATAAATATTGAGATATTATTAATCTTTCCAGAACCCTCAAAATTTGGTAAATAAATGTCCTAAGGTACAAAATGGCACCTAGAGCTAGGTTCCCTTTTCAGAATTTATAATTTAACTATAGAGTAAATATGATAGGATCAGATATAAACAAAAACAATATTTTCTGACCTTTGTAATGTTTGGAAACTAAGCCTGTTCAGAAAGGATTATTTTTGGACAGCAGTCTAGATAATGAGACCCACTGCAAAGTCTAAACAGGAGCTTAGAACATAAATTTAGTGTAATTACTAAATAGCAATATTAGAAAGACAGTCATAAAATGACTATTGGAGTAATTATTACCTATAACAAGTAGAAGCGTGGATTTAGTTTTTAACTACGTTTTTAGTTTTAGTTTAGTTTAGGGTTTTAGTTTTGTTTTCTGGTTTCCAAAAATTGCGTTATCTTATCCAGAGTTTAGCGTTTTTCCTTTTCTCAGCTTGCAAAACTGCAAGTAAGAACACAATTCGTTATGGCTTGCAGCAGACTCTAAGCCATCTTCAAAACTGAGGGGCCCTGGGCCAGCAGAAGTGCTCCTTAAATCACCCAAAACCCATCTGTGGTATTTGCTATGCACGACTCCTCCGCAGAAAGAAAGAGGCACCGGGCTCTCAGAGCCTTCAATCACACCATCTAGGAGGGCAGATAAATGCCTCTAAAATTCCCTTTCATTTTATGAACAGAGACTTCCTCGGTTAAGAGACCTTTCCATCTTTCTACTTCCCCCCTTTTCAAAGGGCTGAATTTTAATGCAAATCTAATTACTCACTCGATCAGGGCAGGCAGATGCTGTGCAGATCCCTCCGTTCCCTGCTACCACATGTCAGAGCTGACCTGAAACACCCCTCCTTTCCAATCACAGGCCTCCAGGAGCAAAACAGTCAAGGGACACGGGTGCTTCAGGCAGAACTGGCTGGGCCCAGCAGCACAGCAAACGAAGGACCACAGCCACACCTGTCCCTAAGGGTAGGCTCCTTCTTCTCACTTTTTACTTAAAACAAGATTTCAACCCAAGTGTTAACCCTTTATATGGCTAAGGAATACAGTCTGCTCTGGGGAGAGCTACCTGATTTTAATGATGTCTAGCACCATCTAGTGGCTATACATTTTAAGTGACACCAGGCTTTTTAAGACGTTTTTAAGGGTATTTTGCCAGAAGTCAGAGAATGTTCAAGGGATGAAAAGTAAACTAGACGAAATTTAAATCACTTAATATTTCTCCTACCTTAAATAACTCAAAAGCAGAAACTTCTACTAGCAGAAAAAAAACATATTTGCATGACTTAGGGCAATATTTTACCAACTGCCTTCTCATACTGGGTAGAAAAGAATACAATCACACCAATTCAAAGCTACTGGCTTTAGAATTGTAGTTTTAACTGATTCTCCTAAAATCAAGCATCTATTAATATAAATATTATAAATATAAAATTGTGTAGAATAAAGTTGAAATTTCTTTAATATATGAAACTTTCTCAACTGAAATGTTAAACTTATTTTCATGTCTCAGAACACGTAGATATATTACCTTTAAAATGTTTTAATCTTTTGAGATTTTAAAGGATTTAGAAAATAGACGATTTAATTTGCTGGTTGGGCATCAAGGTACAAATGTCAGTTAGCTGGAATGACACACACAATCTTTAATGTTCTTCTGATCACTGAGAAACACACAGCTGAAAAGACCATTTTGTTATGGTTTGGGATTAACAGCATTAACCTGAAGAAAGAAGAGTCTAACTACTTTAGTATCTTTACATTTATTTTCTCTTTTCATAATAAATCAAGAATCTAATACTCGTTGTTTCATCCCCAGCACACAATGTAAGCAGGAGAATGGCAAGGCTCAGAAAGACGCCCACAAGCCCAGCAGGGACAAGAACCTGATTTGCCCCAGTCGCTGGCAGTTGCTGGCTTACCTGGATGAGGAGGCGATGTGTGGGCCACCTGTCAATGGTACTCCACTTCATTGTGGGCTTCCGTCCCACTTCATTATAGTATCTGTAAATGGCATTTAAGCTGCTGCCTGAAATATACAGGGGCCACTTAATAGATGCATTTCAATTGCGGTGAAAATAAAAAACAGACTAGTAAAGGCAGTAATTATAAGTTCAAAGCAAGAAACTGCTTCTAAACTGAATCGGGCTAATTACAATCATTTCAATACTCTAAAAAGCATATAGATTTAACGACCCTGCAGATGAAGATCACTAAAAAGTAATCAATTTCAATGGACTTTCAAAGATTATTGAGGCCATTTCAAAGATAGCTGTGGATTTATGAATTATAAGCAGTTATTATTTGCAGGGACCAAGTATGTTAAAATTTTTTTCCAGTTATGAAGGTGATCAACCTTGTTGCAGAAAATATAGGGGGTGGGGGAAGAAAGGAAAAAAGAAATCGGCCATTATCCCAGCACGCTAATATAGTCAGTTTTATTCTAGCCTGGTTCTTCTCAGTTATTTTTGTTTAGAGCTGTTTTGTTTTACAAAGTTGTAATTTTAGTATATATGTAATTCTGCCTCCTGAGTATTTTGAGCATTTTTACCTAATGTTATGAGATAAATATTTTCCATGTTACAATAAAAGCTTTATAATCATCCTTTTGAATGGCTTTGTGATAAGGAGAGCAGCTTATTGAGGTCGCTATGAGCATTCTTCATCCCTAGAATAAGTTAAACGGGCACCAAATCCTAACAGGTAATCTAACGAAACTTGTATTTCTAAGTGAGTGATGGAAATCATGAAAATTCCAAGCCTAAAGGAAGGCAAATGGTGCCAACCAAATACAACTTTTTCCTGGCCTACGGGAGCTGGCAGTGAGGCCAAATCTTAATCCTATGAAACCAATTCTAACACAAGGCCTCTTCTTCAATCTTAACACAGCACAAGGCCTAAAACATTTCCTTGCTTCCCACCGCCAATCCATGGGGTTCTCTAAGAACTAGGTTTCCAATTTAACATGTTGGGACAGAGTCGTATTTTAAATCAAATGTACTCTTAGGCTAAGACTCAACTTTCAAAAAAATAAAACAGTTTCAATTTGGTGAGTAGGATACAGTGAACCAGAAGAATCCAAACTGACTCCATTCAAGGTTCAAAAACAGCCTCTCCAGAAATCACAAAGTAGTCGCTACCATATTTGCAAACCACATTTCACAGGTGGATACCATTCTCAGATTTGCAAAAGGGTTTCTGGAAGCTACAATAGCTCTTTTGGGTCACTTGGAAATATTTGATAAACTACCAGAAGTCATTAAGAAGGGTAAAATATAACTGAGAAGTTTGCTTGTGATATTAATAGAATACACCAGCTCTGCCACAAAAGTACATGTCTAAAACACATGACAGATAAACAATACTCTAGTGGCCACAAAGAAATTAACGTGCTTCCCAAAGGCTTTCACAGCTTGGGAGTAAAGATGTACCTATCCTTATATAGGAGGTACACTAGAGAAAAACTGAGCATGCCCTGAAGCTTTGAACACACTGTTACAGCCAACTGTGAAATGAAAACCATAGTCAATCCTGTGTCATATAAATAATAATCTTATCTAATTTTGAGAGCAGATATTTACATGTTGGGGCATATTTTTTAAAGCAAGGCAAAAGTATAGCTTAAAAATTCACAAGATCTGACTATTCTCCAATAATATATTAGCAGATATTTTGAAGTTGTAGTGGTACATTTTCCAAAGAAATGACAATTCAAACTCTTGAGTGTCTGAGAACTCAGGCATTTTAACAGGTGATCTGAACAAATATTTAGGGCACAAAATGAGCTCTGAATATTTCTTCCAGTAGCCTTTTGTTTCTCCATATAGTTACAGAAATAATATGCATTCATATCCAAAAGCAATTTGGGAGTAAAAATGTGCTGACCTCAATCCTTGGAATAGAATGCAAACAAATGTATGTGTGGGTGACAATGAATGATACAGAGATTGCCAAACACAGATCATCTCCAGCTGCAGTTAAATATTTAGGAAACAACAAGCACAAACATTTTCCAAAATCAAGAACACTGAGAGGAGTTTGCAAAGGGGACCCCAAACGGGGCTTTAGTTTTACCAGCAATCAACCCATAACTGAAGTGCAACAAAAAAATACATCAGTATTTCCCATATAATATGGGCATCTCTGCTTTCAAAATGGAAACAGCTATCACCTTTGCTCCATTAATAAGAAAATCGGGGTAGCTATAAAAAGGTTTATTATATAAACCTAGAAAGTGGCTTAAGGTTCATTACTGATCCATTATACAATGGCATTAAAGCACTGAATGCTCACAGCCACTGCCTTCCACCCACCAATTTGTAATTCCCAGCCAAATGGCCAATAACTCAAGGGACAGATGAACCATGAGATTTCAAATGGACTGACCTGAACTCTCGCGTTTAAAGGTACTTTAAGGAAACAGATTTGCCATTCAAATCGCAAATAACTTATGCTTTTCTTCGGCATTCAGACTCCCTGGCTATTTCTGCCTGGGCCATGCCTTCCTTCCTGCTGTCAAAGGGACGCCCTTACCTGTGGTAGAGCAGCTGTACTGCGGATACTGCGTGAAAGCGATAGCCCTTTCTAGGCCGTCTCTCTCCATCTCCTCAATTGCTTCTTCTGTTAACGGATGGACGTACCGAAATCCAATATAGTATTTGTGAGGGGCTAGTAGGACGCACATGTGGGAAGGAGAAAGTATTAATCTTTACATAGATTCCTTGGAGTTACCAAACACAATGCCATGCCCAGAAGAGAAACAGTTAACCTAATTTCCCATGGTGCTGATAATATAAGCAAGTTGAGAATATTCCTTGGATCTTATCCCTCGTCAGCTGGTACATGCACTTTTAATCACAATTTTCTGGGATCAACACTTCACCCACACACCTTTACTTAGCACGGTGGTTTTTAAAACTCGAGCTTTTGTTCCTAATTCTCTGTTCTTGGCTGGGATAAGACAGACTCAAGAGAAAGGAGGGCAAAACTAACACTTCTTACTGAAGTATAACCTCCTCTTGCATACTGGACACCGCGGTAGACACTCGGCATTTTTTCTTTCTCATTTAAACCCTTTTTCAGATAAGAAAACAGAGACTCTAAAGGTTAACTGACCTGCCCAAAGTCACACCTAGCTGGTGGTCAAGGTGGAATCAGAGCCTGGGTCCCCCACCCCAAAGCCCATGCTCCTTCCTCACCCCAGCCTGTCCTGTCACCCAGTCCCCTTAGCCTCCAGGCCACTAGTTTATATAAACAAATGCAAAAGCTCTGGATATGTGATAAAAGTTCACCAACAACAAATGATTAAAATGATTCTTGTCATTTTATATACATATATAACAATGCTTACATTGGAGGCACCAAGTGGGATTTAAAGTAATTATTCTTGGCCAGGTGCAGTGGCGCACACCTGTAATTCTAGCACTTTGGGAGGCCAAGGCAGGAGGATCATTTGAGGCCAGGAGTTCGAGACCAGCCTGAACAACATAGTGAGAACCCTGTCTCTACAAAAAATTAGCCCAGCATGGTAGTGCCCACATGTAGTCCCAGCTACTCGGGAGGCTGAGGTGAGAGGATCTTTTGAGCCCAGAAGTTCAAGGCTGCAGTGAGCTATGAATGCATCACTGCACTCTAGCCTGGGTGACAGAGTGAGACCCTGTCTAATTAATTAACTAATTAATTGTTCTTTGCACCTAAACAGCCCATGTCTGCTGCATATCTTTGTGCTCCTTCCCTTGGCACTTCACCAACTCCCTCCTCTATTAATATCTTCTCTTTTATCCTCTTGCGTCTTTCTTTCCTATATTTCAAAAGCATCCATATCACACAATTTCTTAGGCCTTTATAAAATCATAAAACTGAAAGTTTCCTAAAGTTACTTGGTCTTGCTTCCTTGCCTTTTTATAGGATTACACATAACTTATACTCAGGGATGATACTGAGAATACACTACATAAATGTCAAGTAATAAGAAAACCAAGATGACGTTACTGCCCAAAGCGTTAGCAAGGGCTACAACTAAGAATATGACACAAAACTGCCACAAGAAACATGTAGGTTACAGTGAAGGGAAAGACAGGAGTTTATCTCATACATACAAGGACATACACATGATGACACTCCTCATAACTTGACCCAAGGAACTCTGAAATAATGGAACACATTACCACGGCCAGAAGCAGGGTGTTGTTAGGCGAGAGAAGCGCGTTTGTGTACGGGAAGGGTGGTCTGATTCAGTATTCTTTAGTGGGGACTGCAAAAAGGGGAAGGATACACAGAATCATTTTCAGCTCGCTGTTCCTTCCAGGCCACCGATTTTATGCCATCTTGCATAAAGATGGTGAGGAGCAGTTAAAACACAGCAGAGAACGTCACCCTATGAGCAAACTCCAAATGACTGATCGTTCAAAGATTACGTGCTTCATGCTAAAACTGCCAACTATCACAACACCATCAAGTCCACTTAAGCAACTCGGGGTGATCTGAATTGAAGTCTAGCAAGCCAGTGGAAACTGCTTTCTAATTTACTTTGAAACAATACAATTATCAGACTGCCATAGGAAGACCTCCCGATGCTGCAGATGAAGTAGCTTCTCGCATTTTCCTTTCACCTGTCCAGTATCTGAAGGTTGCAGTCTAACGCCCACGGCCTGGGAGTTCCTCAAACAGTGCAGACTAAGAGGTGGAGAGGCTGCCCTTGCAGATAAAGGCAGGGCGGAGGACCACATTTTAAAGTGAGAGAGGGTAAAATACTCTGGAAAGAACAGATAATGTTTTCCAAATACACATTCTAGAAAAAGTGGCAATGTGCTCTGACTATGCCTATCCTGAAGAACCAGCAAACAGGGCTCATGAAGGACCCTTGCCCATCAGGGTGGGTTTCACACTGTAGCTGGCTGTCCCTAGCAGGATGCAGGGAGGGGAAGGAGCCTCTCTGATGTCAACCAGCACCACATCTGGCTGGCACCACATCTGGTGGGCACATCTGGCCAGAGTGAGCCCCAGATACACGACTCACTGACCTAGCCTGAATACCCGCACAGGGTATTCAATTTTCACAGGAATCCTAAGAGTTGATTCTATTATCATCCCACTTTTGAGATGAGGCTCAGGGAGCTAAGCGAACTGCCTGAAGTCATACAACCACGAGGAGCAGGAAGGCAGCACCCTGTGAACAAGAAGCCCTGCTGCTCCCCACGCTGCATGCTGTAAAGAACTGGATTGTTTCACCGAGTAGCCATTACTTACAGCTTCATTGCAAGCAGCCACAATCTAAACAATTAAACTATAATGAAGATTTTAGATTTAGACGTTTCATCAGGTGATTACACTTCTCACCTATCTCCTACTCTACTCCCTGCATTTCTGCAATGTGGTGCAACTGTAGGAAACCATTTCCAAGCCAGATCCCCAATATAACTCACTGCCTTAGGTAATTGGTCAATTCCATGCAAAGCCAGTGCAAGTCTCAAAACTTCCACACTAGCCACCAAGCAACAACTACATCCCTTAAAAAATGACAACATGCAACATTTTTATCTGTTTGCAATCACATTTTCTTGCCTAAAGAGAATTTTTCTTAATTAGAAATAAACAGATAGAAGTAGTTCAAAAGTAAACTTTATAACTGTATAGGAAATAAAGGATCAGAAGGGAAGAGGAATGAGAGAGAGATGGTGAGAAAGAAACAAAGAAAACAGAGAAACATGAAGGGCGTGCGGGAGGAAGGGAAGTGACTGTGCTGGTCCCACCCAGAAAGGGACCTGGTCTTCAGCACCTGGCTTCATGCCCGCACAGGAAGTGTGAGCAGCAGGACAAGGAGCCTCTTTCTGGACAATGTGGGGGCCCCTGAGAGAGCTGCAGAGCCACACTTGGTGGTCTTCTCGGTCTTCAATGCAAAATTCTCCCATGAAGTTTCCAAGCCTTGAGACTATTCCTGTATCCCACATTCATACTGCGTGCTGATCAGCCTTCATAAACGCTTTCGCTTTGGACACCATCTCTCCAGTAAGTTTCCAAAAGATTCTCTCTCTGCCCCTTGAGCAGAATGGCCTAAAGAATTAAGATCCCATTAGACTGGAAGCTTCTTATAAGTAGAAACCATGCTTCTACATTGAACAGCAGCACCAAACAGTGCCAGGCATTCAATGGGCTGCTGAATAAATGAATGAATGAATGGGTGATCTTGGGCCTTATTCACTGCCACTACCATACCCCAAAGCAGGTCTGCTGAAATGATTAAGTGGTCATCTATTCCCCCAGGAGAAAGCCAAAATGCACCCTGCCTGCCTCAGAGGGTCCCAAGTGTGGGCCACAGAGGATGGTGACATGACAAAGGGGCATCAATACCAATGCATGCCCAGGATGCAGACCCTAGACAAGCTTCCAAGATCCAGGGAAGCCAAAAGTAGCCCCCAAGAGCAGTGAGTGCCCGCCTCAGTGAAAAGTGCCAGGAAACACAGTTCCAGAAAAGTAAGGGCGTGGCTCACTCGCTACTCTCCCTGACTCGTACTCAGTGCTTACAGATGTCTGGCGGTGGCCGGATGGATGAAGAATGTTTGGACGTGGGAATTAAGGGATGAAAGAGCACGTAGGTGAGTAAGCAAGCAAGTGAGCGGAACGAGCAAAGGAGGAAAGACCATTTCCTGCTGCATTAGGGATGATTTAGTGACAGGACAGGCAAGCCACTGAGCTGATCCGTGCTCCATGGACACATGAAACTTATCCCCAAAGTTATAATAAAGAATAATGGACTGTTAAAAATAAGTCTCTATAGGATAGAATGCTTAAGCACTGAATTTTTTTTTAAAAATCACTTTTACAACAATTTTGACTATGTAAATATAGAGTGAATATTATTATTCTTTGGTCCCTACCAAAGCAGAGAATAATTAATCCTAAAAGCTACCTGCTTGTACCTTCCTCTCTTTGTGCTGAATGGCCACATATTAAAATGATAAGACATTTGATAGTAAGTAGGACATTGGGTAAAACCCAGGTCACTACATGGACTCTTTCCAGGCCAAACTGGGAGGCTGAGGCCATGGCTGGCCTGGCACAACCCAAAAGTCTCACCATGGAGACGGAAGGAGGTAGGGCACATACTCTTCTGTCTCTATTCCTTTTTCAACTCTGACGACTCTACTAGGGCTTTTTTTAATTTTAGAAACAGAGTCTTGCTGTGTTGCCCTGGCTGGAGTACAGTGGCTATTTATTCAGAGGCACAATCATAGTGCACTGCACCCTCGAATTCCTGGGCTCAAGTGATCCTCCCACCTCAGCCTCTGGAGTAGCTGGGGCTGCAGGCATGAGCCACCACACCTGGCTCCCGAGGGCCCTTTATAATGATGGGCACTATAGTAACATGTAAACAGGAAAATAGAAGGGCACCTTTCTGCCTTCTCTTTCCACTGAAGATAGCACAGCAATTGCAACTCTGATTCATGCTAAACCACAATAAACTGGTGATGCCTAGAGAATCTGTCCTCTAGCAAGCAGGTGTGAGAGGGCAGTCTGGTATTTAGTATTTAGTATTACAAAAACAATGGTGTGTCCTGCAGTCAATTGTATCTTGGATGTGTTCAATATGGCGCTGGTAGGTCATTTGTGCACTTAGGGTTTCATTCTGCATATTATAATTCTACTAGAGGTTTTCAGAGGGCAATTACCAGATGTGTATAACCCTCTTTTTAGTGTCATATCCAACACAGCACTTCAGGACCTTACAATGGTGGTGTTGCCGAGAGCTGAAAGCAATTGCTAAAAGTTGCTTAGTGTCTTGTGGTATCAGTGATAACTAGCTAATTCTGCTCTAACTGCTGATCTAATTAGCTATCCAGTCAGAAAGAAAAGGCAATAGCAGCAGCCTCAATCCATTTCCCAAAGATTTCTTTCCGGCACAATGATATATATGCATCTTTTATTTATGGTATGTCGCTTGTGTCTTATAATCTAGCTCAATTTAACAAACATCTTGAACTTCCTTTTGAACTAATGCTCCAAATCCTTAGCTTGTTCATTTGTAACATAAGAAGTAATGGATATAAAAGACATTGGAGACTCGGGAGGGGGGAGGGTGGGAGGGGGATGAGGGATGAAAAATCACCTATTAGGTACAATGGACACTATTCAGGTGATGGGTACACTAAAAGCCTAGACTTCACCATAACACAATGCATCCATGTAACAAAAACCACTGTACCCTCCAGATCTATTGAAATTTTTTTTCAAGCAAAAAATAAATAAATAAATAAATAATGGAAAAGGCTATGTAATCAAAGCATCATGCCTCAAGAGCTGGGCAAAGTGATCATGTATTATACAGAAATCCCCGCAAATCGAGAGTTACTGGTACAAGCAAGCATCTGGCATCCAATACTGTTGTGAATTTCATGACTACTTTGAAAGAACACACCTAGAGGTACGTTAACGAAGAAACACCATACCTGTGGCGGGGGACAACTCATCCAGCAGCTTCACCATGCCTTCCCCCTGCTTGGAAGTCCACATCTTAATGGGGGATCCGCCTCCAATCCTACGGTACTGCTCTTGAATTTTGGGGGCTCGGCGTTTGGCGATGAATGGTGCCAGCTTACTAAATTATTTAACATGTAGGTAAGTGGATTTCATTCCACCTTAGCAAGCTGAGAAACATTTTCTACTCAATAAAAAAAAAGATAAGCAAAATTTGAAGAAAAGCCTAATAAAATAGAGCCTTTAAAATTAGAAGCTAGAGGTCACTGATGACAGCCAGCTGTCTTGGTGTAGATGAAAGAGCTAGAGCTAGACACTTTCTGAGGAATGGCCACCTCTGCTTCACGAGTTGTTCCAGCAGCACACCATGAAGATTCAGGACTCCCCATGCAGAGAACCCTGGATTTGTGCTAGCTACTATCTTATGCTTTGATCTTGCACCTAACAAGAACTAGGATGTAAGACATAGGAAGCATACATTCCTCTTAATTTAAAAAAAAATGTATATTAATCCTATAGATATACTTGCATATGTGAGCAAAGACATCTGCACAAGAATGTTCATTGAAACACTGTAAACAACCTAATTGCTCATCAGTGAAGCACAGGTTAAATAAATTAAGGTACAGCTATACAATGCAATTCTGAACAGTCATGAAAAAAAATAAGCCAGATCTATATAATGTTATGATACAAGATACAATATTTTTTTTCCTAAAAAAAAGCAAAGTGCTAAACAATGTACATAAGCACATTTGCAGTTTTGTAACAAAGTCGGGAGGGGATACGTGTGTGTGTGTGTGTGTGTGTGTGTGTGTGTGTGTGTTGTGTGTTTATACATGGTTGGATATACAGGGACTACTTCTGGATGTAACAGTGCTTACCTCTGGGTGGGTGACTGGGAGGATGGAGTTCAAGGTAAAAGGGACACTTGCTTTTTACTTTAAATACTTTTACACTATTTGCATTTTTATCACAAGCACGTATTAATTTTTCATGATAAAAACCTATTTTGAAAGAAAAAAGGAGAGGACAGGGGAGAAAAGGATGACAGGAAGAGGAGGAGGACAGCAACAATCCACATTCATGGTACAAATGAATAATAATCATCGCTTCCCTGTATGTTAATCGGATGTTAAGTGCAAAGCACAAATATATTTTTAAAAATTTTTAAATGTGCTTCAGCTATGTCAAGACAACTGCAATTTCCAGGGCTCTGGGGAGGAAAGGGCTCAAGGAGAATCCTCACTAACTTGCTTTCTCTCTCCCCTGCAATTCTTCCAGGATGATACCCTTCTGATACCCAACAGGAACTAATGCTGCTGCCCTGACCATTACCAAGTATGCATTAAAACTGCTTATTTTTTTGAAACTATATAGTTGAGAGACATGTGCAAGGCAGAATGCCTTGCATACATTATAAAACAGTGCAGGTGTTTATGTGTATCTTACTTTTGAATAGGAAGCGTCATGAGGTCTCGGTCCAAGAAGAGCCTCAGAAGGAAGTCGTGAACTTCTCCAAGGGTTTCAGGGCCTCCCATGTTTAGCATTAGTATTCCTGTTTTTGGCTTCCTAGATAAAATAAAACAGTTGATTTGTCACACTTTGTATTGTCCTCTAGGGTAGAATCTTGGCTTAGCTAGCAAACTCCCATCTAATCTGCCTGATGCAAAGGTAAAAACCTACATCTCCTTTTGCTGCCATCACTCGGCTACCTATCTGGCAATACATGAGGCCTCCACGGTCCCAGCTCAGACTCTGATCTTCATCTCTTGGCTCCATCTATGACATTGTTCACTCGGCTTGAAATGTTTCCCTATTAAAGTGTCAGCCAGAACAAAGATCCAATTCTTTAGGTACTGAGAGTCAACGTAGAAATCTAAAATTGTCCTGAGGCTGAAGGACCTGTACGTGTGAATGCACAGGTTGCCTGACTCCTCCAAACTTCAGGTTTCCTCATCTGGAAAACAGAGTTCACCACCCACCTCAAAAAGCTGTTTTGAGAATTCAATGGACAGCAGAGGAAAAGAAATAACAAAGCTCAGAGCAGAACTAAATGAAATGGAAACCAAAAAAACAATACAAAAGATCAATGAAACAAGAAACTGGTTCTTTGAAAAGATAAACAAAATTGATAGGCCACTAACCGGTTTAACCAGAAATAGAAGAGAAAGGACTCAAATAACCTCAATCAGAAATGAAAAAGGAGACATTACAACTGATACTGCACAAATACAAAAATCATCTGGCATTACTACCAAGACCTCTATGCAAATAAACTAGAAAACCTAGAGGAAATGGATACATTCTTGGAAACACACATCCTCCCAAGCCTGACTCAGGAAGGAACAGAAACCCTGAACAGACCAATAATGAGCAGTGAGATGGAAACAGTAACAAAAAATCTCCCAACAAAAAAAGCCCCAGACCAGACAAATTCACAGGTAAATTCTACCATACCTACAAAGAACTGGTACCTATCCCACAGAAACTATTCCATAACACCAAGAAAGAGGGAATCCTCCCTACTCATTCTATGAAGCCAGTAACACCCTGATACCAAAGCAGGAAAGAACACAACAAAAAATGAAACCTATAGATCAATATCCCTCATGAAGAGACATGCAAAAATCCTCAGCCAAATACTAGCAAACCAAGAATTCAATGGGTAACGTACTCAGTGACTCAACATGTTCTGGCACATGGTAAGTTCTGTTACACACAGACAAGGGTTCCCCATCATTTTAAATCTTCGAAGTATAGTACCAGCCCATCTCTCACGTTTTCATCTGCTCTCTTCTCTTTAGTCAATTATCAAATTAAATGGTTACTGACTTAAATCATTGCTTGCTACTCTGCTTTCTTCTCCAATACCCACCTTTAATCCTTCCATGTCTCCTGTGATGATAAACTACATCTCTCACTTCACACTCACCTCTCCACACTTTTCGTAAATCCACTGCTTAGATAATTCCTGCAAGAAATGGGGCTAACCTTCAAATTAGTCCCAGGCTACAGAATCAAGCACTGAATGAGCAAAAAGAAGCAAAAAAGAAAGCAAAACTCCGTAACAAAAGTTTTAAGTCAAGCAGCTTCTGGGAAATTAAAAAACAAAAGTACGATGCAAAAATGTAAACTTCTAAAATCCAGATCAAGCTCTGCACCTTACACAGTCCAAAGTGAGCCAGGCCAGGAGTTTTCACTCCTAAACCCCACCAGCAGGCAAGGTGACACCAAAGCAGAACCAAGTGCCTCTGGGAGCCACCAGAAGACCATGATGAGAGACTCAGAGTCTGAACTGGGCTATGCAGACCCAGAGGACTGTGGATCTCCATGAACAAGTAGCCACATGATGGCAGTGATGGAGAAACTAAAGGACAAGGAGTGTTTCTTACATTCATTTTTTTTTTTTTTTTTGCATTTTTAAAAATTGAGATATAATTCACATAACATAAAATTCACCATTTTAAGCTGAACAACTCAGTGGTTTTTAATATATTCAAAAGGTTTTGAAACCATCACAACTATCTAATCCTATGACATTTTCATCATCCCACAAAGAATCTCTGTATCCATTAAAGCCACTCCCCACTCTTTCTCTCCTCAACCATGGCAACCACCAAGCTACTGTCTGGATCTATGCATTTGCCTATTCAGGACATTTCATAGCAGTGGAATTGCACAATTATGCCTGGTTTCTTTCACTCAGCACAAATATTTGGGGTTCACCCATGTCACAGCATGAATTAGTGCTTCAATCCTTTTTGTTGCTGAATAATATTCCATTGTATGACTATACCCTCCATTTCCTCTGGATAAAATAGCTGAGAAATAACTAGGCTGAAGTTTATCTAAAACGCCATTATTGTAAATGGTGAGGAGTCCACTTCCTAAATCTCCCACATCAGACTACCTCTGAGTACCACAGTGACTAAACCAACCCTGCTGAGATGGCTTTCATCTGGAAGATTGTTCTTAATGTGCTCTAAAATGAATGATATTATGATGACATCTTAATGGCAATTTTTAAGCAGCTGTTAAAGTTTGGCAATAATGTAAGGCAACAGAGTGTGTTAAATCTATACAGGTGGAAACTGTTTTCCTGTTCAAACACAGTGTAGATGAAGAATGAGGTAGAAATCTGAAGTCTCAGCCTAAATTTTCAGAATAAGAACCAATTCCTGGGGAAGGGGAAATGTTACATTACAATGATGAGGTCAGGGGTTTTCCAGTTTAGACCCCACTATAAAGATCACTTTTCACATCATTGTCTCAAACCAGGGTTTCTGAGCCTCAACACTACTGACGTCCTGAGCTGGACAATCTGTTGTTGTAGAGGACTGTCCTGTGCAATGTGGAATGTTTAATAGCACACCTGCCCTCTACCTACTAGATGGCAATAGCACACATCCCACCCCAGTTGTGACAACCAGAAATGTCTCCAGACATTGCCAAATTTGTCCTGGAAGTTAAAAATGTCCCCTACTTCCTACTAAGAACCACTCTCTTACAGGAAGAGTTTAATCCCCTTTTCACTAAACCAAGGGACTACACTAAAGATGTCATTGGTATATAACTTTTCCACCCAAAAGTCCTATCACTACAGATGTCATTGGTATATAACTTTTCCACCCAGAAGTCCTATCACTACATTAACAGTGGTGTTGAGTTTTCTTTCCTTGATATCTGGAAATTCCAGTTGTGTTCTTTTGTGAAACTGTAATATTTCCTTAATCTTTCTACTTAGACCACCAGTCTTCTCCTGGGATCCTGTCTTTTACCCTCAAAATCTGTGACTCACAATAAATTAAGTGCATTTTCCCATGGACTGCTGCCAGTTAACAGATTACTGGTTTGAAAACCCCAGGCTAAAAGACTTACCTAAGCCACAGAGGGTATCAATGTGCAAACGGGATTTAGAACTGCTTTTCATCTGTAACACCTGAGCTCAGAACAAGAGTGGCTTGAAAGGGGATGGTACTCTGCCCTGCTCATGGTCTTGCAAACCCATGGTGATCTTACACATGAAAGAGATGCACACGATTTGAAAATGCCTAAAAACGCATGCAGTTAATTCAAAACTGTGTTGTGCATGACAAATAGCGCATTAGTAAGCCCTGGCCCGACACCCCTCTATTCCAGAATGTGAAGTGCAAGCTTTAGTCAAGGGTCTCCATCTCTTCTTCCCTCCAGACAGAGCACACCTGAGACCAGGGTCTAAATGGTCACATTCCCTTTGTTTGAACATAAAAGTGTACATAGCAAAACACATTTACAACTTCTCACTTGAAAAGGTTTCGATGTTTCACCATTTTTAAATTCTATGACTCTCAAAACATGAGGTTTTTCCTTTAAACTATTAAATGTACATCACAGGAAATTTAAGCTCATCAATTAATAAAGGAACAATAATTCTATTCTACCATATATGGTCAGCATCAAGAAAAAGTAACAAAATTCCAGTTCTCCATTAAACTTAATTGGCCTGTGCACCTATACTGACTGCCTCTAGAACAGACTTGGGCAAACTACAGCCCATGTACCAAATTTGCACACACAAGCAAACATACACACTGTTTTTATAAATAAAGTTTTACTGGAGCACAGCTCCAGTCATTTGTTTACATATTATCTATGGCTGCTTTCACATTATAATAGCTGCAAAACAGATGGTTTGGCCTACACAGCCTGAAAAACTGACTACCTAATCCTTTGCAGAATCTAGTATAGTGTCTAGTCTAGTATTCCAGTCTAGACCAGTGTAAGCATTAAGCAGCACAATGCCTTCATGATGTCTGGCATCAGAATGATCCACAGACACTCATCGGTTTACCATTTCTAATGTGCAGAAACTGGAAACAACCTACGTGCCCCAAAATGTGGGACAGGATAAATAAACTGCTCTTAAACTATTGAAAATAAAGTAAAACAATATTTATATGATAACACAGTAAATAAAATGAGGAAGTTATAAAAATGTTCAGTATTGTCACATTTTGCTAAATATATGCTGAGTGAATACTAATAGACACAGAGACAAAATACTGGGGGGTAAGATTATCAGTGATTTTTTTCAATCTTTTTTTGCCCCATCTGTATTTTCTAAAATGAACCCATTTCTTTTGTATAAATATGATATAAAGTTATTAAGAGAATATGGGTTTTTTTAAAAGATTTTTGTTTAATTTTAATAATATTAAGGCTATTTATATTATTGACTTTTGCCACTAGAATAATATAGTAGTGAAATAATTTTTCTTCCAGGGTCTACACTGAATTAGTTCCGTCAATTTATACCAAATATTCATTCCAGTGGCTGAAGTGGGAAGAGGGGCCGGTGGGGGCACGGAGGAATGGCGCCCTGCTTGGCACCCTGCCAGACAGGGATGATGTAGGGCCCCACCCCTAACGCTCTATCCCCAACAAACTGCACTTTACTTAGCACTCAATCCATGTGCCCACGATCACATGGTGAAAAATAGCAAACACAAAATAAGAATGTTTTATTTTCCTATTTTAATTTCACAGAAAAATGTCTGGTCTAGCAGAAAGGTCAAGGAGCTAAACAGGTCACTTTCTTCCTTCCATTCTGCCTCGTGTTAAAGCATGCTGTTCCTAAGCACCCATCTAAATAACTTCCCTGTACAGAGCCTTCAGCGGCTTCTGTGCAGAGGAAGACTGGAGGACAGCTGTGCCTTCTGCTACTGAAGAGGGCACAGCAACAACGCCACGCCTGCTGCCAGCCGCCAGCAAACGGAAGAGGTGAAGTGGGAAACGTGTACTTGATCTCTTTAATAAACTATAAATCATATTATGTCATCTATAATTATGTTCACTGTGTTAACAGATGAAAAACAACGGTAGAGTTTCCTATCGAAATTCTTGGTGGATTATTCTTTATTCTGTACAGAACATACATTTCATAGGCATAATTATGTTAGGTTCATAAATGCATTTGCAGCATATATATAATTTGTGTTATGTGACATATTCCAGAACCAAACTCTCACATGATTTGCAGACTATTTGTACTCAACTATGTGTCCTTTAACAAAAGCCCTGTTGCAGAGGTGGGGAGAGGGATAAAATCTGTGGGTTAACAGCTACTGAAAGGAAACCAAGAAAATAACATATTACTCGTACGTACTGGGTTTTCCCAGCGCCTTTCCTCCTAGGCACCTTGTATCTACTGGTCTTTGCATAAACAAAGAGAAATCCTTACTTGTACCTGACATTAGGGTCATACCTCTTCTCCGGTTGAACTTGAGGTTGTGCGCTCTTGGCATGCTGGGCTGCTCCTGTGGCGGCAGTGGCGGCTGCTGCACCCGACCTGCACCTCCATGGCTGGCAGGCCCTCACGCGGCCGTAAACCACTGTGACAAAATTAAAGTGCTAGCATGAAATCTAGCTGGAAAGTAATTTCTTTTGAAGAGATCCTCAGTGCATAATTCCTGGCTTTAAAGTTTAAAGAGATGCGACAGCAGAGATGATTTTCCTAGCATTTCTCTGCAGGCAGGCAAAGGCACTTAGGGCCTCTGCAAGG
Source organism: Varecia variegata (assembly GCA_028533085.1). Taxonomy (NCBI): domain Eukaryota; kingdom Metazoa; phylum Chordata; class Mammalia; order Primates; family Lemuridae; genus Varecia; species Varecia variegata. Next base: position 13,268,024 of record CM052443.1, on the reverse strand, counting down.
GGAGGGGCTGGGGGCTCGCCCCCTAGGATGGCTTATGAGGGCTGCAGGGAGGCTTCTTAGAAACTACACACACCTCCTCTCCCTGCTGTGGCTGCAGATTTTGCTATGATCCCTCCTGAGAAGCACTGCACGTCCTGAGGTTACTGACAGGAGTATGCTGCTCACGTGAAAGGGGAGGGCCCGCAGAAAAGGTGAAGAGCCACCGATTTAGGGAGTGGAAATGGGGCCAGTATTCAACCCATTGCACATCTCATCTGTCTACAACCGAGAACCCCAGTGTTGCCCTTGGATGCTGACAAAGGGGGTCTGTCTCTGCTTTCCAGGCCTGTTCTGGCCCTCCTCCTGTTGCACCCCACCCCATAGGGTGTGCAGTCTACACAGCCAAGGAGACGTGTCTCTCCCAGTATCCACGCCCCACATGCCAGACCAGGCTCCCAGGACCCCAGAACTCCCTGTCCCAAAAGCCCCACACCCACTTCCACGATCTGTACAGGCCTCTTTCCTAGATTCATCCTCCTGAGGGCAGATTACGCCTTCGGTGTGACCAATTCTTGACCTGAACAGTGACCGAGTCATTCAGGGCAGGAGCAAGAATGAAGCCGAGACATGAAGACTGGAGCGTCCACGTGTGTGTGTGCACAAGACTCCTCACAAGGCAAGAAAGAGCGGTGGTGGGAAGAGAAGCAGGAAAGCCACTGGGTCAGAGGCAACTGACCCAAGGCCTCTACACTTCTACAGGAGCTCTAGAAAGTTCGAGAGCTCATCCTTCCAAGTCCTTATGAAGGTCTATTTGTCAGTGTAGGAGGATGGAACATATTTCACAGTCCATTAGCTTGCTATCCCACATATGATATATATGCCTCCACGTCTACCTTTAGACAACCTACAAATAAAAGCTATCAAACTGAGGAATACGCAGAAAAGGAAAAGATGATGTAAGACAACAAAACTTCCTAACTCCTGCGGTGGTGAACACCCATAGTCCCAGCTACTCATGAAGCTGAGGTGGGAGGTTCATTTGAGCGCAGGAATTTGAGATCAGCCGTGGCAACATAGCAAGACCCCATCTCAAAAAAAACTGCTGGACAAACCCAACTGGTGATCATTCAAAAGTATAACTGTTCCTTCAGAAGTTCATGGGTATCAACTGGTTCTTCAAAACCAAATTATTTTAATATTTTGGATGCTTGGGGGTGGGGCAGAGGAAGGTAGAAGGCAAGGTTCACAAGTACTTAAATACATAATAGAGCATTTTTCCATCACACAGGAGATGAGAATTACTTCAAAAGTACTTATAAAAACATGTACCATTTTAAAAATTAACAATAGAAATAAGGTTCTATATTATGACTATTAATAAAAATGAGAAGGGTTGCTTTAAAAAAAGAATTGTTATTTTCTGGTTTGGAGCCAAAATATTCTAATGTCTTTTATTTAAACACTAAAACTCTTTTTTACTATCCTAGAAATTTTTTTCTAATTACAAAAGACATATATACTCAGTGTAAAAAATTTGGAAAGAAAAAGGCACAAAGAAAAACAATAATTCATATAGATAAACAGTATATGGCTCACCCCAAGAAGCTTCTTATGAATTCTGTAATGTGCTAAACACACAGCGTATAAAACTTTGCTTTCCTACTTTTACTTTCAGAGGTCATTTTCAGAAATACTACTCAATTTTTTCCAACCCAGATAATGCTGATCGTTTCCTATTAACCAAAGTGATTAAAGTATACACTGCTAACTACACCTTAAAATCAAAAAAGTCTGTAACACAAATGTACTTCAAATCTACTTCTGCCATGGTTTCTGAATCCTTCCACTTATAACCTAGACCACAAATAATTTAAAGTTTCACATATTGTCCCATGACCTCAAATCTAGAGTCTGTCAGACTTTATTTGCGACAGGAAAGTGGGTGAAAGAAAAGATTAATTCAATACTTCTTTCAGCCTCAATCCTGGCACTGCTGCTGCTTCTTAAAAGATACTGCATTTCATCCCCTAGTGTCCTCAGTAAGTTATCCTCATTGTACACTGGGTCCTTATCATTTTCCTAACAAAGGCACCTGCAATGAGATATGGAGGTTCAGAGTGGATTCTCTCCACTCCCTCTAAGTAGGTGCCAGAATGTTGACTTAGGGAACTTCTTAGAAAAATAAGTCAGGCCTGTGTCCAGTCACTGTTCAAATGCAGTAAATAAGCATCTTATTTGTGGCTGTCTTTTACATTAATCACTGTGACCATTTTGAGGATCTCTAGGTACCTATCCTGCGTGCAAGGCACCGTGCTAGCGGCTTCACCTGCATCCTACTAATCTCTATGGCAAGCCTATGAGGTATTACTTCTCTCCTTTTACATTTACCAAACTTCAAGCGAGGCTGGGTGCCTTGCGCAAGGTGTCACAGTTGGAAATGCCTTCCTGGCCAGGTGTGTCTGACCCGGAGTCCCATCAGTTCATGCTGTGGACACAACCTATATTTCCGGTTTGCATCAGAAATGTGTGAGGTTGTTACTGGGTCTCATCTGTTCTCCAGGTATCTCTGGAAATCACTAGCCCAGGTGGGTCCTGCTGCCAGGGAGGAGTGATGCCATGGCTTTCTGCAGCAGGCAGGGAACTGCAGGGCAGATGCCCACGGTGGTGATGATGACGATGCCTTCTCCTTACCGTACTCTCCCTCCCGTCATCCCCACAATCTTGTTATTACAACCAAGCCTCTGAGAAATTCCAGCCACTGCTCACAGCCACCCAGCTGACCTACGGGACTCGAACCCGCGCCTCCCGGATTCCGGGCGGCCTCCCGGTCAGTGCCTTGGGTGCTCCGCTCGCCCCTCCCAGAGGAGGGCCCGTCCAGGTCCGCTCTCCGCGATGCCACCCGCCCCTTTGCCCGCGGCTCCCGGAATCCCCCAGGCCAAAGCGCCCCGCCGTCGCTGGGACCCCGGCGGCGGCCGCGACAGCCCCACTTACGCCGATCGCGGGGCAGGGCGCCCGCGGCGCGCAGGGCCGCAGCCATGTTGGGGCCGACTGAAAGCATTCCCGGGGCAGCCGCGGCCCGAGTCCCGGGCTCCTCCCGCGGCGGCGCACTCAGAGTGTCGCGCAGCCAACGCCGAGCCGGGAGCGCTCCCCGCCGCGTCCCCCTCCGCCCGATATCGCGCGGCCCGCCCCTGTCCCGGCGCGCCCGCCCATTCGCTGCTGCCGGGAAGGGGCGGGGCTCGTGGGGTGGGGGCGGGGCCATGTGGAGACACGGCCCTCGCGAAGAGCCCGCCCCGGCTCTGGGCCGCCCCCAGCGTGAGAAAGGGGCGCGGGCTGCGCCGGGGACCTCCTCCCTACCACCGCCGCCGTTCGGTGCGAGCACTGCTGGATTCCAGGTTGCGCTGGACGGATGCCCCGGTTGCTCCTGCCAACCTGTCCAAGGCAGGAGCCGCAGCCATGACTTAGCAAAGAACTTTCTAGACGTTTCATTTACTATTACTTAGATATAAGGATGCTTTTGCCTCAGTTCTCCACTTTGCCTGCCTAGTCACAGCTTAAGCGTGCAGGCCCTGTTTTGTTTTGTTTTGCTTTGTTTTCAGAATAGAAATAGGCATTATCTTATGTTAGACGCTTATGTCATTATTCAGTTTCTCTACAGCACCTGTACGTATTAATAGCAAAGTTTGACAGGTGAGACCCGAAAGCAAACCTACTTAACACCTTGAGCGCACTGGGAAAAGCGAAGGCCAGCCTGGCTAATGCATGTCTTGGCGGGGTGGTATGGTGCGGCGTCAGCATCACAGCTGCTCACCTGCCCAATTTAGTCGCCTGCCCCGCCCCCAATGTCGCTCACAGGGACAGCGGGGAGGCGCGCCCCCCTCATTTCTAGCCATTCCTTCTTTCTTACACCCCCGCCAGCCCACGCTGCCCGTCTATGTTCAATGCATCGTGGAATACAAGACCTGCGCTTGATACAGAAAGGTCTCAGGCATCATCCGCTCATGGAACAAATACCGAGCACCTACTATGTGCACTGGTAAAACAGCGGTGAACAGAGCAGACAGGGGGCTAACGTGAGGGTTAGGCGAGACACAGGAAATAATCACTACATGTATTTTGGGTGATGAACGTTAGAAAGAAGAATGAAGCCAAGTAAGGGGGTGGGGTAGCGGAGGGGCTAAGGCAATTTGAAACAGGTGGACCCGAGAAGTCCTCACATATATTTAGGCAGAAGAATGAAGGGAATGAGGGCCAAGCCCTGTGGAACATTCTGGCAAGATGGAGTCTGGGTTGAGTTGAAAACCAGTTTTCTGTAGCTAAAATGTGTGCTATTGATTGGCTTGGTTTATTATTAAAGTTGGTCCTCCTTATGGTTGGTTGTAAGTGCAGCGTAAAATGTCAGATTAAATGGATTGCCTTTCTTGTTATCTACATGATGTTCAGATCCAAGCAGGAGATGTTCCCTGAAAAAGGAGCAGTTAAACCTGCTCCAGGTACCAAACTACCTTCCTGTACATTTGGCTAATTTTCTACCTTTATAACCAAAATTATATTTGTTTTAAGTTACCCTTTAATGAAGTGATCCTTGTGGGTTGTTACTTCTCTACCTACAGCCTGAGCCCATTTCTTCTAAAGAAACTACATAAATAGGCTACACATCTTGAAATGCTGTGCTGGAAGAAGTGTCGACAAGGCTAGAGAATAAGAAAATACCAGGGGTTTTAGGTGTTGGAGCTACATGGGTTCTTTTTGAGCCCCTCTGGGAGGCTCTGGATAAGTCACCCCCTCCATTGTGGGTGCTGGGCCCCTCCTGCTAGGTGGAGATAACAGGGGCTCTGGCCTCTCCCAGGGAAGCGCTTCTGATTAGTGACAAGGCATAAAGGTGCCACATCTCACCAGTACAAAATCAACAGTTGGGACGGGATAAATTTGCATCTGTACAGAAAAACATGCTTTATTAAATATATCAACATAATTTTTTTAAAATTAATTAACTTCATTTTATTCACATCTTGTACTTTCATTTTTACTGACTTAAAAATTCATTCAAAATTCCTTGTGTATAACACCTCCTGATGCACACATTAATGACTCATAAGTTATAACTGAAAACAGAATTTCACCATTTTTCCCCAACAGAGTAGCATAACAATTGTTATTTCTGATCTATGGCTCATTTCATACAAATGTCAAATATAACAGCTTTCCAAGGAGTAAATGTTTATGTTCTTATAAAATGAAAGCAGATAAAATGTGCTTTATATTGGTCCTTTTCAAAACTGGTAGAAAACACCTTCCTTAACCAGAAATTGTGATATCTAAACACAGGCTTACCATCAAAGCCCTTGAAAGGCTAAAGAAATTTGCAGAACCATATGAGATTTATTTATATCTATAAATGCATTTTTTCCCTGGCTTACATATTTTTAACGAAATTATATACCAATTCCATTAGCAAACAAAAGGCTGAAGAGACACAGTCTCTGGGCTGACCCCGATAAGCGGCATCCCCACCACATGGGAGAGGGTTTGTCTGAGGCCTGGTGACTTAATTAGTGAATAAAGCACTCACCTGTCACAGACGAACACTCCGAGTTCAGCCTGTGGTTCTACATAAAATGAATTTGTTGGTTTCAGCTCGATGCTTCAGGGATGGGAATGCTTCAGGGAAGGGGGGGAATCCCCTAATTCATTACTTGCCATGATTGGCACCTCTGATCTACACAAACTAAATTTAGATTATGCAACTCTGATTCCTTAATCAGAAAAAGAATGAAAGAGGGGGGAACATGAGGGGAGACTCAGTACGAGAAAAACAGCGGCTGCGTGTGACAAACGGTAAAGCATAATGATTACTCAGAGAAATCCGATCGATTGTCCCCACAATCGTTTTACAACAAAGAGGCCACCAACTCCGGACCAATATGGTGTGCATTTTGACTCACCCTTCTTAAGCACACAGAGCCTTCAGCCCACTGGTGGTGACAGGTTTGTTAATCCATCTGTACATATTTACTGACCGTCTACCATGAGCAAAGCGTTATATCAGGTAATGTGGAGGATAAAAGAGTGAAATAAAAAAATGCCAACCGTACTCTGAAATACTCCATCCATTCATGAAACAAACGTGGAGTCCACTCTATGTCTGTCATGCAGCGGGCACTGGGCATTCAGCAATGAATTGGACAGTCTCTACTCTCACGGAGCTTACCTTCTAGAAGGCGAGGCAGATGATTGTTTTACAACAAAGACAAAAGATATACAACATGCTGTCAGGGATGGCTACGGACATGGGAAGAAATAAAGGCCGTGAAGGAATGGAGAGGGGTGAGAACTGCTCATTTTGGTAATGCAGCCAGACCCACCTCTCTGCACATGTGGCATTTGAGTGGGGACCTGGGGCCGGTGAGGGAGGTTGTCTGGGGAAGGGATTTTTGAGCAGAGTGACCAGCAAGTACTGGAACACATCTGAGGCTTGTCTTTGTTTCCTAGGGGTACTGTAACAAAGTATTATACCACAAACGAGGCACTGAAGTTTGTCACCTTCCAGTTCTGAAATGACAAACCCCAAATCACAGTGTCGGTGGGGCCATGCTCCCTCAGATACCTGTAGGGGAGGATCCTTCTTTGCCTCCTCTGGCTTCTGGTGGTGGCCAGCAATCCTTTGTGTTCCTTGGCTTGCAGAGGCATCACCCCAACCTCTGCCTCCGCCATCACATGCCGTCCTCCCCTCTAGTAAGGGCACCAGACATACTGGATTAAAGGCCCACCCCAATAGCCTCATCTTAACCATCTGCAATGACCCTATTTCCAAATAAGGTCACATTTAAAGGTACCCAGGAGTTATAGTATGTCAACATATGTTTTGGAGGGGACACAAGTCAACCCCTAAACAAGGCTATTGAGAAACAGCAAGGAGGCCGTGTGGCTTTGAGCAGAGTAGGGGAAACCAGGGCTGACCAACGTAGGACTTTGGAGGTAACGGAAGGCTGCGTCTTCCCAGGGATCTCCATGCAGCAGAGCAATGTGCCCTTCTGTTTCAGAAGGTTCACTTTGCGGTGTGGAGACAAAACTGGAGTTTCTGAACTAATATCACGACTCATTCTGCACGACTAAATGTGCTCATTTCCTCCCATGGGTTATGATTTTTTTCAACTTATACTCGGCAAGTGCAGTTTTTTCCAGAGAGTTCTCTGTTCCATGGGTGATAGAAGGGACCCTGAGGGGCCTTTCTGGTTTGCTTCTGCCAAAACCCAGGGGTCTCCCCAGTCTTAGACAGGTTTGTGCTGGTTTCTCAGCTTGCTAGTCCTGCTGCTTGCAGGTGTATAGATTCACAGTCAGAGAGTTGACTCTTCCCAGGAAGATTTTATTTTCTACCCTGAGCCCTGGGAAGGGGCAAGCTTCCTTGTCTTTCTCTGGGCTAGAGGGACAGCCGCTGAGGCCCTGCTTCATGCAGGGGTCTGGCCCTGGCTCCAGCTTCCTGTTCCTGCATGGGCATTCTAGGGGCTGGTACATGATGCGCTCACTTTGTGAAAACTCATGGAATTGCACGCTTATGATGTACGTCTTTTTCCATAAGAATGTTATCCCTGCATGAAACTTTAAAAGGCCCCTTTAATGCCTTTATCTGGGATCAATTATCTCCCTAACCTAACAGCTCCAGCCTTAAGACTCTCTCTAACCCCTTCCCCTCCAATTCTGATGCCCAGAGGTCTTCCTTTCACACTCAGCTAAGATTTGGATGGGGGGAGAATATTATATTTATCCAGTAAATCTTCTTGTAGTGGGGGAACAAGAGGTGAGCAGGAATTTCCCTGATACAAGTGAGAGATGATTTGGGGCTGAGAGGACAAAGAAATGCTTTTCATCAGGGAGGTATTGGAACTCACAAGAAGAGCAGGATTGGAACATGCTGAATGGGGGAGACACTGCAGGCAGAAGAGCACACGCTAACAAGACATGCACTTGGCCATGGCACCGGGTCCAGGAAGGATTAGGAGAAAAGGCTGCGGGCCACGCCTGAAAGTGCTAAGGACGTGCACCTTTGTAGGCTAACGGGACTCGATAGCCGTGACAGTCACGGAGCAGAGCAGCCTGTTCAGGGCTGTGCTCTGAGAGACGTAGCTGGGCAAGCAGAGTGTGGGTTATAAACATAAGAGGGGCGAGGTGGGAAGACCAAACAGGAGAGTGTGGCCACAGGTGATGTGCAAGGTGTGGAGGGGAGTGGCAAAGCAGTGGGAGATATCAAGAAGTAGAGAGGACAGGAAAAAGCAGGTATCGGCGTGTGGGCGATCACAGGGAAGGTGGAATCCATTAACTCAAAGGCTTCCAGCCTTGGTGAGGCCGAAAAAGAAGCATGTTAGTCAGCAGGAGAGCTGGTTGGAGACAAAGGTAACTGTACCTTTTGATTGCAGCTGTTTTCATTTTGTTTTGTTTTTAACTGAGTATATTTTATGTTGCAGGAAGGACAAACAGGCACAGCTGTCCAAAAGGAAGTTTTAGTGGTCACTGATGTAGCAATGGTGATTGAAACCAACCACTGATTCATCATTTTTTCAGCACCTGCTATGTGCCATGCACTGTTAGGCACTGAGGATGAAAACAAGGAATAAAGCCCACCCTGGCCCACAAGAAGCTTATACGCAAGTGGAGAGAAACAGCCATATAAACAAAGAAGAGAAATAAAATGTGCAGAGCTCTGGGTTTTATAAACAGCAGCACGAGCAGAAGGGCTGCCAGGCCATCCCCCCCCACAGGAGAGGCTGCCGGTGCTGGGCACCATTTCCCAGGCTGACCAGGGAAGCGGGGACAGCTGGGGGGACAGGCCTTGCAGGTTGAGAGGGCAGCAAACCATTCAACAGCAAGATGCATTCTGCAGGTGCTGGTTTGGTAAGTCGGAGGTAAGCTCCGACTGAGCTGAGTGTGGTAAGTATCGAGGCCTGGAGGCAGGCAGGGGCCAGCTCACAGGGGGCCTCGTAGGCCAGGCTCAAGGTCTTGTATGCGACAGACCAGAGTAGCTGTAATAAGGAAAGTTAGGACAGATTCGTGGAATATGCCCATATTTGGGCAGCAGGAAAAGGAATAAATGATAGTAACGGTTTCCATTTATTAAGTGCCAGACATTATAAATCCTTGCCACCATCTTATAAAGAGGTCGTATTACCCTATTTTATAGATGAGGAGAACAGTCACAGAGGTCCTGACTTGCCCAAGGCCACACAGTTAGCAAGGAGCAGGGCCGGTATTTGGAGCCAGGTATGTCTGGCTCCCAAGCCAGGACTTGCTCCACTCCTTCAGGCTGCAGCTCAGAAGAGAAAAAGGTGACAGAAGGCAAGGGTCAGAGAGCTCGTGTTCTCACCACTCACCCAGTTGTTCCTGTCGCCAGCATCATGGATTTGTTAGAGCCGCTGCCGGCAGCTATGAGACAACTATGAATCTGAATGCACTAAGGATTCTTTTTTTGTTTTAACAGGCAAAGCCAAAGAATGATGCCTATCTACCCATTCCCGTGGCCCAGTTAAATTTCACTTACAACTTTCGAGTTACATACTGCCTTCCCCCACTATTTACAGAGAATCCATCATTCTCCTTACTAATTTGCTCTTCCTGATAGCTCATAATTGAACACCTCTTCCTATTTGCTTATGCTCACTCCCTTGCATCTTCAAATTCAGAGTAATGACCTCTGGGTAAAGATGAGGACTTGAACACATGGATATGGTTTCACTCACTCCCAAAAACCCTACTAAAATGTCAGTAGAAGTTTTGTTGGTACATTTTGTTTTCAAGTTCAAACCAAAAAGGAGGGGAAAAAGAAAAAGGGAACCACAGCAACAGAATTTTAAAAGCCGGAAGGCAGACGAATAAATGCTTGATTTAGGAGACCCAAGAAAACTGAATCCTAAAGCTGGCTGTGCTAAGACAAGGACAATCCAGATCACACAACAGAATCCCCAGGTGGCTCAGGATTGGCAGCAGCAGGTACCTCTGGACGTGGGGATGAGAAGGAGATGCTAGAATGAGATGGATTGAAAGTCCATTAAAGCAGCAGATTGTCTAGATTCCCGCCCTGCAGTGGGGTGACTGGTCCCCCTACCCCCGCAGCCAACTAGAGGTGTGGTTCCTGGAGAGGTAACAGAGGGCTCTGGACTGCAGATCCCAGGCACAGCTTAGAGCAGGGCCACCACGGGTAACAGCAGAGTTCAGTGAACTCCACTAACTGACGTTGCAGAGACTTAGCTCTCTTCTGCTTTTTCCCTCCACAGGAAACCCAACCAGCCTGAGAGGAAAGATCTAAACAGATACTGACATGGGCCCCCTACCAACCAGCCCAGGCGGCTCAGCCTACAGTGGAGCTCACATCTCCTACCTACACACGTGGAACATCCAATGGACATTTTAATCTCCCATTCTGAATTATCAGCAGGGAACCAAGACTCACCTGACATCTAAGGAAAGCCTCTAACAGAGAACAAACAAAACAGAAAAAAATCAACATGGAGGAAAGTGGGATGATGCAGTAAGAAGAAAAGTTGGGTAAGAAACTATAAAGGTGGAACTTTCTAAAACCAGAATAAGAATTTTAAAAGAAATTTTACTATAGTTAACAGAGATGAAAAAATTCAATAGAAGGGTTGGGGATGAGTTGAGGAAATCCCCCACACACAAAATAATAGCAGCTAAACACAAAAAGATAAACGATAGAAATTGAAGAGGATGCCTAATATCAGAGTAACAAGTTGTAGAAAGAAAACAAATATAACATAACATTGTCAATGAAGCAATTTAAGAAACTTTTTTACAACAGAAGAGCATGACATTCTGGATTGAAAGGACCCATCAGGCTGTGCGTGGTGGCTCATACCTATTATCCCAGCACTCTGGGAGGCCGAGGTGGGAGGATCACTTGAGCCCAGGAGTTTGAGACAAGCCTGGGCAACATAGCGAGACCTTGACTTTACAAAAAAAAAAAAAAAAAAAAAATTAGCTGAATGTTGTGGTGTGCGCCTGTACTCCCAGCTACTTGGGAGGCTGAGGCGGGAGGATCACTTGAGCCCAGGAGTTTGAGGTTGCAGTGAGCTATCATGATGCCCGGGCAATGGAGTGAGACTCTGCCTCAAAACAAACCAGAAAGGGCCCATCAACTGTCCATCAGAATAGCTAACTAGTGCCAAGAAATATCATCATGAAATTTCAGAACACCGGGACAGCTTCCAGAATAGACTGCTCATGTGTAACGGACCAGCTATGAGAATGCTTAGGAATTCTCAATAGCACCAGAAGCTAGAAGACTTCAAAATTCTAAGGGGAAATGTCCTCTAACCCACAATTCTATATGGAAAATATGGTCCAAGTGTGAAGACAGATTATTAAAAACATCTTCAGACAAGCAAGGTCGCAATGAACTTAACTTCCATGAGCCCTCTCTTAGGAAACTACCAGAGAATGTGCTCCACCAAAATGAGGATGTAAACCAAGAAACAGGAACCATGGGGTACAGGACACAGGATGTCCAAGAGGGGAAAAAGGCAAAGGAAATAGGATGAGTGAAAGAAGATGGCAAGATGACAACTGTGTTCTAAGACTAGAGGGCAACTAGTTCAGACTAAAGCAGAGGCTCCAGGAGAAGCTTCTATGAAGATGTAACTGATAGACTACTCAGTATGTCTGAACAGCTTTTGGGATTAAACTAATGGTAAAGAAAAAATAAGACAACTGTTAGTAATAGGAAAATAAAAAATTGGGCAGAAAAGGAAAAGCGATTATAGCATCCTATGCAGCCAACCAAAATTACAATTTAACTAAATTGGAAAGATGGGGAGATGAGAGAAGGGTGTGCATGAATGGCAGTGACAGAAAAAGGAAGAAGTGAAATCCTCATCTTCCTTAGAAGAGTGACAGATCATGTCTAAAACTGAAATATCAACAAAGTAAAATAAGCATGTTATTTATTTAGCAACATGGAGGTAAATACCTAAATAAGCTAACACTTTTGAACACCTCCATTTCTGAGTTGGGATATGAAGATAAGTTATATCAGATACAAACTTGATATTGACTCTAGAAACTGGTGTCTTTGTCCCACATAGCAAGTATACCAATGTCTCTTTAAAGATTCTGTTCTTCACCTAATCATGTTAGTAAAAAACCATGAGGTAGAAGGAAACTTTCCAGCATAAGAAACTGAGTCATTTAACTGAGTGGCAACTTTCAAATACTATGGATTACAGTATTTGTACATCATGCCATCCCTTCTTTTTTCCTAGAAGGGGTGAATGAAAAACACTGATTTTAAGGCAGCTTAAAATAATTCAAGCTTTGGAGTTACACAGCCTTGCCCTGGCGTTCCCATTTCCACCACGGAGATGCATATGAAACCATTAAGTGAGGACCTACAGCAAAAATTTGAGAGGCTTAAGGTTGAGTTTAGAAGTAGGAGGGAGCTACCTAGTGACTGCCAGCCTCACTTTGCAGCAGCCTCACCTGGGAAGCTTTTAAAAAAACATCCTGGTCCCATCCCTGAAATTCAGACTCAGTTGGTCTGGGGTGAGACCCAGGTGTCTTGTGTTGTAAGGTCCCCAGCTGATCCCAATGTGCAGTCAAGGTTGCTCCTCAGAATTGCTAGAGGCAGCAAGGTGGAAGGGAGCTGAACAAGGTGGAAAATGGGGTTGCTAGAAATGGGTGAAGGACATTTAAAAAGACGGCAAGTTGATATTTAATTTGAATTAGCCTCCTGCTTGTCTCCAAAACTTTCTGCAAGTCTGTTACATAAGTGCCTAAGGTGAAGGTGGGTTTTGGTGTAAAAATCAACAGGTTTCGGGGAGGAAAAAGCCATGAGATGGGAGTTCACTGACAGGAGAGGCCCGAGAGAGCAGGAACTCAGATCCAGGGGTGTCCTTGGCATGTAGGGACGTGGGATGACATTTGCGATGCCTGGTTTAGGGCAACGACCACACAGTAAAAGCAATAAAGTCCGTGTGCAGGAGATTTGCGCCCCACCGTGCTTTCTTGGCCTGAGGTCACCACGACCTTGACTCTCTTATCCTTGCTCTCCTTTAGTATTTTAAAATTCTCAACCCATTTACACGATTAAAATTTAGGCCAGGTGCGGTAGCTCACACCTGTAATCCTAGCACTTTGGGAGGCTGAGGTGGGACGATCCCTTGAGTCCAGGAGTTGGAGGTGGCAGTGAGCTGTGATCACACCACTGCACTCCAGCCTGGACCACAGTGCGGGACCCCATCTCAAAAAAAAAAAAAAAAAAAAAATTAGGCTAAGTGAGCCTAACCTCTTCACTTGAATTCTGATCGAATGAACTGCCTAGTTGAAGACGTTTGGAACTCATTCACATTCTTCCAAGTATTTTTTATTTAAAGATACAGGCCAAATAGACTACAAATGCCCTGTTTCCATCGGTCATTTCATTTAATTGCAAAATAGGATAAAATCTGATGTGTCCAAAAACAACACAAAAAACATTTTAAAAAATATAACTAGGACCAACATACCTAATTTTAAAAAACCATTCCTTTTCATTACCATATAACTTTTGTAATACCTACTTAATTGGGGCAATATCTAACTTCACATATATACATCATAAAAAATAAAAAGATAAAAAATGCAAAAGGCATGAACTAATTAATATGAGACAGAGATGTTCAGCTTTAAGAAAATTAAGCCACAAAGAGTTTTTATGTGTGTTCATTTATTGATTGCTGGGAATACAGCCTATTGAGAATACATGACATGCATTTGGGGGAGAAATTAACTAAATCTGAAATGAAGCCATTCAAGAAGCCTGCTGTGAGTTAATAAGGTAGCACAGATTAGATCTAAGGACATGGCGGGGGCAACTCAAACAGCTACTTACAGTTGTTATTAAGATGCTGGCTATTCTTAATTACTTAGGAATTACCAGGAAAGAAGATCAGTCTGCCTCTTTAGCTTAAACTAATGCTAAGAGGGATGCTGTGAATCATTTAAGTACCCCCCCAAATTATGCTCTTATTTCATATTAAGGAAATTCCATTTTTACAAATTCTCCTGTATCAATTTGTATGCCTCAGAATTATAAGCAGCTATGGAGACTTAGAAAAGGTTAATAACTGATGCAAAAGACTTGCACATTCATTTGATTCTAGTATCTACTGCTGAATTATACCCTGTTCTAATACCAGCAGATTTTCACACCATATTGCCAATTTCCCCCCAAGATGTTTATTTTAACTCAATGATGCAATAAAATAAATTAGAGAATTCCAGTTACACTTAAAAGGACAGAAAGATTAAGTTACTGGAATGTCTTTGACCATAATTTAAAACTGTTTAATTATGTATACAACCCAAAAATTATGACCTATCATTGGATAAAAAGCTGAAATGTATCCATAACTGTAGAGTTACTTGCCATATATTTCCCCCAAACTTTGTAATGGCTATTTTTCTTAAAATGACAACATCAACATCACCTGATGTTCAAGTAATTTGGGCTACTTTTTATGGTAGTAGGAATAAAAAACATAGAGAACAGAAACAGCTATACCCCAATGGAACAAAAAGGGAAGATTCTGGCTTTTTGTTTTTTGCTTTTTTAAAGAGGCAGCCTGTTCCTTTCATGAACCATATTCTCTCCTTCGTGCTGCAGGAGGATTCGGTCACGGCTTGCAGCGCTGGACAAACCGGGGGTATAAGCACACATCTCGGATGTGGTATCTATTCAGGATCCAAGTTAAGAACCGTTCCAGACCCAAGCCATATCCTCCATGAGGACAGGAACCGTATTTTCTCTGTTTAAAGAAAAGAGAGAGAGAAAAGTCAATATTATCAACTGAAATAGTTAAAATTTTCCACAGTGAGAGGAGTTGGCTCACTGCGGTTAAGAATTCAATCCTT
>CM052443.1:13223085-13252653 GCA_028533085.1 Varecia variegata | reverse complement strand
GGGGTCAATTGCAACAACTAGAGACCCAGGCTTCAGCTATGATGACACAATTGGGGATTTCCCTACCCCAGGGAACACTTTCCTGGCATTTATGGCTATTGTTGTCCATAATAACAGTCAGGTACCCAAGGGCTGATTTGCGGGCCTTTTCTCTTATTTCTCCCAGGCAGTACAGCCACGGTTCACTGGGCTCATGTCTTAAACCCGCCTGTGTGTAAGCCCCTAACATGGTGGGACTCGGAGGTCCCTGTGTCTACCAATGACTCGACATGGGCTGGAGGAGTGTGGCTGCCTCCACGTTCCTGGCAGAGAAACGAAACAGCCGGGCTTAATACCACAGAGTCAGTTGTTTATCACTCCTCTAATCTTCCTGTGTGTTACCAATTTATATAATATAACATGGTGCATTCCCACGACTACCCAAAAATATATTAACCAGTCATGCTTGGTCTTCTCATTTTCTCTTTTACTTTCTAGGACGGATCTGCCAGTTAATTATGAAATGATTATCTGCCAACACCATTATGAAAAGACTGGCTGAAGCTTACAGCTTTCTCCTCCTCATATTCCATCTCTAACTTTAAGTAAACAAAAAGGAAGGACGTGGGGGGGGCTGGGCCTTAGAAGAAAGGATGGATGGATGGATGGAAAGAATGTAAGCAGGTGAATGAAGGGTCAGGCGAAAACGTGTTTCAAGTAATTAGTCATTTCTTAGCTACCGAACCCAGAAGCGAAAAGCAACTGTAATGTTTCCCTAATGACTAATAATGTGAAGCATATTTTCACCTTTTTCGCCACATGTATATCTTGTTTGTTGAAGTATCTTTTCAGTGTCTTGTGGGTAAAAGGTATGGTTCAAAGTATGGATCCAAGTTCATTTTTTCACCCTAAGTTCATGTTTTTGCATGTGGATATCCAAATGCTCAACACTATCTGTTGAGAAGCCTATCCTTTCCCTAATTCATTGTCTTTGTACCTGGGACAAAAATCAGTTGTCCATAGAAGTATGGATTTATTTCTAGACTCTGTTCTGTTCCATTGATCTGTTTGCCATCCTTAGGGCAATACTATGCTGTTCTGATTATTACAGAACAATTTTCAAAATCAAGTAGTAATGTTAGTCTTCTAACTTTTTTTCTTAATTTTTTTTTGACTGATAACCAGAGAGAGAGATCCTACTTTTATAGAGTTATTTTGGCTATTCTAAACCCTTTGCATTTCCAGATGAATTTTAGAATCAGCATGTCAATTTTTATAAAAAATCCTTTGGGATTTTTCTGGGATTACATTGACTCTATACACCAATTTCATCACCTCCTGCTCCCTTTTTATTTATACATAAAAAGAAGCTACCACACACAGCGCTGCACATGGCACTTACTTCACAGTCATGGACATCTCTCTTTATTCTCCCTTTAGCTTCCATTCCAGTTTCCCTGTAGTCTGTCATCAGGATGTAACTTCATTTAACCTCTCCCCTGTGATGGATTTCTAGCTTATTGCCAGTAGTTTACTATGATAAACAGTGCTACAGTGTAATTGTACATATCATTTCCCTTGTGGGCAAATATACATACATGCAGGATAAATCTGAGAAGCGTGATTGGTAGGTGAAAGGGTATATATACGTTTGAAGTTTTAATGGTATTGCTAAATCGTCCTTGTCAAGGTTTCATTAACTCATATTTCTATCAATAATAACAGAAGGGCTGTTCTGCCATTCTCAACAGTGCCTTATCAAACTTTTTCTCTTTTTTCAAACTATTAGGTGAAGATGGTCAAAATCATTTTGATTTGCATTTCTTTATTACAGGTAAGTTTAAATATCTTTTCATGATTTTGAGAGCCATTTCTGTTTCTTCTGATTTTCATGTTCTTGGTTGCTATGGGTTTAAATGTTTGTGTCCTCCCAAAATTCACATGCCAAAATCCTAACCCCTAAGGTGACAATATTAGGAAATGGGGACTTTTGGAGGGGATTAAAGTCAGGAAGGGATTGGTGCCTTTATAAAATTGTCCCAAGGGACTTCATTTGCCCCTTCAACCATGTGAGGACACAGAAGGCACCATCTGGGAATGAGGAAGCAGTCCCCCAACAAGCACCTAATCTACCACTGCCATCTGTGGTCCGGGATTTCCTAACCTCCAGAACCATGAGAAATTTGTTTGTAAGCCATCCAGTTTATGGTATTTTGTCATACAGCCTCAAGTAAGACATTTGCCTATTTTTTTTCTCTTGGATTGTGAGAAGTTTTTAGTTACAAGGAAGTCTTTATATATTACATTAGCCCTTTGTCTGATACGACTTCCAAATATTTCCCCTGCTTTCCCATTTGTTTTTGCTTATACCTCTCTGGTTTTTTTTTTTTTTTTTTTCTTAAAAGGAAAGTTTTCAATGTTTATGTATTTGATCTTACTAGCTTTTCCTTTGAGGCTTTGGATTTAGTCTTAGAGAGGCTTTCCATACTCCAAGGCTATATTTGAATTTTTATGAGGTGTTTTTTTTCATTTAAATCTCCTATTTATTTGGAGTTTATTATATTACAGTGTGAAGTATCCAGTTTGGTTTCCTGTGGTCCCAACATGATTTATTAAAAAATTCATCTTTCCTCCACTGATTGTTTTTTTTTTTTTTTTTTTTTTTTTTTTGAGACAGAGTCTCACTCTGTTGCCCTGAGTAGAATGCCGTGGCGTCAGCCTAGCTCACAGCAACCTCAAACTCCTGGGCTCAAACAATCCTCCTGCCTCAGCCTCCTGAGTAGCTGGGACTACAGGCATGTGCCACCATACCTGGATAATTTTTCTATATATATTTTTAGCTGTCCATATAATTTCTTCCTATTTTTAGTAGAGACAAGGTCTCGCTCTTGCTCAGGCTGGTCTCGAACTCCTGAGCTCAAACAATCCACCGGCCT
Organism: Varecia variegata; assembly: GCA_028533085.1. Taxonomy (NCBI): domain Eukaryota; kingdom Metazoa; phylum Chordata; class Mammalia; order Primates; family Lemuridae; genus Varecia; species Varecia variegata. The sequence goes on along the minus strand of CM052443.1, from coordinate 13,249,738 downwards.
CGGCCTCCCAGAGTGCTAGGATTACAGACATGAGTCACCACGCCTGGCCTGTTTTGTTTTTTTGAGACAGAGTCTCACTCTGTCAGCCTGGCTAGAGTGCAGTGGCATCGTAGCTCACAGCAACCTCAAACTTCTGGTCAAGCAAATTCTCCTGGCTCAGCCTCCTGAGTAGCTGGGCACATGCCATGATGCCTGGTTAATTTTTCTATTCTTAGTAGAGACAGGGTCTTGTTCTTACTCAAGCTGTTCTCGAACTCCTCCTGAGGTCAAGCAATCCTCCTGCCTCGGCCTCCTAGAGTGCTAGGATCACAGGTATGAGCCACTGCACCCAGTCCGTCTACTGATCTTTGATACCACATTTATATAGTAAAGTTTTACATGTGTTTGAGTCTATTTCTGGATTTTTCTGTTCTCTTCCATGAATGTCAGTGAAATTATGCATCAGAACCACACTGATCAAACTACTTTAAAAATTATATGGTTTGATATCAGTAGGGGTAGTCTCACGTCATTGCTTTTGGTTTCTGGCTCCTTAACTTTTTCCACATGAACTTTAGAATCAGCCTGTCAAAGGAAACTGTTGGCATTTTTATGAGGATCATATGCCATTTATAAATCAGGGAGAGTCAATTCTTTAGGGTGTTTATATCTTATCCAAGAGCCAGGATATGCTTTTCATTGGCTCAGCTCTTATTTTGACCTCACTAATATTTTAAAGTTATGTTCACATATGGCTGGTTTGTTTATTCCAGGGCATCTTTTTTGTTGCAATGGCAAATATGATCTTTTCTTCATTACATCATCTTACTAGTTTGCATAAATGAAAGTTATCCATATATTTATTTCTACTACCTTGTTGAATTCTTACTAATAATCAGTTTCTTAGTTGAATCTGTTGGGCTTTCCAAGAATACCTCCATGTCATTTTCAAAGAGTTCTGTTTCCCTTCTTGCCATTTTTATACTTCTAATTTATTGGGCTTTTTGTCTAATGGAATTCAAATTATTTTCCCCCTTTAAACCTCTTCATGTCTATTTCATGCTTTGTATCATTTAGAATTGCTTGTGGCCATGAGTAACAGAAAACTATAACATAGCTTAAGCAAATAAGGATTTATTCTCAAATAAGTTGTCTGGAGGTAGGCAGTTTAGCTGTTCAACCATGTCAGTAACCCAGATTCTTTCCAGTTTCCCTTCCTGCCATCCTTAACAGGTTGGCTTGTTGCCTCATAGTAACAACATGGCTGCCAAACTCCAGGCATCACACTCACATTCGAGGGAGGAAGAAGTGTGGTGGGGTGACACAAGGGGGAGAGGCAGTGTAGGTACCTCAGGAAGGTAAAAGTTTTCCCAGCACACTTCACCTTTTGTCTCATTGGCTATAGAGGGTCAAAAATTGACACTCTAGCTGCAAGGGAGTTTGAGAGAGCAAGTATTTAGATTTCCAACCTCTGGTGGAGGTGGGCAAGGAAGGAAAGGGATTGGGAAAGGGGGGTGGGTGATTAGCCAGTCAGCAGTGTCTATGGGAGACATCACTTCATATTTATGTGGAATAAAGAAAGACCTTTGCTCCTAAATAAGTCCTCTTAAAGGCTACGGTGGTTTTGCTTTTTGTTTTGTATAAAAACAATAATCTATCTTTAATGTGAAATTCACATAAGATTAATCATTTTAAAGTGTACAACTCAGTGGCAGTGAATTAATATATTCAGTGTTGTGTAACCACACCTGTCAAGTTCCAAAACATTTTCCTCACCCCAAGAGAAAACCCCATATACCCATAGTGGTAGTTAATTTTATGTCCACTTAGCTAGGCTATGGTACCCAGCTATTCCGTCACACAAGTCTACATGTTGCTGTGATGGTGGTATTAATATTTAAGTTAGGTCTCTGAAGAGGAAGAATTTTGCCTCACTTTCTAGCTTTCAGATTCAAGACTGCAATATCAACTCCTGCCAGAATTTCAGCCTGCTGGCCTGGACGTTTGTAAGCCCTCAGAATCCTGAGTTAATACCTGAAAATTGGTAAGTCAATTTCCCTTTTTCTCTTCGTGTGTGTGTGTGTGCGTGCGTGCGCACGTCTGTCCTGACCCTGACTAAATACATCCACTGTAACACTCCCCACCCCATTCTCTCTAGCCCTTGGCAACCACTAATCTGTCTGTAAGAATTTATACTGGATATGTAAATAGATTCTTACAAGATGTGACCTCTTAACTCTAACTGCTTTCCCTAAGCACATGTTCAAGGCTCATTTACGTTGTAGTATGTATCAGTACTTCACTCCTTTTTATGGCTAAATAATATTCCATTTTATATATACACATTTCATTTATCCATTGGACATTTGGGTTGTTTCTACCTTTTGGCTATTATGCAATAGTGCTGGTATGAACGTTAGTGTCTATTTGTTTGAACACATTTTTAATTCTCTTGGGTGTATACTTAGGAGAGGAATCACTGGGTTATGTGGTAACTTACTGAACTGCCAAACTGTCTTTCACAGAGGCTGTACCATTTTACATTCCCACCAGCTATGTATGAAGGTTCCAATTTCTCCACTTGTTTTCATTCCAGCTATCCTAGTGGGTGCGAAGTGGTATCTCACTGGTTTTGATTCACCTTTCCCTGAAGACTAAAGACGTTGAGCATCTTTTCGTGCTCATTGACTGTTTAGATATCACCTTTGGAGAAATAATTATTTTTAGTGTGTAAGGTCCCAATCTCTACTTTTTCCTGAGACATACTTTTCTTACTCATGGTTTTGACAGGCCTTTTCATGTGTATAGGTGGTGCACCAGAAGTTGTATTGCAGCCATAACTTTCTGGCAGATCCTGACAGGATGTTTAGAAGCTGTCTTGCAATTTTCCTAAGCTTCATGCCTATCACATGAAGGTGGCAGCTGTTAACATATAGTTAGATCCCATCAGGATATGTTTTGCTATCACACTGAAGTCTCTTACCAATCACTTTATCCCCAGCAGATGTTATTACTGAGCAGTTTCTGGTCCTGAACATGACTAAGAACCTTTAGGTGGTGCTCCTTGATTAAAAACATTTCTCCCTCAGACAACTTAAATACAGTAGTACTTTCCAGGAAAAAGCGGCCATTAATTCTGTTAGAGGTGATGCCCCAGGCCTGATTAGAATGTTTCTCATACCGTTTCTGTTGCAGAGGTTAATCTGCCCCTCTCCTCCCATCCCAAGCACCCCAACACTAATACTTTTTCAACTGCTGGTAATCATGCCTCCCAAAGAAGCCCCCATCTCTGTCACACACAAAACCTTCCCTAGTGGGGTGCTGGCTTCTTGTGTCCAGGAGCTGCCTGTCCCACAGCCAGGTCATTAGACTTCTCCCAGCCTCAAACACCAGGTCTTCCACCCCCTACCCCTCCCTCTTCTTTGCTCATGTTTCTGAGAGCTATTCATGTATTTCCAGGATTATCTGCTCATTTCCCAGCTCCTCCTCTTGGGTGAGGTTTGCCTTTTCGTGGCTTCAAAGAGTTGAGGTTATTTTGAAAAACTGTCCCTTGCCTAAGCACCCTCCCTGGCACAGACTCCGTCTTCCTAACTCTAAATCCACACCCTGTTAGTCCCTAACACTTAGGACCCTGTCCCTAAGTTTCTTTAGACACACTCTAGGGTATATGACAAAAGAATCTAGTCCTACAATTTTTTTTTTAAGACTAGTCAAGTGTAGTAGTGAGAAAGAAAGTAGAACAAGGAGTTTAATCTGTAACTGACTGAACAATCAAGTGAGATAACTTGCTACCCTCAGATCAGCCATATTACCCCAATCTTTAAAAACAAAACAAAAAAAAAAACCCAACTTAAAGACTATACTTGCCAAAGATTTTACTAAAACATTTATTTTTAAACAAAAATATACAATCTCAGATTTGCAGAATATAGAAATAATTTATCCAAAGCAATTTGCATTTCAAAATTGTTAATATTGCACCCAACAATATAAGTCTTTGACACATTTGCGTTGTCAACCTTTCCCACAATTTGCAAAACGGGAGAGAAATCTGAAACTTGACAGAATTACACAAGCTAACTTCGGTTTTTTTTTTTTTAAAAAAAAACAAACCAATTCTTATTTACAAGCTAAAGAAAAGTTGTAAACTTTCAGAAATTTACTTCCATAGAATAAAGAGCCATACATTCTTTTATCGTACCTAGAAAATGAACTATATACATGTTGTGCTTTCCTCATAGGAATTCAAAGGGACTGAAATTGTGAACATTCGCAGCTCAATGGTAAGCAATTATTGAAAACACTCCTATGTATTCACTAGAGTATAGAAACTAGTGTGTGAAAGAATGAGAAAAGCCTTTGGAAAAAATTAATTTTACCTCTTTGAGGATAGTTTCCATAATTATTGAAAGTTATTTCCAAATTTAAAAGGACACATTTTCCCCAGTTTTAGAAATGTGCTACTGCTAGCCTTTTCTCTCAAGACATAAGCAAAAAAAAAAGAGTGAGGTCTCTGTTCAAGTCCCTTATAAAATACTTTACATACAGGCAGGCACAAAGTTTGCTTTTCAAAAGAAAGCTTTGCAAAATGTTCTGCAACTTACCACTGTGACATTCTCAGTTTAATATTTAGATGCATTTTAAAAACAAGAGAATCAAGTCACTTGGTGCCATAGGAAGTTGCTAAAATATGCGATAGTAAAAATGTAATGTGCTATTTAACCTGGGAGTAAACCAAAAACGGACTGAAACCTTACAATTGTGAAATTGGAAGTAATTTTCCTTGATTGTACAGAATTATTAAACCACACAGCCTGTTATCAACTTTGAAAAAGTCATTGGACCACTTAGCTTCCACATGCACATTCGTGAGTCTTTTGTCATTACTCTTATTTAAAAAAAAAAAAAAAAAAAAAAAACACCCACCTCTGTTAATAAGGTGGCCTAAGGGTAAAAAGGAGGCCGGGGAATTCATGCTGAAGATCACAGGGAAGTTTAATTGTAATTTTTTTAAAGTAACCATTTGAAATGAAATATAACACGCATTCTAATTCTGTTGCCCTGGGTTGAGACTGGATTAAAACGTTCCCTTGGAACCATCATGAACATAAGCAGTTGAATGTGACAGGACTTTTAAAAAGGTAGCCTTGGGATTCTATTAGCCCAAACCAAGTAGGTGGTGACAAAGGTTGCTGTCTTCCGGATCTTTGCTACAACTTCAGTTAACAAAAAAAAGTCCTGAGAGTCTTGCATACAAAAAGACATTTCCCTGGCGAGACACCGCGTCAGCTCTCCACCGTCCGCCGGTACTCGGCGGTCCCCTCGGCCACGATGGCGTCGAGCGGGGAGCGCTTCTTGCGGATGCTGCGGCCGGAGGAGATGAGGTCGGCGTAGCCGCGCTGGTGCGAGAAGGCGTAGGCCGAGCGCCGCGACGACGCGCCCCTGCGGAACACGTTCTGCCGCCGCTTCCACTGCTCCTCCGCCTTGAGCCGCTTGCGTTGCTTCTGGAGCTGCAAGAGCGTGAGAGATGCAGGTAAGGTCGGTGACACAGGGAGGGGGCCAGGACACTGATCGAGCATCTGCATCAGGCGTCCCCAATGCCTGTCTCACACTGGCGTGGGCATCCCTATCCCCACTGCATAGATGAGGAGGGAGGTGTGGGGAGGGGGTAGAGGAGACCAGTACGACATACTCGTCACTGCAAAAGGGACACCTGGGGGATACTGTTACCTACTCGGCATCTTCTCCCTCTTTATTTCTAGGAAACTGATTTTATTCCAGTACCCCTTCCCCCACACAGCCACATCGCTCACGGGCATGGGACTGATGGACTGTCCTTGCTAGGCACTGGTCCAAGAATAGGCATGTGACCTAATTCTGGAAAACGAGACCTGAGTGAGGTAAGTGTGCTGGGGCCCTTGGGCGAGAAGTTTTGAGGCTCCTTAGGGCATGCCACAGAATAGGCTCTTATCTGCCCCTGGACACTGACACGTCAGGATGGGACTGGGAACGGCTGTGGCCATCTCCCAGAGTAAGCTAATCAGAAGACAGCAGAGGGGAAGGATGCGAAGAACCCTAGTCCTTTTTTGATACTAAGTTATTCAATCAACGAAACCTGCTAATGATTATGTGAGTTGAAATGACATTGAGACATTTTGAGTTACAGCTTTCTGTTTATCGATAGCTAAAAGATCCTGCTACAAGAGGTGACATTTTTCTTTTTATATATATATATATATATATATATTTTTTTTTTTTGAGGCAGAGTCCCGCTCTGTCACCCTGGCTAGAGAGCTGTGGCATCAGCCTAGCGCACAGCAACCTCAAACTCCTGGGCTCAAGCGATCCTTCTGCCTCAGCCTCCTGAGTAGCTGGGACTACAGGCATGTGCCACTATGCCCCGCTAATTTTTTCTCTATATTCTTAGTTGTCTAGCTAATCTATTTTTTAGTAGAAATAGGAGTTGGAAACCAGCCTGAGCAAGAGTGAGACCCCTGAGTTCAAAAGATCCGCCCGCTGCGGCCTCCCAGAGTGCTAGGATTACAGGCGTGAGCCACCTCGCCCGGCCGACATTTTTCTTTAAGAAGAAGAAAAAGAAAAAAAACCAACTTGTCTGCATGGCAAAATGTTAACACTGTGATTGTTAAACCGAGGAGATAGATACATGGGGCTGATTGTATTAAAAAGAAAACAAAAGTCCCAATCCCAAAGGACTTATTTTGCAAGATGGAGTTAAAGAAAAAGCAGCAGTCAGAAAAAGCATTCTTAGCGAACTTCCCGTGAGCTTGAAATTTTTGCAGGAAAGGTGCTGTTGGGAAATGCTTTGATTTCCATGAGGGACACTCAGAGTTAGAGGAGGGGACTGTATTTCTATATACCTTATCACTTTCTGATGGCCAAATGGTCATGGACAAGAACCGTACGGCAACCACGGGCAACAAGCACACTGCAACGGTCAAGATGATGGTCAACCAAATGTACGGCTGTCTCAGGGCGTTCGAAGCTGTGCCTGGAGAGAACACGGGGAATGAATCACACTGGTCCTTCCATCCCAAGGGCACATTAATAGTCCACACTCCACAACTAGATTATTTATGGTAAAGACTTACAGCCCGATTGGCCTCCCCAAAAATATTCCATCACTGGCTCAAGAAATGGACATTTTAAAATCATTTCAAGCAAAATTAGGCAGCCAATTACTTTGGAAGAAGGAAAATGCACATAAGTGAGCACATAAGGAAAAAACAAGCACGTGTTCACATTGCATTGATTATTAATTAAAAAATTAGGCAACAGACTTCTGACTCTTCATGAATTTAAAACACTTTCTGACGTGTACAGTTTTGGTTTGAAACGCCAAATATTAGTAATAAAAACTAGCACTGCCAATACCAGGTGTTTCATAAAGATCACGTCATTCAATCAGTTCTGAGAGGTGCATGTGTTTTCCTGTGCCAAAGAAAAAACTGAGTTTTAAAGAAATTTGCCCAAGGTAACAAAACTAGCAATGGCAGTGCATGAATTAAAATCTCCTTCTGCCTGACTGACGCCATGCTTTGCCCCTGTAATTTGGTTTCTGAGTTTTTATGTCAGAAGTTATAATTGAATTCTATAATGTGATCACATAATCATATCCACTATCCAATTTTCAAACTATACTTAATATCTTCTAGAGACAAATTTATCACAATGTTTACTTATGCTCTATGTAAAAAAATAATGGTCTTTATATTTCAAATGTGGTGTTTACACTGCTAAATATGGATGGAATTATAAAACACTCCCCATGAGAATATTCTAAGTAACTGGGTACTAAATTTTTAAAACACAGAGTCAGGAAAGAAAAAAGCAATCATAAACAAGTGAGCTCAATCCCAAGAAGAAAAGGGTTACCACAGCAACTGTCTTTTACAACTCAATAACTGGTCATAAACAGCCTAATCTTTTACAGGAAAACTAGTGTATGGTTTTTTTTTTCCCATTGTGAATCCAAACTCTCAATTCAAAATAAGAATCTTATAAATTCCAGTTCATATGTTTCATTTATATCAGTTCATTCAAACATTTGTTAATTCATATATTTCATATAGTTAGAATCATTGGTCACATTATGATTGTTTTCCATCAATTTACTTATTATTTTGCAGACATATTTCCCTTCAAGCAGTCCCCAACCTTTTTGGCACCAGGGATTGGTTTCATGAAAGACAATTTTTCCATGGACTGGGGGGGCTGCATGGGAGGGTGTTGGTGTTGTGGGTGGCAGGGTAGTGGTACAGAGCTCAGGCAGTGATGTGTGGCCCATTTCCTAATGGGCCATAGACAGTACTGCAGTGTAGATGTAGACCACTTTTGAGTTCTAGAATTCCATCATACTGGTATTTTGTAGTTTTGATTAGCTAATTTAATATCTTAGGTCTTTGGGTTACTTCCATTTTTCCCCCTTTTTCACAATTAGAAACATGATGGTGGTCTAGTCTTTTTACACAGTACCTTGCCAAAATTTGGTGTGTTTTATCTTAAGGTATTTTCCCCAAGTGGAACTACCTGGCCAAAATGTATGGAAAAGCATTAGAGTCCATTATGGATTTTCAGATAATGTTTTGCAAAGATGAAATCATACTATAGTGTTACCAGCACTACATGTATACTCACTTTTCCAGTAACCTCCTAACAATAGGTTTTATGGAGAAAAAACAAAAGGCTTTTACGTAGCTTTTTAAAGCCTTAAGTTATCTAACACAACAGATGCATAATTGTATCTTATATCCTAACTTGCTTTCCTCCCACTCACATTACTACACTCTTAACCTACCATCACCATTCGATTTCCAGTTAAGACATTAATTTTCGCTAGCAATGATTTATACTTTGTGTATTTTTTTTTACTTACCCAGAAGTTATATCAAAATCTAAACTAAGGAAATTTGTACATTTTTGGAATTTAGAAAATACCAACCTGTAAATTGAAATGCAGAAGGAAAGAGAACATGTATTCCAGCACTATGAAAGTCAAACATGATGCCAAAATAAAGTGCAATGCTTCCAAAAATTGAAAAAGCATTCACGAAAGTCCAATAAGAAGTATCCAAGCCAATCTGTTGGGGAACCAGAGAAAAACAGAGCACTCATTTTGGGGAGTTAGATCCTTTATGTCTTGCTAAGAATTCTGAAAATAGGATGCAGCAACTTCATGCATGATTTGACTGGAATACTAGACAATCAGAAACCCAACCAACCCATCTTTGACTCAGGCAAGAAATAGAAAATGTACTTGGTGTAAAGGCAGCAGTCCCCAACCTTTTTGGCACCAGGGGCAGGTTTCATGGAAGACAATTTTTCTAAGGATGGGGGAGGAGGGAATGGTTTCAGGATGATGCAAGCGTATTACGTTTATTGTGCAGTCAAACCTCTCTGCTAATGATAATCTGTATCTGCAACTGCTCCCAAGCGCTAGCATCACTGCCTCACCTCCATCTCAGATGGTAAGGCATTAGATTCTCACAAGGATTGTGCAATCTAGATCCCTCGCATGCAGAGTTTACAGTAGGGTTCGCACTCCTATGAGAATCTAATGCCACTGATCTGACAGGAAGCGGAGCTTATGCAATGATGTGAGCGATGGGGAGCGGCTATAAATACAGATGAAGCTTTGTTCGCCTGCCTGCTGCTCACCTCCTGCCTTGTGGGCTGGTTCCTAACAGGCCACGGACCACTACCAGTCTGTGGCCTGGTGGGTGGGGACCGCAGATTTAAGGGATTAAAATAGCATTCACATTTTATAAAGTGGCAGAGGGGCATTAGGAGTCCAGTGGATGTGCTCGCCAGCCTACGTACAAAAATACAGGTACTAACAGAGACTGAATGCAGTCACTGAAAGCCACGTACCTGGAAATTGACCGTTATTACAAGAGCAGAGGCAATGGTGACAGCAAAAGACTGGTAGTCAGAAGGTGCCTCTCCGTCCTGGCCCACGGTTTGCAGATAAGCCCCAAGAGGTATGAAGAAGAGGATCATTGACGTCAAGACCCCGTGCAACAAGCTTACGAAGAATCTCCTATAGTTGAACAGTAAGTCTCTTTGTCCCACTACATATAACCTGGGGAATCGGAGGCTCAGTTTGTCACTCACGTCCTTAAGGAGAAAACAAAAGTAGAGTAGTGCATTGTCCATCATGTCAAACAAGTTGGAGAGGTGGTACAATTTATATCTCATAAAGAGTTGCAACTTGCTATTAAGTTTTAGGAAGGAAAAACTGAACAAGATGCTCAATCTTGCAATTTTTATGTGCAGAGATTGAACTCGTTGCTTTAGCCCACCATTACCTAACATTTAATTCAGAGAGAGGCTAGCTAGTTTCTTATTTGCTACTTAATGGAAAGAAAACAAATTTATTATTTTGCTACTTATAAAAAAAAATTAGTAATGTCAAAAAAATATAGAGGAGAGGCTATTTTTACCTCCTGAGAGAATATATTTATTGCAAATTCTTTGGGGAAAAAAATTTTCCTCATACAAGTTGATGCGTTAATTCTAAATTATTACTTTTTCTTCATTACAGCACTCTAAGAATTACTAATAGATAAAAATATAGATTAATTTGCAAATGAAACATAAGTTTTGGAAAATATTAAAATTTACTTTTAAAATGAATAATTATTATAGAGACAATATGAGTCCCTCAGGTGTCTTAACAGTAAGGTCTAATGTCCAAAAGGAGCATGATAAACACTTTTGTCAGTGAATTCAACTCAGTCACAGAAATCCTCCCCCCACCCCACCCCCCATGTGTCTCGTTATGCTGCCCAGACTGGACTTGAACTCCTGGGCTCAAGCGATCCTCCCGCCTCAGCCTCTGAGTAGCTGGAGCTACAGAGAAATACTTTCCTTTTTGTAAAACAAGCAGGATAGAAGTTACCCTTGTTGCCTGACAACAGAATTATAAAAGAGTTTACTCAGAAAGAAGCAAAACCCAGAAGAATGCATTGGAACGCTTGCTTGTAACTTCTCTAACAGGCACCCATCTGTCTGGAAGCTTCCCTCCCAGCGAGGCTCCTACCTGGTCGAGCAGCCCCACAAGTAGCACAGGCAGGCTGGAGTACAGCACGTTGTAGAGGGTGATGAACCAGTCCTCGTACGCAGTCTGTGAGGAGACGACAGAGGCTCCGTGTTACTGATAAAGCCATATGCCAGCCTAGTGGACACACACATTCACCTGCTTTCTCAAAGCAGGAACGTCCCCAGCTGAGGAGGGAGGGCTTCTCCTGCCTGAGTAAACACCCTTTGTCTACACCTCTAGAAAACATGAGGTGGTTTCTATGGAATGGGCAGAGTCATACACCTTTTTGCAGAAACCAATTCCCCAGCCCTGATCCAGAATAAGTCTGGGGGGATATACTCCAAAAAGTTTTTGGTAAGAGTCTATTCTACTTGAATAATGCTGGAAAAAAAATCAGTGCTCATTGTTTTTATACCCTTTTATTCTTAGTTTAGAATACATAAAATTGTTTCAAAAGCTCATAAGTACCATTCAAAATTTTTTTTAACTGTTTCTTTGCAAGGCCAACATTTCCATGAAAATACTTTGCAAAACAATTTGACTGAATATAAAAAATATGCTTCTGAAGAAAAGAAACACCACTGTGCATGCATCATTCCTTAGGGTGGGACAGAGGAAATGGGCTCACTCAGCACCAAGAGTTACATTCGGCCCTGCCCAGAAACAGGACAATGGCCGGGACCCTGCCTGAAGTCCCTCCTGGCCCTCATTCCTGAGACACCATTTGTCTCTGGCATCACATCAAAGAAGTTTCGACCACAGGCACTGACTTAGGTCCATATTTTATTTATGATACTTTTCTTCTGCATCACCATTTTAGCATATTAGATATGCCCCTTGCTCTCATTTCAGCAAAAACAAAAAACCAAAATAACAAATGGAGACATAATAGAACTATAACATCCACAATTTATATAATCTCTTTAGCTTTGGTCACAATATAATTTTATACTTTCACAGTTAAACAGTTTGTTAATGCTATTCTTAATGGCAAGGTAACATGGAAAAATAATCTAAGATGAAGACATAAACATAAGCAAATACCACCCCCCCTTTCTAAGGCAAAATAAAATGTTTTGAAAGCACCAGAAACATTTTATAAAAGTCATGACCTTACTTCACTATGCCCTGACTTTAAGGAGACACAGCACCAGAACTACAAATATAGAAGAAACAAATTGTCTTTTCAGAACTGGAGTTTTATTCATCTAAGAGCTCTATATCCAATAAAAAATAAGTGAATAATGTTATATATATTACCTGTGCAGAGTAGCCATTGAAGAAGGAGTACCAGAAATGAACCAAAGTAAATGCAAAGTTTTTGTAAAAGAAGTATCGTAGGAACTTGCACATCCTTATGTAAGACCACCGACCGTGCACCAGCAGCAGCCTCTGCAGATACCGGAACTGAGCAAAGGAGTAGTCGCTCGACATGACGGCTTGCATTCCTTCTTGTCCACTTATCCCAACGCCAATGTGTGCAGCTATGGGACAGAGAAAGCATACACACACTGTGGATCACAAGCTGATTTTAAGGCAAAACATCAGATGATAAAAAGCAAAACAGAAGACAAAGACAGACATTCATGGAATAATAAATACAAAAGCTCTTGCTCACCATCCCTCCCCCCTAGCTCCTGAACTCAACTCAAAGTTGGAATTACAAGTTGCTGAACAGAGTACACATGGTAGGGCCTCCATAAATATTTGTGAAAGGATCTCACGTGGGTGGTGCATTCCATTTGAGTCATCTGCCCAGCTCGTAAGCCGTCCATCCCTTCCACCCACAGGGTGAGCCCCAAGGCACCCATGTGTACATTGTGGCCCTGCCTCCTGGGCCACAGCTGTGTTGGCCTCAGGCAGATACGTAATCTGCAATAGATACTACAGACTGGCTCCCTCAATCTTCATTCTACCCTTGTTCTAATCGGAGAGGTAAGAAAGTAAATAAAAACCCTACGCTTCCCAGACTCCCCTTGCAGCCAGATTCTTTGTGAATTAGGTTCCACTGTTTAGATTCCCTTGTAACTTGGAAGCAGAAGTGAATCAGAGCCCAGCATCCCTTCCCTTTCTGGCTTTTTTGTAGCTAAGTCCGTATCCAGCTGCCCAGATGTTGATAGGCAGCTGCAAAGGCTTCTCCGTGGAGCAGCTATTTAAAGGAATCTCAAAGGTAGAAGCTCTTCCCGTGAGGGACCCAGAGGTTAGAGACTCAGCTCTGAACTTTCTTCTTTAGTCCATACAGAGCTTTTGAAAGTGCCTAGTCCCCTGTATGAACCAATTCTTGTTTAAAGTACCTAACAAGGGGTCTGTTTCCTATGCTAAACCCTGATAGAAAACCCAAGCTGGTCCAGTCTCTCTTGATATTCTGGAATTAGGATTCAGGTGTGCTTGCGTCTGGAATTTTAATGTGTAAATTTTGAGGTGTGGCATGGATATATTTCTTTCTGAAGAGTTCTGAGGGGCAGAGAAATAGAGCAGTTGAGAGAGAGAGAGAGAGAGATACACACACACAAAAGGGTTCCTGGTGCAACTCTAGGTCCTGGTTCCAGCATGTTCCCAAGGCCTAGTTTCTTGGGCAGGAGACATCTTTGGATATTTTTAAATGGATTGTTTTTATTCTTAAGCTAGCATTGGTTGTTCTCCAATACTTGTAATCAAAGGAGTTTTAACTAAGATACAATTAAATTTTCGAAGGCTTATTCATGGCCTTCCATGACCTTAAGACATAATTTTTTACAGGGGGATGTTTTCCAGAATGGATAAAAATTAAAGTAACAAATTTATTGATCCTTCCAATAGCCAATAAATAACATTTTCAAATTAGACAATTATAAATTGTATCTATATCTTAAAAGTCATGAACGTAAAGATTGATAATGAGATCGTTTAAGAAAAATGTGTTGGAGAACATAACCTATTATTCTCAGACCCCGACAAGTGACTGCCACCTCATCAGAGTTTCCAACTAAAAAGAAGCTTCAAAAATCCCACCCTGGTAACAGAACACAGGGTCTTGCAAATTCAAAACATAACTGTAATGACTTGTCCAAACCTAAGTTTTCAATAACACTTTGCAGTTCTAAAAAATAAAACAAATTACATCTCATCCAATATTTATGATCACTTTTAAAACACAAATAGTTCTTATGACCAGTTGTGGTTGCCAGACTGCTCTTTCCTACCAAACCGTGGCCTTCTTTCCTGAACAAGCCACAGAGGGAACTGCTGAGATTCTCTCTTGGCTCTGGGGGCTGAGGAAGAGCCCGTGCCCTAGGCCTGGTATCCAGTCCTTCAACCATTCTGCTGAGCAGACCAAGGGCAATATGTAAAATGAACATTGTCATGGTTCCCAGGGCATTTGAAGGTAACTAAACAGATACACTATAAAGCAATATTTGGTTTTTTTCCTAAAATCTGAGTTATAAGCACCTAGATTTTCTTGAAGTTGCAAAAATGGTGACAAATGCCTCATCTGTAGGTACTCCATAATTCCTTAACAAAATTATTATTCCATTAATACAGCAATAATCCCTTCTGCCTTTATGTCAGAAGCTTCAGGCACAAGAGAGGGCAGCCTGTGACAGTCTTTGGATCCTTGCTGGGGCAAAAACATGGCAGGTCACAATTCCCTCATTTCCACTAGACTACACTGCGAAACATGGAGCATGTTAGCAACTGGTCAGATTGTTTTTAACACCTGAATTTCACTCTATTCTACTACTTTATGGCCAATAAGTAAAATTTATTTCTGTATATTGTTCTTGATACCGTTGAAAGAGATGACAGCTTTTACAAAGCACAAAAAGGCATTAATGCTACACTTAGATGACTTCCAAGGACACCTCAGGGTTGCCTTCATTGTCATCCCAAATGGATGCTCTGTAAGTTATATATAAAAGCACCTGGCATACAACAGAGCTTAATAAAAGTTTCAGAGCAACTAAAGAACAGCAAGCCTCTATAAGGTTGTCTATATTGACTTGTACAATCCCTCTCGCTGTCAATTGGTGAGCTCAGAGGAAAAGGTTTCAAGTTTAAGTCACATAATCAGACGGTAAATCTCCAAAGCAAACCACCTCCCCCCAACATCTAGAAGTCTACATCATAACTGAATAAAAATCACATTTGAGTTCCTTGCCCTTTTGAAACAGCTTGTTCTGTTAAGGGTACACAGTGGAAAATAAACTAGAACTGCCTAAAGAGGAAAGAGAAATCTAATTAAGAGCAAGAAATGCCATTCGTAGGATAGGACAAGCACATGCAAAAAACAGCAGGGAGGAATTAAACAGGCAGTGGCCACAGACATACGCACTGATAATAAAAAAGCAAGACAACGTACGTCATATAGCTGACTCCTGTTGAGGAAGATAAAGTTGGAATATTCTTAGTATATATCGAGGAGGAGGAGGAGGAGACTCTAAGAAAAGAAAGAGATGGACTCATGAGTCACACAATAGGCTGAATTAACTCTAGTTGTATATAACGCATTCAAGCTACCCAGCACTACAGAACGTGGATATATAGTCACGTAATATTTCATCTTAACAGTAATGATATCACAGAGCTGGAGGTGACACTGGACATAATTTTCTTATTTTCAGATGAGAAAACTGAGGCCTGAGCATAAGTCCAAGGTGACACAGGATGTTGGGAATAGGATGAGGACAAATGTTCAGGTCTCATTAGTTTGGGTCTTTTCATTACAAGATACTCCCTTATAGTAACAGAGGGAGGAAAAAGGACCAGGACTCAGACACAGAGATGAGGGCCCCAGGTTTGGCTCTGCATGCTTTAATACCCACTGTTTCTGCATGATACGACTCAACCTTTAATTGTGGGGACCCTGGTCCTCCAACCAGCAAAAGGTTTTTGGCAGCCTTCCAGGGTGGTCAGGAAGACGGACGGTGAGACATGGAAACTTTACTTCAGTGCTACACGTGTTACTCTAAAGCTCACACCAGGTGACCCAGTGGTGAAGTTCCAACAGATTTACCAAAGGCAAGAAGAAAGCCCCAGAAAGAGACGCGTAGGTGAGGAACAATGATATTCTCAAAGCAGTATCAGAGAAAGTACAACAATTTAGGCTGAGCTCAGCAGAATGTTTTGCAAAGCTTATTAAGTATCAGAGTTCTTAATAAGCCCTAAAGAAATATGGGAGGAGAACCAAAGGCAAAAAAAAAATATATATATATATAAGATGTATGTAAATGGAGGAAACAAATAAGGGTAAATTCATGTACAAGGAGTTATCTTCTACTTGGCATCTATGAGGACCACTGTTAGGCCTGCCCTTTCCTCCCAGTGAACTGGGGGCTTCCTGGGGGAAGGGTCACAGGCAGAGTCATCATGGTTAAGTGCTTTGATTAAACGTCTGCCTTAAGAAAACCTGAATCGGGAAATCTGAAAAAAAATCTCGAAAATGTCCCTGTCGTTTCTCCTCTCTCGCAAGTTGGGTTTCACTGGCCGTCTGTGCACAACTCACTTTTGATCATGTTCACGTCGTTGGCGCCGTCTCCGATGGCCAGCGTGATGGCTTTCTTGTACCGCTTTACCAGGTCCACTACCGTGGCCTTCTGCTTGGGGGTGACGCGGCAGCAGATGACGGCGCTGCACTCGCAAGCCAGGTCCACAAAGTTCTTCTGCCGCTGCTCTTTCTTAGCTTCCAGCCTTCGTTTGCTTTGGGTCCGCATCCGTCTTTCTTCTTCTGTCCTCGGGAACTTCAGATTCAGAATCTTACTTCTCTTGGTCTTTTTCTCCAGAAGAATTTCATTCTGTGAAACCAGAGAAGGAAGGGATTACAGTCATTTTAGTTTTAACACCAAGGGCACCGCGACTGAGGTTTAAATTACGTGAAAGATAATTTTGGGGTTATATCATGGATTGTACAAACATATTTACAACAAATAAACTGATTTTTACAATCAAAATGTATGTTATGATTATAAAACATGTTTATGACAAAAATTTAGAAAATGCAGAAATCTATAAAGAAGAAAATGAAATTTACTCAACCAGGATAACCACTTTTACCAGTTTGGTATAATTCCTTTCATATATAATACGAAGTCTCAAACTTGGAAAGTCATACTTTAATTTATAGGCTAAGAGATTCTGGGGTTGGCAGTTAACATGCAAAACCATCTAAAATTGATCCAAAAGGAATTTCTTTTGTTCGAGTCAAAGGCACAGACAGAGCCACCAAGGGTACATACCAACCACGAACCGGTGATAATTAAGGCACGGTTTCCGCCAGAAGGGAAAAAGGGTTCAGGCACAGGGGGTGCAAATTTTGCATAGACTCCACCTCTATTCCTCTGGTTTTCCATCCTCGTGTGAAGAAGAGAACTTGGGGAAAATAAATGTAAGTGTTTAAAGTATAAGACATAAAATAGGCCCTTAACACTGAGAATTCTGACATTTTTTTTAATTCTTCCTCTATGAGGGCTCCGTGCTCTTGGTACTTCATTATTTTTCAAAGACAGCCTAAGGAAGATACAGTTGAAAATGTATACATGAGCAACAGAAGGCAGGCAAACTTGATATGGATTATAATACACTAGGGTGAACCCTACTTTACTGGCTACTGTTTGGCAGAAAGAAACTTGTTTCTACACTAACAAAATTATAGCTGCTTTTAGAAATTCTCAGTGCTTCATATCAAATTATTGAGAAGACCACATATATTAATAACACTTTCACGTGATAGAAAAATGAGTCATGAAACTTTGCAGTGGAAGGGACTTTAAATATCTTTTGTTTTTCTTTTTGGAGACAGAATCTGGCTCTGTCACTCTGGCTAGAGGGCAGTGGCGTCATTGTAGCTCACAGCAACCTCAAACTCTTGGGCTCAAGCGATCTTCCTGCCTCAGCCCCAGAGTGGCTGGGACTACAGGCATGCACCACCATGCCTGGCTAATTTTTCTATTTTTTTTTATCTTTTTGTAGAGACAGGGTCTCGCTCTTACTCAGGCTCAGGACCTTAAATATCTTGTCTAATCTCTTCTTGTTACAAAGAAGGAAATCAAGCCAGAGAGAGGTGATGTGATTTGCCTACAGCGAGTTGATAGGAAAACAGGAATGAGGACTCAGTTCCCCTAACTCCCTGCCCAGGACTCTTCCTATTGCACACACACAGCCATCATTCTTCACCTTCAAAAGAAGGCTTCTCAACCTTGGCACTACTGATGTCTCGGGCCAGATAATTCTTTGTTGTGTGTGACCACCTGGTACATCGTAGGATGTTTAGCAGCATCCTTGGCCCCACCCACCAGAAGCCAGTAGCATCCCTGCTCCCCACACATAACCACCAAACAGGTCTCCTGACATTGTCGTACATTCCCTAGAAGGCAAAATCATCCCCCACTGAGAACCACTGTACTAGAGGATTAAGTATCTAGTATCCTTTTCTACACACTAATTTAATTCTCATTTTTAAGTTGTAAGACAAATCATTAAAAGACTGAAGGAGATCAAAAATAGTTACCTACGCAAACCATTTTATAGGAATCATCATTTCAAGAACCATCTAGAAAGATGATTCATCTCTCTATAAAGGTAAACTTGGCCAAGAGCATGACCATAAAATTTACTACTTGCATAAATCATTTAATTTAGCTTAGGGCACAACTTTTCAAAAGAGACCAAAAATTTATTAAGGCCCCATCTACAAGAAGTAAACAAAACCATATGGTAATTACCCAAATTACTGGAAACTGAAAACTACTAAAGTACACATATTAAGCATTTATTTGTCTATTGCTACTTTTTAAAAACCTGAAAGTGCAAAGGGGTCTGAGGTATGTGCCTCTATACAAACAGAACTGGTTTCAACTCTAAGGCTGCTGATTTTGTCTGAGTTAGCAGAGTGTGGATATACTGGAATGACTCGCAAAGGCTCTACCATCATCATCATAAAGATGACTAATGACAACTCCCTTGTCATCTCAGCAGCCCCCGCAAGTGTGTATGTTAACAGCTTAATGTGACCTTGTGACAGCCAGAGAGAAGCGTTGTAGGGAAAAAGCTCGAGGAATAAATGGGACTGTCAAGCCATCAGGCAAGCACATCATGGTAACTGCGTGCAGCACATTTCTGGCTTCGTAACAAGACAGGGCTTCCTCATTACACGTTTCTAGGTCTGCTGCAACCCTGATTCCAACCTAACAAATGTTTCAGCATAAGCTCAGGTTGGAAACGTCAGGCCTGCCCATCTAGACCAGACCACAGACGACCCACACCATGTAACCCGCCCAGACATTTCCTTCTGGGCCAAGGTTGGTCTTTTTCTTCCCCTTCTATTTCTTTCAAAAGGTAAAATTCCTAGAAAAGGCAAACCATGAATATAATTCATATTAATTTGCTAGTGATATCACATGCTCACTTTCTTTTTCAGTAAGCAAGGATGGAGGACTTCTAAGACATGGAGAAAAATGGCCCCTGAAAGGCCTCGAGTTTCCTTAAAACTAAAATCTGTCCAAAATAAGGCCAAAACATGACAACTTGGAACTGCCTGCTGTTCTCTTGCTTCATTTAAACATGAAGACACTGTCCCAAGTGACATATTGTAGCTCCTATTTCTATCTGTTGCCTTTTACCGCTAGTCTTGCCTTTGTGAAAATGAGCCGTGACATTTGTCACACACTGCGGGCTCTTCACTTACTTTATATCTTCCCCATAGCAGATAGTGGTGTCTTCAGTTAGAAGTTCACAAGCAAATCCTATATTTTCGGCAGTTTCTACAACAGAATAAAATTAAGTCAAATGTTGTTCGTTCCTACTGTTGAATTGAATAATTGACTTTGTCTAGTACTGATGATTTTTTTCCCAATTCATGAACATAACCAGATTCAATCAAATATGCTGTTTTTCTATAGCAATGTACAGAAATCACATACAGAAAAAAAATCCTTTTCTTTATAATAAGTGAAAGTCAAAGTCTGGTTTGAGATATTTTCAATAATAAAATGTACTACTTTATCAAATATATGAAACTGGTTATTTACTAAATCTATATTCAGTAAATTACTAAATACACTCAGTTCATGTAGTTTAATCATTCTGTTATGGGGAGGAAAAAATAACCATTTCTATCAACCCTCACATGAAGATATTTTTCCCTTTTTTTTTTTTTTATTACCACCCATTTGGTATTTATTTAAGGTCAAGGCTGTGCTTGCCTTAACTTCACAGAGTATATAACCCATTGACGATTTCAGAGCAATAAACATTATCTCATTTCTTGCAGAAGGCCTGCAGAGTAAAATATCAATGCCAAATAACTACTTGTTAACCTCTAAATTTAGCAATTAAAATTTCTTTTCTTAAAGGAATTAAATTTTAACTATAATTTTCAGGCGATCAAATGGACACAAGAAAACCAAAGTTGCTTTTCAGGACTTTGTATTTTTCTACTCTATGCCCAACAAATGGCAAAGCACTGGGAGGACAGAGGGATGAGGGATGAGGGGGTGGCCCTTTCAGGACAGGAGCCCACGTCTGGCTGGAGAGAGAAGACCAATCACAATCAGCAATTCGTGGCCAGGAGCTAAATTATAAGGAAGAAACTGCTACTGAGGGAGAGAAAACATCTTCCTTCCAAAGAAATAGTGTTTGTATAGGATGGCAAGTTGGAGAAGGTCATCTTGGGCAAGGTAAACAGCAGCTATAAATACTTGTGAATGAACAGATATGCTTCCCTACACAATGAATTACCCTTTTTGTCTCCAGTAAGCACCCAGATCTTAATGTCAGCTTTTCCAAGTTTTGAAATGGTTTCTGGGACTCCATCTTGTAGCTTGTCTTCAATAGCTGTAGCTCCTAATAGCTGGAATGGACATTTTTAAAAAAAGGGATTAGCAAATAAACCAAAAGTTTTCTATACTTACAGTTTGCCAACCTAGAAAAAGAAGGGCTAATTATACACCCTGGGGTTGGTGCTCTACTGGGGCCAACAGCCAGTGTTGACAGGGAAGGCCGCCATGTTTCACATTCACCACAAACCAGCACAGCTGAACACTTTTTTCTTAAAGGATGAACTATTTAATTTACCAAGACAAACATGCAAGTAAAAAAATCAAGGACACTAAAAATATACTTTCCTTGTGTATTTGTGGCTTTACGAAGACATAAGCCAGTTCCAATACTAGCTGTTTGTTGAACATTTCCCATTGATCTACACTCTGTGACTGCTAGGTATTAAATTTTGAAAATTTTGAAGGGGTATATTTTTCATGTTTCAAGATTTTGCAAAATGTGAATCGTTTCAGTAATTCCCACAATGTAATAAGTAGACATGGGTTTGTCACAGTGTAAAAATCATAATGAATTTTAATAAGTGCTATAAAAATGACAGAATTACATTAGAACCTCTCCTAATGTTTTTTCTCTTTTGGTTTCTCGTAACGGCAACTTCTATTATGCTATTTTGCCAAACAAAAGAAATTTAAATGATCTACTTCCATTGTACCAATGTCAAATGCTGAGGTTAGAATTCTCTTTCAAGCATGAGATCAAAAATGTAATAAAACTTAATAAAGTTTGCAATTCTGTTTAGAATAACAAGAAAAAATTATTACAACTAAAACTCACAATTAAGTCTTTTTCAATCTCCTCATACACTTTATCCAGAGCTTCGTCCCGGTTGGTTGAGGCCACACTGGCAGCCATAAACTTTTTATTCCATTCTGCAAATTCTTTTTCTTCAATTTCCTTGTAGCAAAGGCACAGGGTTCTAAGAGTTTCACTTGCAAAGATCTGTTTTATCGAAAAGACAATCCACCAATGCAAAGAATAATTTTATGTAATTCAACATCAAATTAGTTAAAGGGAAAAGTCTACCTTTCTTCTACATCAAGCCACTAGAATCAAGAAAACCTTTTTCTCTTAATGACTGAGAAAATAAACAAATGAAGGGAGCTGCCTTGTGGTATAATGATTTAAACACAGACCTGACAATTTTATAATTTGTTCCAAAAAACTGTGATACAAATCTGATCAGCTATGAACTCTCAACCAAGCATTATTCTCTCAAGCCAATTCAAAAATTCATGAGCCATTGTTAAAGCTGAGGTCAAATATTTTAATGAAAAAGGGTATCTGGACATTTGCCAATAGTGAATAGATTTAAACCATTTTAAATAGTTTCACATGAACCAGTAAAAATCTTTCATTACTCTATAGTCACATCTTGTCTAGCCAAGACGGTAGAACTGGTTCAACCAAATGAGTGTGTGCTTTCAAAGATTCTTTGGAAAGTTCTGCATTTATTTGATTAGATTGTCATTGTTCACATCCTCCTGAGGACTCATGCATTTTAACTGCATCGGTGTCAGCATATAATCTTAAAATGTGACCTCGCTTAGTAAACAACATATATATTCATCAAGCTTCTCTTCAAAGGACATTTGGCTGGCTCTAAAACTCAATCAACCCTTAAAGTAAAGGGGGAAAACCGCCCTTTATTAAGTATCCACTAAGTGCTAGGAACTGTGGAAGATGCTTTCTCTTACAATGACCCTCCCTGGGAGGAACTGTCCCCCCTCTCTTTCACACGGAGAATTAATGATTCATATGATATATCGACCATTTTCCCCAAAGACACAAAACTAGTAAAGAGGCAGTATTGGGACGCCAGGTCCACCTGATCTCCTCCATACCTCGCTGCCCTTGTTATACAGAACCCAAAATGACATGCAGATGGGTAGGCAAGTCCAAAAACGCAAATTCAAGAAGCATTCTGAGTAGGTACAACATCGCTGGACTAGGTATATACAGCTTCCTAAGATAAGGACATTGAAGTCATTGAGACCACACTGTTTTACTAATAAAGGCATCAAAATTCAATGATCCAATGCACTGTCATCCCCTGTCATACACAGATGCTTTCTTTCCTTCACTCTACACCTGCAAGTTAGTGCAGTTCTTGGGGGCCACACAGATATCAAGACTATAGCTTAGTATGATTAGGAAGCTTGCTCAAGGTCACTGGAAGAGAGAGAAGCTGCTCCCGATCCTCAGTCTTATGTACCGTGTGGACCTAGATGCTGGAAAGAGCACCATGGTCACTTCCTAGAAGTCAGTGGCAGGGGCAGAACTGGAACCCAGGTGGCCAGATTCCCGCTTTGGCACTTTTTCTACCCAGCGACACCAAAGCAACAGTTAACATACAGCTTCTGCTCAAGCTTAAGAGATAGCACCAGCAAGTAAGGTCAGAATCTCCAGCAGAAGAGTAAAAGTGAGACTTACATCCAAGGCATCCTGTGTCTCTTGCTTTGTAGGATTCATTCGACATAACCGTTCATAAATTACAGTGTCAGCACCTTTACAATACAGCCTGATGTTGCCTTCTGGGGTTCGTACTGGTAGCAAGGGAAGGAAAAGCACACAACAAAGTTTTGATCTCTTAATCGAAAGCCACATTTATAACGTTCATTTGAAGTGTTGCTGTGCTCATAGATGTGTCATCAACACATCTAGAAAAGTGTTGCCGTCAGCACAAGTTGGTAAGTCACTACCTACATTGAAGACAATAGTGAAAATATAGATGAAAAGATTCCTTCACAGTCAGCTCGGTTTTCCATATCCTTATTCTTCCAACAAATATTTACTGACTCCCTGCTATGTGCTATGCCCTGCGCTAGCTACTTTCTTCCAGAGAATTTCCTTTGTGCATGCCAACCACCAGGAATCTTATTTATGAACTCACAGCTCTTACTGCCTTTAATACCCAGATCATAACCACTCCTTATGACCATCTCCTTGTATTTTTTGACCTATGCTATGATTTAACCATAGTATCTGCCTCATTGCTAACTAGATTTTAAGTCAAGGTAGATGGCAGGCATGCTAATCAGTCTAGATCTGTGTGAGGGACATGGAAAGCACTCAGTAAAACGTGCCTAATGAGAGTGTGATAGACAGTTAAACCAATAGTCATTGTTTTAAAAATATCATAGTGAAGAAGGCTTGTGGACACCACCTTAACCAAATGATCAACGTTAACATCCCCAGTGAGACAAACATATGCCTTCTGATGTGATACTGGGAGAAGGGCACAGCATCACTTATGGACTCTTCCTGCCAACAGTGCATAATCTTGATCTAATCATGAGACACCATCAGACAAACCCAAACTGAGGGACATTCTATAAAATAACTGCCCCAGGCCAGGTGCAGTGGCTCAAGCCTGTAATCCTAGCACTTTGGGAGGCTTAGGTGGGAGGATCACTTGAGCCTAGGAGTTCAGGGTTGCGGTGAGCTATCGATGATCCCGCCATTGCACTCCAGCCTGGGTGACAGAGTGAGACCCTGTCGCAAAACAAAAAACAAAAAACAAGCTTCCCTGTACTTCTCAAAAATGTCAATATATAAAAGATGAAAAAAAAGGCTGAAGGACTGTGGTTGATTCAGTTATGATCACCTGATACAACTTGCCATCTTGCATTGGATCCTGGATCAGAAAAACAAGAGGGAGGGAATTTCCTGGTAAAATCTGAAAAAGTCTGTAGACTCGATCTGATTCTGGCCATTAATCACTGTATGTACAAGTGGGTGTTCTTGTTCTTAGGAAACACCCACTACAGTCTTTAGGGGAAAGGGGCATCAGGTCTGCAATTTACTCTCAAATGGTTCAGAAAACAAGCTGTACATATAGTGAAATTGACAGAGAAAATGTGGCAAATGTTAACCACTGGTGGATATGAAAGAGTATACAGCAGTTCTTTAAACCATTCTTGCCACTTTTGTGTAAATTTGAGATTTCAAATTACGAACTGTAAACAATTCAATGCTAGGACGAGATCATCTTCTCCACCTGGTGGTCGGTCATGTGCCCGGACTGGAGGGCTGATTTTGGTTCATGAGCTCAGCCTTGCACGTCTCAGAACTCCTCTCCTGCTGAGTCCTCCCTTCCCTGCCATCCAGCAGAGAAGTGCTCAGAGGGCTCAAAAATAAGAGAGCCCATGTCTTAGGCAGTGCCACAAACGCCCACCTGCCATTTCAGTTGTGCTGTGCCTGCCAGCCCAGACTCAGCAGGCTGGTAGCCCATGTGGTTAAAGAATGGCGACAGCATCGGCAAGATTCAAATATGCCACAGCTGTCCCTCTGAGTGAGGGAGATGATGGAGAATGAAGAAAAAAATACCAGTTTCAATAAGTCTGTGGAAATCTTCCAGGAACCAAGTAGTTCGTCCATTGCCTGCTTCATCCTGGTGTCACTCAGTAAAACGGGCAACAGGCAACATTTCAATGAACGATTCACGAACATACTCTGAGGGAGACTTACTGATGATAGACATCCGCTTCCGGTCACTGTTGAAGTCCAAGATGGCGAGAACGTTGTAGGTCCTTTCGGTGCCCAGCTCGCTGATGGTGATGGTGTTCTGGGTCCTGGCGAGGAAGACAAAGCCGAAGTTCCTGGCAGCGTTGACCAGGGCGCCTTCGTCGGGAGAGGCCGCCTGGTAGTTGAGCTGACCTGACAAGGAAGCAGGAGAGAAATCTCAGAAGAGCTGGAAAACCAAACGCAGAGCTCCGCCGAGATGCCCACAGGGCTTAGGGTGTACAGCAAAGCCCAAAACAGGGCCGGGAAGACAAGTCCTTGACTGAAGGATTATGCCAAGATGAAAACTTCTTAGACTTGAAAGTTCTATTTTGAATTATAAACAGTTGTATAAAAACAACTGGTAAGAAAAAAATTCCCATGATCCCACCATCCAGAGGAAAAACCACACTGTTGACATTTTATCATACCTTCCAGTCCTTTCTAATTGCCCATTTCTATTTTTCCTTTTTTCTCTTTTACAGTGCTAGCTGAAAGCAGACAAGTCAAACAAAATGCCCATTTCTGAAACAGTTTCTATCATCCTGAATATACACCTACATTCTGATTATTTTAATGTATTTTGAGCATGTTGCCTTATCTTTAAAAATTCTTTATATTTTTTATTTTAATGAATGTAAACATGTTACCATTTTCCCATTACAGGCACTTAGTTTAGATCCCAATTTTTTTGCCCTCAAAAATAACATTATAATAACCTTTGTGTGTGTGCACAAAGATATTTCTGTCTCTAAGAACAGATTCCTAGTAGTGAATATATTGAGCTAATAAGAACACAGATAATTTTTGAGCTCATTGGTATATATTACTAATTTGTTTCCCAGAGAGGTTATACTAGTTTAACTTCCCTCTAGAAGGGTGTACTTACTTTACCATAGCTATATTCTCCTTTAAAAGAAAATTAGTCAATTTCATCAATAGCTTGATGGAAAACTGCCTTCTGTTCACAACTACTCTTCAGCAATAAGAATAAATCTCACAATGTTGCCTGAAAGAAACCAGACACGGAAGAGTACATACTCTACGTGACTCTACTCACACAAGCCAAAAACTGACAAAGCTAACCTGTGTCACACAAAGTCAAAAGAGTTGTTTTCTTGGAAGGTAATCACTGGAGGAGAACACATAAGGGACTTCTGGGAGATTGTTCTTTTTTAAAATCTGGGTGGTCATTACACAGGTGTACTCAATTTGTAGAAATTCACTGACTATATACTTATGTACATGTCTCTGTATACATGTTGTAAATTGATAAAAAGTTTAAATACTCTGCCTACCCAA
>CM052443.1:13199598-13222985 GCA_028533085.1 Varecia variegata | reverse complement strand
GGGTGGTCATTACACTGGTGTACTCAATTTGTAGAAATTCACTGACTATATACTTATGTACATGTCTCTGTATACATGTTGTAAATTGATAAAAAGTTTAAAAAATACTCTGCCTACCCAACAGCTTCTATTTTCCTCTGCTAGTTATTCTGCCTCAAAACAGAGAGAAAAAGCATTTCCATGGTCAGGTGAATTTCTACAGAAAAGGGCATTTAGTTTTCCAGCGTGGTTTGACCAGGACGCAGACCATGGCCGCCTGGGCAGCCTTTCACACCTCTGCATATCTGGAATGGTGGGATGCACCGGGGTGAACGGTGGCAGTGACAGCTAAAGGCTCCGTCCTTCCCTACTTCCTTCACAAACTGGCTCAGATGATTCACTCTAATTAAGTCAGTATTAATTGCTTCCCAATTAATAAAGATGATACTTTAGATCATCTATTTGTTCGCCCAGAAAGTCATATACAAGAAGTTATAAATGTACCTGCTAAATCTAGTCATTCTCCAAACATACACGCGCGCCAGAGGGAAAACTATTTCACCAAACTAAACAGCAACAGAGAGAGCAAAGCTGATCCCTTCAGCCATTGTAGCTGGTGCAGTGACATATTGCATAACATCCACTGCAAACTCCGTTCCAACAGAGACAAAATAATAAAAGGTGGTAGAGTTCCCATGAGTGAGACACTTATATCTAGAGCAAACACCTTGATATTTTTTATCATTGAAAAGAAAATCCTTCCATTACTTTCTAGCAATGGAATCACAGAATAGCAGACTATAGAGACGGGAAAAACCTCAGATTTGGTCCAAACTCCAACCTTATGTTTGCAGGAAGGCACTTGGACTGAAAACAATCTTCTGAAAAAAAAAAAAAAAAAAAAAAAAAACTCTTTACAGCACACATAGAGGCAACCAGAAAGACCTTTTCTTTTACAGACTACTTTGAGGATCATGAAACTGCTGCAAACAGTTTCATGGACCGGAATGAGTTTTAACCCACCAGATGACCTCGGGCAGGTCTCTCATGCTCTCTGGGTCTGAATTACGTTATCTGTAAAATTTGCAGGTTGGTCCCCAAGGTCCCTTCCAAGAGACCTGTTCATGGTACTTTATGGATCAAAGCCAAAACCAACTTCTCTAACCTCCTGCACCTTGAAATACAACTTGTCTCCATTCTTAGGTGCTTGAGCAATTGCCTATCATGTACTGGGTGAAGGAAGATTACCCAGGATGTACAACTCATCACCTCAGCTGACTGTGGGACGAAGAGTTGCAGAGTGTTAGGCTGGAAGGGACTTTGAACATCCAACCTTCTAACTACCACACTGATGAGGCTGGGGCCCAGACAGGGACTGAACTGGCCTGGCTCATCTCCAGCACGCAGTCCAGGGCTCTTCCTGTAATATCCCAATGGGGAAAAATAAAATAGAGACCAAAAGATTAATGTGCACTTACTTATGTTGACCAGTTAGCTCTTAAAATACCATCACATAACTCAAAGAAAAGTAGAATAATTTTACTAATGAGTCAAAACCTAAGGGAACCACGTTGCTTAATGGTATCGTACTTTATCCTTATGGTCTGAGTAAAATTTGCTTGGTGAGTCAAATGGACTTTGACCTGTGCTCCAATGATTTGTGACCTGGCGTCGTCCCTTTTTATCCTTCCTCATTTGTCTGCCAGCCTCTTCCATGTATCCACCCCAATTTGAACTCTGCTATCTCACTTTATTGCACTATGAGAGTCATCCTTAGAGAATGGGTTCCTTTGAAACTTGCTGAAAGATATCATTTACAGTTTCTACACATTTAGTCTTCATGCATATTCTTTCTCTGAAGATTTCATCCGTGCTACATATGAAATATCACAGTTGGGAACAGAGAGGGACTTATGTATGTGGCATTGGTTAAAGTAAGAAGTGGAGAATGGAGTGAAGGCAGAATGTGCTTCATTACAGACATACCAAAAGAATTCCTTTTGGTATTGTAGAAAGTACACATTTATCTATATAATTTATCATTACATCTGTATGTGATAAAATAACTAGCTTTCCTTGATGAACTTGCTGCAAGAAAGCTGGCACAGACTGAATCTAAGAATTCTGCAAAGGAACCAAGTCAGCCTGGCATGTTCCCATGAAATCCACGTTAATTATGTTCCTTCAAATGAAAAAAAAAAAAGCACCTTAAAGAGATCCAGGCTTTGGTTGAAATTATTTCAAACCCAAAATATATCAGAATCTAGTAAATAAAAGTATATGTCTGATATTTTGCAAAAAAGACTTTCCAAGTTTAAAATCCACTTAAAATGTAGATAAGATTTGACTTTTCGCTCTCACGAAATGCTAATATGATAGGAAGATTTCGATTCTGTCATAATTCGAGTCAATCATTTCTTTTAACAAGATTTCATTTACAAAGTGATAAAACACGTCTCAAGATATAACTATGAATAAGATGTAACTCTTCAGAGACAAGCAGCTTGTTTCATACTTCGCTATGCCATAAACCTGCAGTCCCCAACCCCTGGGCCACGGACTGGTATTCATTGGTCAGTGGCATGTTAGGGACAGGGCCCTGCGCCTGTCCATGGAAAAATTGTCTTCCATGAAATGGGGACATGGTGGGTGAGGTGGGTGGGCACAGCATTTCTTCTGTATTTATAGCTGCTCCCCATCGCTCACATCACCACCTGAACTCCACCTCCCCCGACTTCCGAGGAAAAATTGTCTTCCATGAAACTGGTCCCTGGTGCCAAAAAGGTTGGGGACCACTGCCATATACCATCTAGTGGCAGGTGCTGACAAATATTCATTGCATGTGAATGTGAGACAGACTTACGTGTACTATATAATTTGCATTTGAGCCATGAGTTACCTGGAAACTAAACAAACTGGTCTCCAATGCCAGAGGTGCCAGAGGAACACTCACCATCGTTTCTATCCACCATGACTGTGTGGCAAACCGCGAGCAAGAAGAAGAACTGTCGTACTTCCTGCTCCTTCCCGGACTGGATTTGCTCAATGAGATAATGGTCATAAAAGGCAAACTTCCCGTCAGCAAATTTGTTCCAGCTAAAATCAACTTGCTGAAAGAAATGGAGGAGAAAACAAAATATGATTTTAAAAAATTGTTTTGACTTAACAAACAATATGATGATTTCTTCAAAGCCACGTTTTTCAGTTATACAAAAATCACCTTAGGATTTTAGCACATTCTTAAGTGCCAAGAGGCTCGCACCTGTCTGAAAAAAAAAAAAGTGCCCTGTGGTGGGTTGAATTGTGTCCTCCCAAAAGATATGTTGCAGTGCTAACCCCTGGTACTAATGAATGTAGCCTCATCTGGAAGTAGGGTCTTTGCAGATGTAATCAAGGTAAAATGAGGTCATACTGGATGAACGTGGGTCCTAATCCGACAACTGGCATCCTCATAAGAGGAGGGAAATGAGGACACAGACGCACAGGGAGAAAGAACGCCACGTGACGACACAGGCAGAGATGACAGTGTGGCATCTAGACGTCCATGAGCTGACGAGCACCCAGGATCGTGGGCAACCACCACAAGCGAGGAAGAGGCAAGGACGGATCCTTCCTCAGAGCCTTCCAGGAAGCACGGCCCTGCCGACACCCGATTTCCCTCGAACCTCAAACAATTCTTTAAGGACTTACCTCTATTTTGTTATGATTGCGTTGCGAAGCATCCCGATGGTCTCCTGAGAAACAAACGGGACAAACTGAGTCTCCACCTGCGTCCAGAGGCCCCTCCCCACCTGGCCTTGCTAACATGGTGCTGCTGACCCCAGGGCGCTCCCAGCCTGCTTTCAGACAGTCCTCGAGTGAAGGATGGTTTTTACGTTTTCCAAGAGTTGTTAAAAAAGAGTATTTGATGAGGACTAATATGGCCTGCTGAGGCTAAAATATTTCCTATCTGGCTCTTTACAGAAAGTCTGCCAACGCCTTGTTTAGACTTTCAAATGCTGGGGCCTGTCCTCCTGTCCTCCTGCCACCTCCTCAGGGGCCTGAAAAGCACGTCCTTTGAAATGCTTTGCTGCCCCCCACTCAGAAGAGACTGCTGCCACGCCTGTGAGCCACTTCCTCAGCCCCTGTCCCACTTTTCTCACTGATGCTCCTTACGTGAAAACACACTCACAGTACACTTCAAGTGGAGGGTACTTACGTGTGTCTGTATCTCTGTAAAAACTGTACTATTACGTCTTCATTTAAAAGTTGAAGCACTATTTGAATACAGTATTGGCCTTAATATTGTTTATAAATATATAGCATATTTCAGAAAATTAGAATGGAAATCAACTTTTTAAAAAAATTATAGTGAAATACACATAAAAAAAGTTAATACTTTTTTTTTTTTTTTTTTTAAAGAGATAGGGTCTTGTACTGTTGCCCAGGCTGGAGTGCAGTGGCCCAAATATTTTTCAAGATTTGTTAAAAAAGAAGAATATTTGATAATATTCACTGTAGTCTTGAGCTCAAGCAATCTTCCTGCCTCAGCCTCCCAAATAGCTGGGACTACAGGAACATACTACTTCGTCCAGCTAATTTTTAAATTTTTTGTAGAGACAAGGTCTTGCTGTGTTGCTCAGGCTGGTCTTGAACTCCTGGCCTCAAGCGATCCTCCTGCCTCAGCCTCCCGAAGTGCTGGGATTATAGATGTGAGCCATCTTGGCTTGGCCAAAATTTACCATTTTAACCATTTTTAAGCATACAGTTCAGTAGCAGTAAGCACAGTCACCCTGTTGCACAACTGTTTCACCTTGAAAAATTGAAATTCTGTACCCATTACACAATAACTCCCATTCCCAACTCCCATTCCCTACTCCCAGCCCTTGGTAACCACCATTCTACTCCATCTCTGAATTTGACTATTCTAAGTGTCCCATATAAGCAGAATCACACAATATTTGTCTATTTGTGACTGGCTTATTTCACTTAGCATGATGTCCTTAAGGTTCATCTGTGTTGTAGCATGTGTCAAAATTTCCTTACTTCCTTTGACTGGGTGATATTCCATTGTATGCACGTACCACACTTGTTTATTCATTCATCCAACAGTGAACACTTGGGTTGCTTCCGTCTTTTGGCTATCGTGAATAATGCTGCTACAAACATGGGTGTAACAAACACCTCTTCGAGTCCCTGTTTCAATGCCTTTGAGTATATATCCTGAAGCAGAATTACTGGATCCCATGGTAATGGTATTTTTAATTTTTTGAGGCACGTGAGCCCATTTTTGATGCTGACCCCGCCCCATGCATGTGTCCCCAGTGCCACCCACAATGCTCCTCTGGCCCTCCACCAAGGAGTGCCCAGCAGCTGCAGGACTCTGCATGGGGAGGACACCAGCAACTCCGGGCAGGCAGGCCCCGGTCCAGGCAGTGTTCTGCACACAGCAGGCAACCCCCCTCCTCCAGCAAATGCCTCATGGCTTCCACTCACCATAAATCTGCCCGTTGATGCAGCACTTTTTAAAGGTCATGATATTTTGTGTGAGTGTCCCCGTCTTATCGGAGAAGATGTAATGGATCTGCCCAAGCTGCTCATTCAGTGTAGTGGTTCTAGCCTTTGCCGGTGAGTCCTTCTCAGCATAGTACATCTGCAGGTCCCAGTTTATGAAGTGACTCTGTCCGAGACGAATCACTTCCACGCTAGGAAGACAAAAGATTACATTTCCACAGGGAGCTCAGATATGAGTGGCAGGTGCTGGATTTGATCATCACTTGTGCAGACAGGAGCATGTCTACTGCTCTGGTCTGAATGTTGGCACCCCCTCACCCCCAATTCATATGTTGAAGCCTAATCCCCAATGCAACAGTACTTGGGGTGGGGGCCCTTTAGAAAGTGATTAGCCCCGCCCTCATTAATGGGATTAGTGACCTTATCAAAGCAGCCCACGGGAGCCTGTTTGCCTTTTTGCCTTGTGAGGACACAGCAAGAAGTTTCCATCTAAGAAGTAGAGAGCCAGCTATCACCAGATACCAAATCGGCTTTGATCTCACACTTGCCAACCTGCAGAGCTGTGAGCAGTAAATTTCTGCAAGCTACCCAAGGCTAAGTTCTTTTGTTATAGCAGCCCAAATAGACTGAGACATCTGCAAGGAGACAAGCCATGCACTCAGCCTCTGGGTTCTCCTGACTAAACACACCATTCTCCAGTTTCAGGGTCCAGCTGATTCTAGACTAGTAGTTTCCCCCCCAAAGTGCCTTGGTCTGTGTGATTGCCCACTCACTCCTGAGCACATCTGGCCACAGCATCCCTTGTTTAGAACACACGGCCCAGAAGAATGGGTGGCACAGTAACACTGCAGACAGAGCCAGAGGATACAGCAAGCCCAACTCTCTTTCTGCAGCTCCCTGTTGCAGCAGGGGGCAACTGAAATGGCTACTTGAACCCTCACCCCAGTGGCAGGGCAAGCAGGTGAGGGACCACTAGCTCACAGCCGGCACTGTGCTCGCAGATAGGGCAAAAGGCTTTTCGCAAATGCCCCTAAATCATGATCCCACACTGTGAAAAAGCATACTTAAAAAAAGAATTCTTATTAAATTATAGGACTCCAAAATAAGATATTCCTCATTTCAATTTTAAACTATAAGGGATTAAATATATCCCAGTTATAAGGAAACCGTTTACGTATCCAGCAACTGTTAAGTGGGCAAAGGATGCCTTTATGACAGATTACACAGATGCAAAAATAACTCTCACCCTCCCTCTCTCCTTTCAGTATTTCCTGCGTGCCTACTATGCACTAGACACCATTCTAGGTGCAAGGAATATGTCAGTAAACTAAACAGACAACATCAGTGCTCTTAAGGAGATTACCTTCTAGTGGAGACAGAGGAATAAATAAATCAGTAAATTGACAATATATCAGG
Organism: Varecia variegata; assembly: GCA_028533085.1. Lineage (NCBI taxonomy): Eukaryota > Metazoa > Chordata > Mammalia > Primates > Lemuridae > Varecia > Varecia variegata. Next base: position 13,216,097 of record CM052443.1, on the reverse strand, counting down.
GGATGAAAGTTCTCTGCAGAAAACCAAAGCAGGGTAAAGGGAGATGGCGATCAATAGGCAGGGGTAGTGGGAGTTAGAGCGGAGTGGCTTGGGACAGGTCAGGGAAATAAGATGCTATCTGAGTAGAGGCCTGCAGGAAATGAAGGGGCAGCAAATAGCTATCTCAAGAAAGATGTTCCAGGCTGAGGTAAGAGCAGATGCAAAGGCCCTGTGGCAGGAGGAGTATCAAGGGAGCTAGAGTGGTGGGAGCCCAGGGAGGTGGGTGGAGGTGAAGTAGGTATGGCAGGAGTGAGCACCAGATCACACTGGGCCTTGTGGGTGACAGCGTGGCCTCAGTGTGTCTATTCTGAATGAGATCAAAAGCTACTGTAGGGTTGAAGACAAAGCAGAGATACTATCTGGAAAGATGGATCCAACATGCTTTCAAAGGACTTTTATTTCCAAGAGAAATAAAGAAATCAGGCCACGGTGGAAAGTCGCTTGAGGCCAGGAGTTCAAGACCAGCCCAGGCAACATAGTGAGATCATGTCTCTAAAAATAATTTTTTAAAAGTAAAAAAAAAAAAAAAAAGATTCTCCACTCCCACTGCTTTGCTTGATCAGCCTTAAAGAAAAAAAAATTAAAAGAAAAAAAAGATATTGTATTTGTCACGTGATATACCTTTTCTTTCTTAACCCAAAACTACACAGTTTATTTTATAATATACACTGATAGTCTTAGACAAAATAATCTGTGTAATAGCTCCCTTAACAAAAGTAACTCTCATCTCAGTTTTTTCCAAAGTAGCTGGGGAACAGATGGCTACTCCAGGGCTTGCCTTCATGTTAAAAGAACAACAGTAATAAAATTAAAAATAAAACAAATGCACATGTAATAAAATTAAAATAAAATAGATGCCCCTCATTACAGGTGTGCATGTGATCCCGCACGCCTTTGGGCTAGTCCTTAATTGGAACTAAAACAGCCTCTGGCTGCTGAGTATATTTCAAGGCATGACCCCTCCCCCTACCAAAGGTCTAAAATCCAACTGGCCGGCCAGTGACAGTAAACTTGGAGAGGAAAGAAAGAAAAAGTAAAAAAGGAAGCAATATCACCAAACGAGGCGATTACCACTGGTCAGAAATATGGCCCTGACTCTGTTGCTGAGGTTGAGATGAGAGACACAGCATTTTGAGAGCGCACTGAAGGGCAGGGAATTTCCTTCCCACTCAGAGGTAGTGGCCAAAAGCACAGTGAGGTTTCCACCGCGGGTGCGGCAGGTGGCAATAAGGAAGATGCAGATAAGAGGTTAGGAAGGATCCTGGGAAGGAAACTCCGTTTCTCCATAACATTCTAAATCTTCGCCTTCTTTCAGGTTCTTTTCAAAGCCTGGGCTCTGGAACCCACTGAGAAGGAATCTTAGCAAGTGATCTTTGAACTTCCTTAGCCTTATCTCACAGAGGATGAGATAGAAGGTGCCTGGCACAGAGTAGACACTGAAATGTGAATTTCCGTTTCCTCTATTACCCTCAATTCTAAAAGGAAAGTTATTTTTTAACTTGTTCCTTATGACCTTTGAAACAATTATCGCTAGAAATGAAGATGCTACCCGAGCAAAAGGTAGTACATTCTTTTCGTAAAGCAAAAGGCCACGGAGAGGACCACCTTACCTGACATACAGAGAGATGGGCACCATGGTGTTAAGGACGATGATGTAGCCCCAGAAGTTGAGGAACCCACGGTATGAGGGTGTAGCGTCCTCTCCATCATAGAGGTACCAAGAGTAATTGCCAACTTGCGCTTCCCAGTAAGCATGACCAATGGCAAGGCCAGCAGAAACCAGAATAAGAACAACGAAGATCTAGAAGACATAAAACATTTGCATGTATTCTGGAGATGGACTTCTAACCCCATGCATTTCATAGGTGCTAATTAACCTTACCCAGTCTTTTATACGTCCATAATTTAGTAGTCTGTAAAAATAATACACTTAAAAGCAGTGCCATAAGAATGCTTTGGAAGTCTACTTGATTGCTATGATTAATATAGCCTATATCTCACATATAAGGTAAGATTTTGTTTCCAAAATTATCTTTCAAAAAAGAAGGTGGTATCTTACAGTCAAATCCTTAAAGACATGCATATTACAGGGCATTTTCTCAATTACTTTTACTGTGAACAATAACATACTGTTTGGAGGAGATACCTTACCTCAGCATGAAACAACTTCAAACAATGCTGAATTGAGATGCTTATAGAAAACATCTGATGGAAATTAGTATTATTATTATTTTTTTAAAAAGGCAAGGAAATTTCACCCATATCTTCTGGGTCATTGTTCTTGGGAGTATAATGTCACAAGTGTTGCATGACATTGTAAACAAGATCACTTTAGAAGAAATACAATATGTATTATGTTGTGGAAATTATGAGTATGTATTTATGGAATGAATAAAAGTCAACTGTCCTACTGGTACTTGGGGATTTACATGTGGGAATAAAATTTCCAGGGACACATTTAAATTTCTAGACACAGATTCCAAAAGTGCTACATCTCAAACCAATTAGGCACAGAGGGAGATGACGGATCTTTGTGAGTGCGCTAATCATAACCATGATAACGACACTGACAATCAATGTGAAAAGTTCAAATAAAATTTTCATGAATGTGAGAGCATAAGAAAAAGTTTCTTAATATATTACCTTTATATGGTTTTAAATATGTATATGTCATCAAAGAATAAGTATCATTATATAAGTCTCTAAGAATGTATGCACTCGAACTAAATGCTAGAAAAAAAAATCTCCCTGGGCAATTGAAGGACTGCTTACTATTTGGAGTCACAGTACGGCAGAAAAGAGTTAACACAGCAGGCCTGAAACTGCTTCCTTAGAAGAGTCCGGCTTGCAAGGTTGGCCCTTGGCTGGTATCTGGGACCTCAGATTTGGGGAGAGTTTCCCGATTCCTTATTCCTTATTCTCTGATAAGAAATAGTTCCACCGGGCACGGTGGCACATGCCTGTAGTCCCAGCTATGCACTGTGCCTAACTGTGTAAACAGCGTCGTTTCTGCTGACCACCCACATTCTCTTTTGGGGACTCTGGAATTTTGTGACATGCCAGACAGATGGTGCCTATGTGACCACCCAGTTAAAAACCTGGACACTGAGTCTCTAATGAGCTTCCCTGGTATAGACAACATTTCACATGTGCTCTCATCAATTGTTGCTTGGGGAGTTAAATGCCTACTGTTGTGGCTCCACTGGGAGAGGACTCCCGGAAGCTCCTGCCTGGTTTCCTCCAGTCTTGCCCCACGTGTCTTTTCCTGATCTTGCTTTGCATCCTTTGGCTGTAACAGACAGATACAGCCATGGGTCTGACTATACGCTGAGTCTTGTAAGTCCTTGAACCTGGGAGTGGTCTTGGGGACTCTTGGTACACCTTATTTTTAGCCTTGCCTTGCACTTGGATTTATACAGTGTATGCTGGGGAGGAAAAAAAAAAGGTTTGCTTTTGAGAGAACCATCTCTATGGGAAAGTAATGGTAATAAAATCAACCCTACACTGACTTCAGGAGCACAGCCCCACTGTTTATCTAGGACTCCTGGTTTTCCAACTGGTCATTCCAGTGAGCTAAGCACTCGGGGAACTCTACAACTTCCTAAGGGGATTTTCCTGTTAGAAGTATGGCATTCGAAGCTTGGGGTGACCAAGCACATTTCTATTCCATCTAAAGAGGTAGGATTTCTTTGCATTAGAAAAACACACAACAAAATTAGAGCCAAAGACAACAGTTCAGCCTCTCATGTGAGATGGGGAATAAATACCGTGTAAACCATGTAGTTCATCAAGTAATCAATTTTAGTTCTTTTAAATCTGGTTTTCCCACTATTCTTCATTATTTTAGTGTCAGCACCTAAAATGGAAAATTCAACGTGATCAACAATTGGGAAGATCAATTCAACAGCCTGTCAATAAAATTACTCTATCTTTGGTTCTGATGGGGAGAGGACAGAAAAGCAATGTCTCCTTTAAATCTTTAAAGCTCCTAGTAGAACAATTTCCCAAGAAACTCCAAAATACCTGCAAAAATGACCAATCCATGACAGACATCAGTGTTCCTAATTACACAGCCACGTAACAGAATTTTATCAGCATCCAAAGGAAAACTTCTCTTTCTCCAAAATAGTGTTCCCGTAAACTTATCTAATCGGTTATTAGGCTCTTCACATTCAATAAAGCCTTAAAAAAAAAAAAAAAAAGGATAAGAGTCACATAATTAATCACATATGAATGATTTTCTGGTTTTAAGCAACAGGAACTGAATTGAGCATCTAAATTTAAAACAAAATAAGACAAGTTTGGTACAAACCATCGAATGTTGCCAATGTATCTTCTCTTTGGAGATATTGGTCTGTGATTTCCAGTGCCATTTTGAACTTTAAATTGGTTTCTCTAAAGGGAAGGGAGAAAAAAAAAGAATTAAATGAACAAATTTTGGAGTTCAAAAGAGAATATAAACATAGTCCCACAAAGTAACATTCGGCATACCTGGAAGTAAAGGTTAAATAATTAGCTTTTTCTATTTTCAAACACTCTGTTTACCTTGGAACTGCAGGTTTAGGTGAGGTTATACCCTGAATTAGAGAAAATTCCTGACCTTGGGAAATGTCAGTCCCCTTCACTGTTTGCTGTTGTGAAGGACAGAGGTACCCACGAGCTTCCTTCTCATTAATTTAACCCCTTACCACCTGCTGGGACTACCAAACTGCTGTTTAAAAATGTAGCTTCTAGTCTTTAATCACATGAAGATGATTCTATAAAACATATTTGTTACAGAAATTCTGTTTAGCCTCTGTCAACTTATTATTTTCCAGAGTAAATAACTGGGTCACATATTTGTGAAAGAATTTTACTCGAGAAAGGAGGCGGTAGCTTCACTCCCAATACTCAGCATGCCCCACCCACAGTGCAAGGTCAAGTACCTGCACATGGCACGCAGAGGCAGGCTAGGGACACGTGCTCTCGAGAGCAAGGACCCCTTCTCACGACGGACAGCGTTTAACAGGTTTCACAAATACCTACTCGGGAATTTCCATGTAGTAGGAAGTTGACCATTGGTTCTCAACTTCACCATTCTGTTCTGACAGGGCATGTTAGAATTTTCTGTCTTTGTAAAGCTTTGGAATCTCTTACCCATGGCAAAAATAGCTATTTTGTAGTTAAGGTTGAATAGTCAACCAATAGGTCTATAGAGCAAAGACAGACCTAATTTTCATTTGCATGATCTCAACTCTCCATAAAGCAGAGTTTGCACATCTAGGGCATGAGGAACAAGGAACCAGGGAGCAGGGGCCCATGTGCCACTCCCTGTGTGACCTTGGGCCTCAGTTTCCTCATGGGTCTCCCAGGGTCACTGAGAGGGTTAAATGAGCTAATATGCAAAGTGCCTGTAACCTTGTAAGTCCTCAATAAATGTATTGAAAACTGGTCAAAAACAGAACTTTATTTTTTTAAATGGTAGCATAATAACCAAAACAAAAGGAGAATTCAAAATTGATTATTGGCAAAGACTTTAAAAAAATCTTTTCTCTGAAACAGATAATAGTCATATTGTCTGCACACTGCCCAGTAACTTACAAGGGACTCGGACCTATGCACGCCCATATGATCTTTTACATTCCCTGAGAGGTGGGAAAGGCAGGTACTGAGAGCTCCGCTTTACAGATGGGGGAAAGAAAGGTCCGTTCACTGGGGACGCTGCTGCACAGACAGCAAGTGGCAGAAGCAAGGCCAGATGTCATGGTCCAGGTGCATGGGTTTCAGCGTAACGAATACGCTGTCAGAGGTCAGCTTTAAGACGAGCCCATCAAAGACACTCTTACCCGTCCAGTACTGCCGTTTCCACATAGCAGAGGCTGTTAGGTTCAGAGCTGGATAGCAGCAGAATGTCGGCCTGTTCAAGGCAAAACAGCAAAACACATCAGTACCACAGAGACGTGCCCACTCCCAACCCCAGGGAGAAACGGAGCGTGGGGTCTGGGGTAGGGGGGAGAGCAAGGAATGAGAGAAGCAGAGCTCGTTCACTCACTGGAACAGAGTCATTTTTTTTCAGACGAATGACATCTCCAACTTGAATGTCTTTCCACTTGGCAATTTTAAACCTAAAGGTTAAAATAATAGTTTATTGGGTTTTTCTTTTTTTTTTTTAAGTTATAGGCAAGAGAATTATTATTCTGTCTGGATATCAAAGATTCTGGAAAATGTATAAGTCATAGGGAAAACATTTGCTGAAAGTTCACCCCTCTAATGATGTAAGCACACCAAGTGGGCATGGGAATTGTATCACCCTGAGGGAAGTGATGATGGCGACGACTTTGATGTGTTCTTGCCATCTAATTTACGTAAGCAGATGTTAATCGGGGACAGCAGAGAGACACTTGCCACACCCTTTTGTTTTTGCTGGTGTCCGGCTCCCCTCCCTGCCCTCTTCCTCCTTGGTTACTGGTCACTTACTCAGTGTTGGTCCCAGGGTGGGAACACATACGTTGTGGCTTCCACATGGGCCAGCTAGAGTCCTCATGGGCCTTAGCACTTGCCTCTGCTCTATTGTTTAAATTATCTTTTTAATGAGTATCTACCACTTTTGTAACACATTTAATAAGGCTATTAATAAAATGTAAAATAAAAAGATGACTATCTTCAGTATTAAATTCCCCAGGAAACAAATACCCATTTAAATTTCTAAAAAATCAATATTTAAAAAAGTTTTAAACTATAATACTCTATTTTAAAGATTTTCACATATACAAAAGATAGACCTCACGGACATGAAGAACCTATCATAACTAATTCATTTTTCTGGAGGCAGAAATCTAACTACTATGTTTGTTTCCCATTCATTTATGGATAAAAAACCTGGAGATTTAAAATACATTTTAAATATATGTTTATATGCCTCAGTTTCTCTAATTTTGCAAGAGTTTAGTACATAATTCTTAACCCCAGGATTTTTTTTTTTAACTTGGCTTATTTTTCAATAAATGAAACTGAAGTTTTTTTACATTTTCATATTTCTAAAATTGTAGATTAGAAATTTGCATGAGTCTGAAATCACAAATGGACAAGTCAGCACCTTGTGAGGGCTCTTTGGGAGCACTACGGACAATTCCGCTGGACTCTCCCAGCTAATGCTGTGGTTTCCTCTGAGGAGGCCCCTGTGCTGTGCCACACATATGCCCACGTTCTTGCAGGCTTGACCTCACTTCGGGGGTTTCTGGGGCCATGGCCCTGTCGTATATGCAGCCTCGACTCCCAAATCCAAGGCGACTCAGAGCTACTCTTTTCCCGGCATAGTTAGCTCCGTCTTTTTAATGAGTATCTACCACTTTTGTAATACATTTAATAAGGCTATTAATAAAATGTAAAATAAAAAGATGACTATCTTCAGTATTAAATTCCCCAGGAAACAAAGAGTTTTGGGCAAAACAGAGAGTGTGGGCTGGCTGTGAATCTCACCACGTTCCCAATGTTGACTCTAAGTGGCTTGCGTTCAATGAAAATTAAAGGAGGCCACTGTTTTGGACTACGCTTCTGTACTAGGCCCAAAAAGACCAGACTAAAAGCCAAAATGGAGTTGCCCATGCTGAGGTTCCATGTCACCAAACTGAAACCGAGTCACTGGCCTTCTGAGAAATCAAATTTCCCAAACAGGGTTAGTTTCTGTAGTGATAATAACGTTCCCTCTGCTTTAATCCTTACCAAAAAAATAACCTGAAGTAATCTGATGTTAACACCAATCAGTTATTTCTCTATTGTTCTGTTTTCCTGTTCCCACCGTACAAGGAAAGTAACTTTCAAATGACTAATATGCTTTTTTTGTTCTTGGTTTTTGCTTTCTTCAGCCCTTCTTTGTCTATAACACCAGGCTTCTCTGCCAGGCTCCCTGGAACACTTATTCTATTTTACAGAATGAAGTGTTGCCCAATTCTAGAACCATAAATAAAGCCAATTCATATCTTTAAATTGTTGTCATTTTGTCTTTTGTCTACCTCCTGAAAGGTAAATTTTGGAAATCTACCTATTTGCAAATGAAAAAGCTATCTAAACATATTCATGGCTTGGTGTAGACTACATTTGAATTAGAAACAGTGACAGACGGCTGCAAATCAGGTCATTTTCCTCAGTGTTGACACATAAAAAGTCTTTGAATTGGGCCTTAGTCACTATTTTTAGCACCTGAATTTGCAGTTCTGCCTTGAGGCTTTAAACAACTCATTACTGATTGCTGAGTTGGTACTTCACAGTCCACTACGTTAATGTCACAAACATGTACAGAGTGCTTTCTGTGTGTCGGAGGTAGGACAGTACCCTCAAGAAACTTACAGTCCAGGATAGAAGCTTTTAATAAAATTCATATAATAAAAAAAAAAATGAAAACAACATGCTCTGAAAGTGTAGGGAAGGGAGACATCACCTTAACTGGGCGATCTGGGGGAAGGTGTCAAGACAAGAGTAAAGCTCTGAAGAGGATAAGTTTGAGAGGCTGAAGGAGTTGTGTAAACAAGATTTGCTGATAACACAAAGCTCCATCAGGAAACAGCTCATAATCCGACTTGAGTATAGCCTCAGGGCCATAAATGCGATGCAATTTTTTTTTTCTTTAATGTTAGGGGTTAGGGTTAAGGTTAGGGTGTTAGGGTTAGGGATAAGGGTCAGGTAGGATTAAGGGCAGGTGTAGCAGTTGGGTTAGGGGTATCAATCCTTTGTAAGTTAAGAGAAACCTTTACAGTTAAAAAGCTAATGTACTAATAGACATCTACATCCTAGTAGTTCTCTCTAAGTAAGTTACTATACATCTTTATACATTTTATCCTTGTAGCTAAGTTACAAATTAAAGGAGACACAGTACCTGCCATCCTTAATGACTTCACACTTCCTATTGTTGACTTCCTTATCCATTTTATGGCGGGCCTTGAGAAGGGAGATGAGGAAACACTGTTTTAATCATCTCAGTATGTAAGGTATGAACGCCAAATTAAAATAAGCTCAACGCAGGGAGTAGAAAGTTGCACGAGAAACCCTTACCACATCGTCCACCAGGTCTTTGATTGCAGTGATGCCCAGCACCAGGAGTAGGGGCACGAGCGTGGTGTACCATGCCAGGGTAGAGATTTCAGGAACTGCCTAAAAGAAATAAAAAGGCTTATATATGTGCCCACGAAGGCATATCGAGCTTGTGGGTAACTGATTGTTAATTCTAAGCTTGCAAATTCTAAGTCTCATCTCCATCATCACACAACTCTACATCCTGTAGAGCAGGTAGGAAAAGGTATTTAAGCATAATTAACTAAGAGCGGAGGCACAGGGAAAGTAGTCCTTTCACTTTTAGGGAATGCACATATAGTAGGCTCTATGCATCAGGTTGTTCAGCCAGTGGTTTCTGAGGATCTAATGTTGGAAGCAAAGATGGCAGGAGGTAGTGGCTGCTTCTGAAAGCTAGTGATTACGCAGGGCATCTTTGGCGGCTCTCAAAGACAGCGCTTCCCTTATGGTCAGTGTTATTGGTCCAGACAAGAAAAGGGCTGGCCTTGCAGGAATCCCCACTTCCATCAAGACAGCCCCCAAGTTTGAATGAAAGATGAGAAACAAGTTTAATAAAGAGCTCTTATAACTATCCTATCAATCCCTGGGCCATATGATGGAGTGCTTAAAATGATAGGCTGTGGAGTCAAACTTCTGGGTCCCAGTCTGGCCGAGCTCTACCATCTATGGGCTGTGGGACTTGGAGCAAGTTCCTTTAGCTCACAAGGCCTCAGTTCTCTGCAAGTTGGAGGTTACCCCAGTACTTATCTCAGAGAGTACAAGAATTAAGTGAAGTAATACCACGAGCAAATGGCCATCTAAGGCTCTCACTATTACCCTAATTTGGATGGCTTCTCTTAAGAGAAGATCATTGAGGTGTGTATAGAAGAGAGAAAAATCACTTCTTCCCACAACACAGTGAATATGTGAAACTCTCCTCTTCCCTGCTAGAGAGAAGTAAGGGGAAAATAGCCTACTTACCATCCAGCAGCACCTTCTAATTTGTAGTGTTGACCTCTACACACGCCTGTCTAAATGTCCCCCTCGATAACAGGAACATCCTTTACTATCAGGTCAGCAGGACTTATATTTTACCCAATCTGTTGAGTATCCATTTCTCCCCAGTGTCTTCTCCCCACACATCTTCTAGTCCCACCCAGAGACAAATGCTACCATTTTCATAAAACCATAGAGGGTGAATCCCAGCAGGTGGGACCGTTTTCCAAACTTCATGCTTGATGTCAAGAACCTGACAAAGTCACGTGGACAGGCTGTGCCCTGTCACCTGCACAGCAGGTCCTAAAGGTTGTTTCTGGGCACTGATTAGATGCGTACAGATCCCTTGATTACAGCGACAGTTCCTACACAGACGACAGCATGCTTTCCGGATAAGTGCATGCTTTGCCACAATTAAGAGAAAAAACGTTAGGGAAAACTAGGTCTTTTCTAATGTAAAACCATTTCACAAACAATAATTTATGGAGATTTATGACCAAAATATTAGTAGGAATCACAAAATTCCTGAGGAAATTAAGCATCTAAATACAAAAATAAAGGACAGGCACAAAAAAAATAGGTTTCATTTTAAGGTACAAATAATTTTATAAAGTGAGGCTTTTAATTTTATCTACTTCCGGGAAACCAGGGGTTTTTTTTGTTGTTTTTTTTTTTTTTGAGACAGAGTGTCGCTTTGTTGCCCAGGCTAGAGTGAGTGCCGTGGCGTCAGCCTAGCTCACAGCAACCTCACACTCCTGGGCTTAAGTGATCCTCCTGCCTCAGCCTCCCGAGTAGCTGGGACTACAGGCATGCACCAGCATGCCCGGCTAATTTTTTCTATATATATATTTTAGTTGGCCAGATAATTTCTTTCTATTTTTAGTAGAGACGGGGTCTCACTCTTGCTCATGCTGGTCTCGAACTCCTGACCTTCAGCGATCCACCCGCCTCGGCCTCCCAGAGTGCTAGGATTACAGGCGTGAGCTACCGCGCCCGGCCCGGGAAACCAGTTTTAACACTCACGTCCGTGTGACATCAAATTTTTTAAAATACAGAATTAAAATAATGTCTATTGGCTCCCTTCTCCTTGTTCGTTTAACAGATTGAGCCAGTTCTGTGCATGAAGCCCCGTTCCCTTATGTATAGAACCCTGATGCGAAACAGTTTCACGACTATTCACATGATGTGTGCCTATGACTTAAATGTTACTGAGTCACCCTAATTCAAAATAGATTTAAGATAGCAAAGGGCATTACCTGCAAGATAAGAAGGACCAGGAAATACATATTGGCTGCTCTCTTAAACTGCTCAAACAAACTCACTGGTAGAAAGGTAAAGGCGTTGTACTTGTATGTTTTAATTGCATTATTCTGTTGGGAAAAATAAGAAAGTCATTCTAAAGGATGTTGCATTTATCACAGTGTATACACACCTGCAAAAAAAATCACTAAGTCCCACGGCCTACAGTGACACAGGAATGTAACTTGCCAGTCAGAAAGACGTTGAGGTTTCTTTTAAGCCTCTAGCCAAGCTTCAAAATGACCACTTGGAATCTTATGTCAAGACAGTAACAAGATACAGACATCAGACCATGACCAGATGAAGCCTGCTGTCAGATTCCTTGATCCATTAAAGCCTCTTAAAAACAGGCAGACATAAATGGGGGCAAAACAGGAAGAGGAACACTTTTACTGAAGGGGGGACTGAGGCCACTGCATAAGAAAAAGATGCTATTGTGGGTTGAACTGCATGCCCGAAAAGGTATGTTCAGGTCCTGACCCACCTGTGAAAGTGATCTTATTTGGAAACAGAGCCTCTGAAGATATGATCGAGATGAAGTCATACATGATCAGGGCGGCCCTGATCCAGGGACTGTGTCCTTATAAGAGGAGGACAGTTGGACACAGAGAAACACTGTAAAGACGGAGGCAGAGACTGGAGTGATGTGTCCACAAGCCAAGGCCTGCCAAGGATTGCCAGCAACCACCAGAAGCTAGGAGAGGCCGGGAACAGAATCTCCCTCAGAGACTCCAGAAAGAACCAACCCTGCCTTTGCCTTGACTTCAGACTTCTGGCCCCCTGAAATGTCAGAATAAATTTCTGTTGTCTTAAGCCACCTGGTTGTGGCTTAAGACTTTGTTATGGCAGCCCTAGAAAACTAAGACAGACATTTTACAACATTTAAGTCCTCGCTTAACAGGTATGCTTTATCATATTTCAAAGGTAATAAGCATTTTTTTAGGTGAAAATATCTTTAAAGTCTCTAAAGTCATCCCAGGCAAAGGAGAGGAAAATAATTTATTAAGATTATTTTCAAACATAAGGCTTCTGTGACTTTGCTGGATATTCTTTCACAAAACACTTTTAACAGATTTGCACATACACAGGGAAATTTTCAACTTATATAATTCTGTTTTGTTTTGTTTCGGGTTACTCCTAGCCACCCTAAGGGTATAGGTCAACAAAAACCACATTCTATAGAAATAGCAATGATTGCCAGTAGCCCCAGGGTGATGGTTCCCTGGAAGGCAGCTGAAGCATGAAGCTACAAGCATGCCGGCTACTGGAAAAAACTGGGTTTTAATAAAAGTAATTTAGGAAGTTAAAATGAACTTACCGCGTATTTACTCTCCTTAATGCAAAGGAACTTTGTGTTCATAAAATGAGGTTGTTCATGGTACTTCCGATCATTTGCTTTGACTTGCCATGTACACTCTTTAAAAAAGAAAGGAAAAAAGTTGGTAAGTAGAAAATTAGCATGTTTTTATGAGCTGAATTGTGTCCACCCCAGATTCATATGTCGAAGTCCTATCGCCTCCCCTTACCCTCAGAATGTGATCTTATTTGAAACAGGGTCACTGTGGATACAATCAAATTAAAGTGAGGTCATTAGAGTGGACCCTAATCTGACTGATGTCCTTATAAAAAGGGGAAATTTGGACCCTGAGATAGAGGGCAGGAAATGTGGAGAGGCACAGTGGGGAAATGGCCACCTACAAACCAAGAAGAGAGACCTAGAGCAGATCCTTCCCTCATAGCTGTTGGAAGGAATCAACATCTCCATGCCTTGATGAAGACATAAGTGTATCACTGCTATGAATCCTCAAGGCAGGGATGCTATAGACTAACAAGAAAACTTGAGGACGAACCCCTTTGGCATTAGGTCCTCCATGGACATGCATACTGGATGAACTTCCCCTGGGTGACACACAGACTGGGTGAACCAGATTTTGATAAATCCCTCCCGGCCAAACTGGCAGAGGAGAGAAATTAACAACTAGTGTGGCACAACCATATTTAGAAATGGGAATATATTAAAGAATATTTATAAAAATTATACAAATATCAATCTTATTACTACAATGTAGTAATAAAATAATAAAGATATTATACTCTTAAAAACATCATATTTTTTAAAATGACTCATTTTTCTAGACTCCTACTCCATAGGAAATATGGATAATATTGTAAGAGGAACAAGTGTAGACTGCTGACGAATGCAAATATTAACTTGATTATTTTTTAAAAACCACAATACCATTATTGGGCATTTTTCTCGCATCATTGGCTGCCACTCATCAGGTAATCATAACAGTTGTGCTATTACAAATGAAAATGTCCCTAGCATCTCCCTAGCTCAAGAGCAATTTTATCAAAAGGGAAAATGAAAGTGGAGTCATGAAACCACTCATAAGCACTGTGATAATATACGCAATCAGAACATCTCATTCCACGCAAAACGGAAATCTAAGTGAAGAAGGTAAACGTGACATTTTATAGGGTAATCTCGATCCATTCTACTTTACGCTAATTTACACATGAGTGTGTTTTTAATGGTTTATTTTAGCTCACAGATGACCTATGGCACATCCCAGCCACCAGTGTTCTAGAACACCATTGAGAACCACTGTTCTAGATTTTAAGGAAGGCTGAGAAGAAAACCAGACAAGATTCCTCGAGGAGAGAGAAAAGGCCAATGATAAGGGATAAAAGTCAGTCTTGGAAATACCTGGGAGGAAAGAATAAGCCGCCCTGTCACTGAGCTGGACAGAATGAGCTTTCTCAGCCTCCCTCTACTCACACTCGTGGCTCTGCAAACTCACTTCATAATGAAGCCCTTGGCCAGTGGGGGCTCTGTCTGGTCCTAGCGTTACACCCTCAGCCCCAGCCCGCTTGGATGTGGGTGACCCAGAGAAGGTGGTACCTGACTTCAAGTAGCAGCAACAAAGGGTTGCCAGAAATGACTTCTGTCTCTGTTTTACACTTTTGCTAAGATCATGGTGAGTCTGGAGAAAGTAACCAATAAGTCTTCATCTGCAGTCAAGTGATCAGTAACCCTATTTCTAGTTAAGGATCCTTGTTTGACCTAATTCAGACAAATCATGGGGCAAACAAATTGATGTCTTTCCCTGATTCTTCCCTGAGTTTTGAGCTAATTGCTAGAGCAGGATTTTAATCAGAGCTCATAAAAATGTGGAACAGTATTCTGTGGTCAAATACACCTGCAGAAGACAGCATCCTGCATCCCTCTCTTGGACATTCAGTAGACTGGTTGGTACATTCAAGGCTCTGAGAAGTCCTGTAGCAAAGAAACTTGTTTAATCCAGCCTTTTCAAAATTAATGTGACCACAGGCACTTACAAAAAAAAAAAAACCCACAGAATACCTATTAATATGGGTTGAGAAATGCCGCACTACACCACATGCCTTTAGGAAGGACAACAAAATGGCACTTGGAGGAATTGGCCTTTTTGACCAAACATTTAAGTGTGCACTTAGAAAAGAGAACTTTATTGGACACCCGGACCACAGGGCTAATTTACAGAAAATGTAGGTATCTTGCCCCATTGTCTAGAATGGAAATACTAACAAAGAAAAAAGAAATAATAAATTTACCAGCCAAAAAATGCACCTTCACCAGGTGGCCCTTTGGCTAAAAGCTAGAAAGCTAACTAACAAGCACTGTGCCAACAAAGCTACTGATGCTTGTGTCCAGAGATGCGTTTAATAGCCGCCACGTGTGGCTCAAATCACCCCCTAGTCTGGTAACCGTTTGTGTCATCGATACATCTAAACACTGCTACGTGACGTCCAGGGTGTTCCCACGGTCGCTAAGTCCTTTGATCACGGCCATCTGGACGGGGCCGTGGGCTCACACTTGCCCCTCATCTTCTCGGTGCTGGCTCTGGATTCTCGCTCACAGATCTACCGCCAGCAAAAACGCTGCACTGCTTGGCACAAACCACAGCAAACCAGGAGAGTAAAAAGGTCAAAAGTTTAGCACTAAAAAGGAACAAACCCAAACAGTCAAAGAGAAATGGGAAAAGGACACAGTTCATACAAAGTGAAATTCAAATGGCTCCTAAACACGTGAAAAGACACTCAGGGTCATAAAAGAGAAATGCAGTTCTTCATGGAGGTACCAACTTTTATCCCCAAATGGCAAAATGTCAGCAAAGAGTAAAGAATTTGATGACACTCTGGATTGAAAAGAGAGCAAAGAAACAGGTGCTCTGAGGTAGACTTTGGGGGATAAATTTGGCCATGTCTCAAAATTTAATATATATGTGCAATGACTGAGCAAGTTCACTTTTAGGAATTAGCCCCTGTGTATGTACTGCAGGGCTACTCAGTGTAGCTCCGTTTATCAGGAAGATTAGAAACAACCTAAATGCCTACCAGAAACAGCTGGTTAAACATCCATATCAGTAAAAAAGAATGAGGTGGCTTAATATACATGATAGGAAAGTGACCCAAATTACACTGTTAGGTGACAAAAGCAGATGAGTGTCAACCATCCTGTGTTTTCAGCTATTGGTGATGCACAGAATTAATCCACATCATGGATGCACACACATGCACACGTGTAATCTATGGGTATAGAAGTGGTGCTGGCTGGTGGGCCAGCAGCAGGTACATTAGGGGAGAAGAAGGCCTATTCTGCAGCAGAGGCTGAACCTGGCTGAATTCGTTTTTTTTTAAGACAGGGCCTCACTCTGTCACCCAGGCTGGAGTGATCATAGCTCACTGCAGCCTCAAACTCCTGGGCTCAAGCGATCCTCCAGCCTTAACCACCTGAGTAACTGGGACTGCATGCGCATGCCACCACGCCCAGCTAGTTTTTCTTACTGAGGAGAAAGGGTCTCACTATGTTGCCCAGGCTGGTCTTGGATTCCTGGCCTCAAGCGATCCTCCAGCCCGGGCCTCCCAGAGTGCTAGGATTATAGGCGTGAGCCACGGTGCCCGGTCTGAATTTATTTTAAAATATGGATTCTTCCCTTGCCTCACCCCAAACCTACTCTGTATCTCCAGGGGCTGGGCCCTGGTACCCAGAGAGTTTTAAAAGCTTCACACATGGCTTTGATGCACAGGCAGGGTTTGAGAACCCCCAGTTGGTGTGAGGGCGCATGGTGACTTCTATCAATAAGAATCTACTTCAG
>CM052443.1:13177041-13199098 GCA_028533085.1 Varecia variegata | reverse complement strand
AAGAATCTACTTCAGAGACGTGGGCTCCAAACTGGCAGAAAGAAAAACAGCAGCTGAGCTAAATCTCCACGAGCAAGAGCTTCTCACCCAAGGTTTGGCCATAAATGACATTACTCAAAAGAAAGTTTTAGAAAATGAGACGTCCCAGCCTCATCTCCCGGCCACCATAACTGACCACTCAGTGCAGGAACACGTCACCTTACGTTATAAGCTACCAGTTCTCTTGAGCAGTCCTCGAGACTGAAGTGGCGGCAGTTTCCTGACCAGAGAAAGGAAATAAGTAGCCAGAGTGGAACTTCCACACGTGGTAGGTGTCAAAAGCTGAAAATGCATCTGATGAAGTGGAATAGCTCCCTCCACACATTTCAGGGATTTCCTGGGATTTCCATGTTTCGATGGGACAGATTTATCTGTGGTGTGGCTCCAAATAAAAATTCATTCATATATGCTGTAGGAACCCACATCTTTAATTCCAGATTCTTTTATGAAGCTATCACTTTCATCAAGTATACAGCTGAGCTTGTTTCACGGATACCATATCCAATCCCCAGTTCTGCCAAGAGAAGGAAGAATTTTCTCCATGGCCTGATGCTCTTGCTATGGTACCTTTAAACCTTTCCTATGAAACATTCCGTGTTAAATACTGTCAATCAAAGAGCATTCTGCCCCTGAACAGAATTCTGAACAAAATTCTGAATTAGGAAAGACTTTTCAAGAAATACAATTTTGCATTTTCAAGTACAGGGAGCAAACCAAACCGGTCAAGAAGAAAGGTCTTTAAAGACTTCTCTAGTGGTCAGATAGAGGCAAATGCCTGGCCTACAAGCTGCTTACAGACATGTGTTCAAAGGCACCATGATCTTGTTCATGGTATTATTTGGCTTTTTATTTATTTACTTACATACTTACTTACTTATAGAGACAGGGTCTTGCTACATTGCCCAGGCTGACCTCTAGTGATTCTCCCATCTCACTCTCCCGAGTAGCTGGGACTACAGTCTGGCTTTTTTTTTGAACAAAGATAAATGACATCGGAGCCTCTGTCTGAATCATCTTCAATTCCAAAGTTGTCAATTGAGAATTACTCACTTCCAACATTCAGTAGTCACACATTTTTGCTACCCTCGCAAGCACAGAAGGTATAAAAATTGGGCAAGTGTGTGGCCCCAGGAAGCCCAGGTGCTGGGGGGTGGCCACGCCATGTGGGGGTGTAGGGCATGTGCCTCCAGGGGTGTGGGGCACTGATTAAGCAAGTGGGTAGTACTCATATAAAAAAAAACCACTGCCTAAACTCACCCTCTAAGAACATGCCACTTATATGGTTGCAGCAAAAACAAAAAGCAATCAACTGCTCTAAGTAAGGATTGCAGTCTGGAAACAAGCTCAGGGCTGTCTGTTACCTCGTGGTTAGGAACTGAAAATTCTGTCACTTCCTAGGGACAAGGCTATACCTTTCTTGGTCATTTCTAACCACTTCATCCTCTCTCTGTATTTGCCAGCTAACCCAGCAACACAAGTGGATGTCCCAGATTCACCTCTACCTATTAGAAAATGTCCCCAATCCTAAACCCAGCAGCTCCAAAACCACCACCCTCTCTTGGACCTGCAGGGGCCCTCCTGCTCCGTGACCCGCGGAGACAGAATGCGTTTCCCACAGGCAGCCACAACAGCATCCCCTGCTCTCCTGCAACGTGACCTTGTTCCTCCCTCACCAAGAGGTGGCCTCTAACTTCCCTTCCCTTGAATCAGGGCAGGCCTTAGTGACTTGCTTGTGACCAAGAGCATGTAGCCGAAGTGATGCTGCCTGACTCCCGAGGCTCAGTCAGAGAAGGCCACCAGCTTCTGCCAGTTCCCCAGGTGGCCTCTCCTGGGACTGTCCCCTGGAGCTCAGCACCACACTGGGAGAGGCCAGGTTCCCACCCAAAGGCCCCGCTGAGCCTTCAGTCATCTAGCTCAGGCGCCAGGTATGGGGGTAGAGAAGCTTCCAAATGAGCCGGGACTCCACGGTTCAAGTCACCTCAGCCATCACAGAGCAGAGGAGCCCGTCCCCGCCACGTCCCGAGTTCCTGGCACAGAATCTGCAAACATCATCAAATAGTTATTGATGCCCAAAAGTTGGGAGTGTTTTTTCTCTAATATTCAGCAACAGGCAACTAAACTATCACTCAGGTGCCTGAGCCACAAATTGTCCCTGAGGCCTCCTCTTCCCTCACCCCTCACATCTCATGAGACTTGTGAATGTGAAACTCTTATGATCTGTCCCCTTCTCGCCATCTGGGCCACCTTGGTTTAGGTCCTCGCCATTTGTTTTATGTGGATCGCTGTCTACTCCCTTCTCCCCATTGTTGCCAAAGTGGAATTTCTAAAATCATGTACCCCCAAAATATCTGAGTGCCTACCGTGTGCTCTGCATGGGACAGACACAGCCCCAGTTCGCATGAAGCCCACAGTCCAGTGGGGGAGAGATTCTCCAGTCACACGGTCGTTCCAGGACGTGACCATAAATGCCATCAGGAGGACGATGGGAGGTTCAAGGGTTTAAGACCACACAACAGGGGGATCTGGTCTAGCCTGGGGGTGGGGTCAGAAAGGCTCCTTTAAGGAGGTGACACCTAAGTTGAGAGCTGAAAGGTAAGAAGGAACCCTGGGACCTGGCTGCTCAAGGCAAAGGTGATAGAGGTGTAGTGTTGTAGGGGTGGGACAGGCTTGAGTGACCTCGACACGGAGGACAGGACAGGGCAGCTACAGTGCGGTGAACAAGGCCGCAAGCAGGCAGCCCAGCCGGGAGGAGGCGGCAGGGTCCAATCACACTGGCCTGAGGGCCTAGGAAGGAGCCCAAGTACAGTGAAAGCTTTTTCCACGATGAAGACTGGGTCAAGAGGTGCCACCACGGCCCCGGAGTCTGCTGTGGAGCGGGCTACTGCACACCCCACCGTGTTATTTTCATCCTACAATGCTCCTAGAGGCCTTCAAGATGGTGCCCACGCTCGTTAGCACGCTGTGCTCTGCCTCGCCCTCTAGGCGCTCTGCTCCTTGCAGCCCTCCTTATGCCTAGCACTCGCTGCTGCCTCAGCCTGGACACGCTGGGGGCCATTCACCTCTTGTGCTCACCCAGAACTCGGCTCAGGTGACCTCACCTCCAGGAAGCCTTCCTTGACCAAGAAGGCCTCTGGAGAGTTCACTTAGTCCCTTGCCCACACCTCTGTTAAAGCACTCCAGTGCATTCACGCACAAGTACCTGCCCAGCCTCTACGACCTCCCAGGCACAGAACTGGTGCCCTGAAACCAACTCAGAATAAGACAGATCGGACCCCAGGCTCTCACAGCAGTTATAGATTACCTGGAAGATGGGTGATCTGCAACAAGTCACTCTTTTTAAATTGCACCAGGATAGCTGCTGAAAAGAAGAGGACTCGTGCTAATCGTCTTCTCTTCTGATATCCTCATTCCCCTGGCTTAACTTCAGTTCCTCCACGCGCCTTGGCACGCCACCTTCCCTCCTGCCACAGAGCCTCTGTGTGGGGTCCCCCCGCTCCCCACGAATATCGCAGCTCAGGGACGCTGATTTCTGAGGAAGCCTTTCCCAACCCCTGCTAGGGCAGTCTCCTTTGTAATTCAGTCCCTTAGAAGGAAGACCCAGTCCAAGTCACTGCATGAGTGAGGCTTTCTGGTTTTACTGCAAGCTTTAGCTGTTGATGGTGTGGGCATGGGTGGACTCTCCCGTAGATCCAGGTGTCTGCCTTTTCTATTTGGAAAGACCTGATGCAGGTGTGCTAAACCGTCTGTGACCCAGTCTGAGGTTTTATCTGAGAGCCGCTGCAGCACTAGAAGGCATGGGGGTGGGGCAAGCACAAGTGTCTACAGGTCTGCTAAAAACCAGAACGCCAGAGAAGGCTGTATGAAAAGGAAAACCTTATAAAGATGGCACAGGCAGGGGTGACACCAAGTCACCAAAAAGATCCTCAGTATGTGGGCAAACCGATGGCTGGAAAAACTGTTATTAATCTATCCATTGTACTTGGATTTGGGGAGAAAAGGATCTGTTAAAAAGAATCACTCTCCAGCTTCAGCCTAAGGGGCCAGGAGAACCCAAATACCCCAAGGGGAAGAAGAGGGACCAGGAAGAAGATCTGACGACAGACAGACGGCAGATGAGGGGAGACACCTTGGTTTGATGTGAAAGATAGTAAGGGAAAACTGGGGGTGGGGGAACATTTAATCGGTGGAGGGCAGGAGCGTGGCCACCAGAAGGAAGGACACACGGGAAGAGAAAACATGTCAGAGGAAGCAAGAGGTGGGGAGATGGTGGTTGGTAAAAAGCTCAGTGGACTTGGCACCTGGGTGCTGGGTGACCTGTAAGCAAGTGTCACCTGCATGATGACAGGAAAGCAGCCTGAGGCAGCAGGCAGGATTCAGGCAGGAATCTGCTGCAGGACAGGGAAGCTGTGCGTGCACCTGTAGGCCAGCCAGAGCCGGGAGGAGACAGAGTTAACAGACAAAGTTGCAGGGAGGCAGGAGGCAGCATTCTCATTCCACGCCCAGGCTTGGGGGAGCAAGCCAACCTGCACCAGCCCAGAAACTCTCTCCAAGGTGCTCACTTCTTCCCAAGGACCTCATCTCTGAGCTGGCTCCCGACGGGCACAGAGTCGCCAAGGAGTCGGTCTGGGAGCACCAGGCTCATGGATGGAAAGCCGACAAAACAGCATTCCGGAGACGGGGGATTTTAGGGACCTCTGGCTGACCAAAGTTCACCTGGTTTCTTTAAAGCTCAAACTTCTTGGATCCTTTTATGCTAGCAAAGGATGCTTAAGTTCCAGAGAGGGATGAAGAATTCTGTTTCCAGTCTCAGGGGCCACAGAATCTCTGTGTCCTAGAGCACGTGGCGAACACATTCTGGGTAATATTGTTCTACCATGTTCACTGGGAAGCAAACATGCTCGTGCGCCCTAGCACCAAAAACATTCCCTCTCATTTCTGCCAATCCTCGCTCCAGCTAAACGAAGGGTAAAGTCACTCGAGTGAAATCTGTGGGCTTATCGCTTCCTCCACGGCACATTCTAACAGCGTGTTTGTGCTTGTTCTTGGTTCTCACGGCACACAATAAAGGCCCTTCAGCTGAAAAGTACTTTCAATGGGTCTCTCAAAACACTTGTTTAACAGGAAAGCTCAGATGGGCTGAGGGCATTTTCTTTCTTAAAAAAAAAAAAAAAAGAAGAAGAAGAAGAAACCAACTTTCTGTGCTACGATGATGTCATTCAAGGAATGACTGCAGTTCATGCCCTCTCAGGCCCCGCCCTGACGGAAGGGGTGCTGGCCTCTGGTGTCACTCAGCCCGATGGCGCTTCACAGAATGACTCACGCTCTGATGTCTTAAAAAACTGATTCTTTGAAGGAAATTATCTGTGATGTGAAATGTCAAGACAGACAGATGATGATTTAAAAAAAAGAAAAAGAAAGAAAAGTCAGGGTGACACCAACCTTAACTGGGAAATTGCCCAAATGAGAACATGAGCAGAAAAATAGAAGAGGGAGGGGGGGACAGAGAGGAAGAGAGGGAGGGAGAAGGGAGGAAGGCAGAGTGGCTGGGGGGTTGCAGGGCAGACGTCAAATGGGAGAAAAGAGGTCTAGCATTTACTGAATGTCCTCTGTGTGTTTGGGAAGGGCAGAGAGAAATGTTAGACTAAGAATTTTTGTAAAAACTCATAGGCAAAGTCATTCGACAGGGTTTTTGAGAAATGAGAACCAACCAAATCCCCTAAGAATAGAAGCCACCCTTGGAAAAGATTATGAAGAGCCACGATCCAGTCTGAGCTCCCTCAGTGCCCCTATGATGAGGGTAGAAATCTACATGAAATATGACCAGCAAATATGACCGCCAGAATGTGCAGGCAGAGCTGGAAAAAAACAGAGGTGAGAGTTTCCGCCCACTACATGCTTCCCTGGCATTTCTGCAAGCACCCAAGCCCGATCCCTCTGCCGTGTCCTGGTCCACGCATCTGATCGCGTGGCACCAAGTACCAACAGCAGAGTTCACCCTCACCCCCACGGAGCCAATTCTGCTGGCAACCCATCAGATATCTGCACAGGGTAGAGATCCCAAGATTGTGATAGGAGACTCACCAGCGCCACAGGGCAGGAATGAGGAAGAAACATGTTTTATTCACGATTTGGGCAATCAAGTAGAACTCCCCTGCTAACTTGTTGAGTTGCTTAAGCTTGTCCCCGGTCCACCAAGATCCAGTCTGGACCTGTTACGACAGATGCCACCTCTTCCTGTTCACATTGGTGGACCATTCCATTTTAATTTCACTTAAGTATCATAATTTTAGTACCTTCTGCTTCAGGGCAGCAAGCACTTAAAGCTCAATACTCAATAGCTTAAAATGACAAGCAGAAACCCGTGCTAAGGTCTAATGCATCTAAATGTTTGATGTGGAAAGGTGGGGAGGACATGCAATATACATGGGTCAATGGCATCCCCATGTCTGGATGAGATGGGGTGCGCCATGGACATGTGCACCCTCCACACTGAGAATCTCCCTACCCTGGAACGGGCAGAATCACCACAGAAATGGGATTCCGTGGTGTGTCACTTTCTCTGTAGGTGAAAGCTGTTAGAAAAAAAACAGCTTAACCAGGCAGCAGAACCCAGGAGGAGTACCGAGAGGGCAGGCCTTGGCATGGGGCCGAACAGAGGCTTCCAGGAAACCTGCAAGGGCAGAACGGCAGTGACAGATCTCAGGGAGAGCAGATGAAACCCGAGGTTATTCTGAGGGAGGCCACAGGCAAGGCATGTCTGGGGAGCTAGAGTCAGAACACTGCCATCGCGACTTCTGGGAATGGGAAATGAAAGTTCTTCGGCTGGAATTCAAGGGACCATGGGAGGAAATATTGTCAACCTGGTATCTGGAGCAAATCTGGGGTCCGAAGAGAAAAGGCTCAGCTTCCTCATGGAGAACAGCTACAAGAGGAGCCCACATTTGCCAGGGTGGGAGAACCAGTAGGGAATGAAACAGAAAAGCCACAGGCGAAAAAGCATAATGGTAAAAGTAAGCCACGTTCTGCTGCCCCGAGTGACGTACTGTCTGTGGCCACTTTCACACAACACTGGCAGAGCGGAGTAGCTTCGACAGAGACCCTGTGGTCCACAAGGCCTAACATGTTTACTCTCCGGCAGAAAGTTTGCCAAGCCCTGGTCTAGACCCTGCCTCTGAAGCTGGCCTGATTCTGGGCGGATGGCACAGGTTGCTGTATAACAGGTCCCTTGTGGCAAGCCATAAATTTCCTGCTAGAGAGCCCGTGCCATTCTATATTCACAAATGACTGAACAAAAGGTAGGTACCTCCAAGTTCCTTCTAAAGTAGCAGGGGGCACAAGAAGAGGCAAGCTGAAAATGCTAACAGGCTCAAAGCTGTGTCCTGGTCCCCAAAAATGCAGTCTTTTGGGGACTGTATATTACTCCCCAAGGGTCCACACATCTAAGATATCTTTGAGAAGCTGCTGTCACTGAGTGGCACCCCATGCTCTGTGGTCCAAGAAAGAAGAGACAAAAGAAGTGGCATGGATTGGCTGATTTGTTAAAGTACACTACTTTGAACACAACTTAGAGATTATCCCGTTATATTACTCTTGTTTATCCATTGGTGGGTACGTGAGCATGCACACGTACCCACACAGGTACAATTTCCTTAATAATGACTCCAAATTAGTTAATATATATGTATGAGTGGTTATTATATAACATGCCAACAATTGAACAATACAAGTAATTTACATCCAAAGACTGATATGTATATACTTTTTAAATTCCTGGGCATAGTAACATGCAAATTCTTGCACATACAACTCGGCTTTAAAAATATACACACTAAGAACTGGGCTCAAGGCCTCCCTAGATTCTTTAGCCAACGTAATGACAGATAACCTATTTGCCTTAGATTATTTACTGGCTGTACAAGGTGGTGTTTGTGCAATAATCAATAAAACTTACTATAAAAATATAGGCTGGGCGCAGTGGCTCACGCCTGTAATCCTAGCACTCTGGGAGGCTGAGGCAGGCAGATTGTTTGAGCTCAGGAGTTCGAGACCAGCCTGAGCAAGAGTGAGACCCCATCTCTACTAAAAATAGAAAGAAATTATTTGGACAGCTAAAAATATAGAGAGAAAAAATTAGCCGGGCATGGTGGCACATGCCTGTAGTCCCAGCTACTCGGGAGGCTGAGGCAGGAGGATCGCTTGAGCCCAGGAGTTTGAGGTTGCTGTGAGCTAGGCTGATGCCATGGCACTCTAATCTGGGCAACAGAGTGAGACTCTGTCTCAAAAAAAAAAATATATATATATACATATATACACACACACACAACCAAGACCTTCTATTCTCTCTGCAGAACTTGTCAGATATGGTCTCCCAGCCCTGCCGGACTGAGGACGATGGGCACTTATCCAAGCCCCTCCACCACTCTCTCAGTTGCATCCTAGGAGGAGATCAGAGAAAGACGCCACCCTCCTATACTGCATGAAATGGATCAATCGTTTTTGGCACATGTGGCCATGACCAATGTGTGGATTTACAAGTACAGCAACCAGTTGCCAGGCTCTCAAGTGGTTACCTTTTCTGAACGGCTCCCGGTTCTCCTCCGCTTCCCTGTTGGCTCGATTCTGCTCTGGTTCAACAGTAGACTCTTGGTCTTCAAGCTCATCTTCTGTTTCATCATCACTATAGGGAACCACTTCGTCATTGGGCTGAGAATCCTCCTCAAATGTCGTCTCCGAGTCTCTTTCTGTATTCATTCTGCTGGTGAACTGGAACTACCTGGTTGAAAAGAAAGGGAAGCCAGGGTGACTTATGGCTCTTGCCCGGTTTTTGGTTGAATCTGCCTGTGTGCTCTTACAATGCCTCTTTAACAGAACATTATCTTACTAACCCACACATATTTCTGAACAATGACCCCAAAAGTTCAACTTAACTCACAAGCAAGAACAAGACCATTCAGTATTGATTAAATGCCTAGGTAAGAACTAAGAAAAAAAATATATAGCTGCAAATGCTTTTGTTTTTTAAGATGGGTATATATACTTGAAGTCTGTATTTCCAGTTAGGAGTCTCTACCCAGCGAAATAAATTTAGTGGGTCACAACCAATGTGGAAATAAATTGAAACAGAGAACAACATGTCAGATTACAGCATACACAGTAAGAATAAGTACTGTTTGGTAAAACAGTTTCACAAAACTGACACATTTGCACATTAACTTGCATTGTAGGTGTTAACGGAATTGAATTTCTTACTGTGGATTGCCAGCAAAGTTGCAAAACCACTGCCCTAAGATATCTGGTTTCTGCTAATATTCTGAGGCTTTATTCTGTGACACATTTTAAACACAACCCTAGATCTTAAAATTTTACTAATGACTTCCTGGGAACACTCCCTAGCCTCTCTATTCCTACCACTGCCCACTCTCTCTATCTAGAATTTGTACATGTTTACTTTATAAGATGACTCTACGTAAGTGACAAGAACCTTGGTTCTATTTCTATTAGGGAAATATTTACACAAATACCTCAGGTTACTTGAAGACAGACATGTAGCCTGGCATTATTTACTGAGGTATCACACTGCCTTGTACTCAGTATTATTACTAACAGCAGGGCCAGGTGTTGTGGCTCACACCTGTAATCCTAGCACTCTGGGAGGCTGAGGCAGGAGGATCACTTGAGGTCAAGAGTTCAAGAACAGCCTGAGCAAGTAGCAAATAGATATATGAAAAAATAATGGCTAATATTTATTGAGTACTTACTATAGGCTATATACTGAGTTGAATGCTTTTGCACACAACCTCTCACAATAATGCATGCCAAGTGTTGAAATTTTGAAACATGAACAAATGTGTAAATGACTGGAACTATACTCAGTTTTT
Source organism: Varecia variegata (assembly GCA_028533085.1). Taxonomy (NCBI): domain Eukaryota; kingdom Metazoa; phylum Chordata; class Mammalia; order Primates; family Lemuridae; genus Varecia; species Varecia variegata. The sequence continues at coordinate 13,189,181 of CM052443.1, read as the reverse complement.
AATGTGCTCGGACTTTGGTGATGTCCTTAACTACTCTTCTGATTATGATCTACATTGCTGTACACTATCTCACAGTATGAGGACACCACAATTTATTTACACAGTTGACAATTGTACGTCCTTGTTGCTTCTGGTTTTTACTGTTTTAAGTAAAACGGAACCAAAATCATCATATAAATACTTGAAAATTTCCTAGTTGTCCACTTATGAGTATAAAAATTATTTTACACATCTAAGATGCTAGATTTGGTGCAAAACATGGAATCAGCTAAGTAGTTCCACTCAAGGCAATTTACACTCAATTAAAATATGTAACAAAGTATAACACAAAAGTAAAGCATAGATCTCTTTTTGGGAAGCAGTTATTTTTGTTTCAAAAGTTTAATAATTATTGTGCAAGTTATTTAACATCCCAGAGTTTGGTTTTCTCCACTGTAGAGTAAGAACAACAATAATACCTTCATCTTGGTGGTGTGGGAAGTTTCAGGAAGCCAATATCTACAAAGTGCAAAGCTTACATGCAGTCAACACTAGATAAATGTGAGCTGTAACAGGTTTTTTAAAAAATTATTTAACTTGATTAATTAATTTATTTATTTTGAGACAGAGTCTTACTCTGTTGCTGGGGCTAGAGTGCCGTGGCATCAGCCTAGCTCACAGCAACCTCAAACTCCTGGGCTCAAGCCATCCTCCTGCCTCAGCCTCCTGAGTAGCTGGGACTACAAGTGCACACCACCACACCGGCTAATTTTTCCTAGTTTTAGTAGGGACGGGGTCTCCCTCTTGCTCAGGCTGGTCTCGAACTCCTGACCTCAAGGGATCCTCCTTTCAGTCTCCCAATGTGCTGGGATTACAGGCATGAGCCACTGTGCCCGGCCTCTCACTCATATATTGATCTCATAGAGGTAGAGAGAGTAGAATGATAGATGCCAGAGGCTGAGAAGGGTATGTGTGTTGAGGGGGTGGTGGGATGAAGACAGGCTGGTTAATCGGTACAAACACAGTTAGATGGGAGGAGTAAGTTTTAATGTTCCATAGCAGAGTAGGGTAATTATCATTAACAATGTATCATATATCTCAAAACAGAAGAGAGGACTTAAAAATTTCCTAACATAAAAATGATAAATACTGGAGGTGATGGATATCCTAAATACCCTGACTTGATCACTACACATTCTATGCACATGACAAAATACCCCACGTACCTCCTAAATATGTACAAATATTATGTATAAATTTTAAAAAAACATTAGCTATGATTGTCAGTTATTAATTTCACAATTAGAAAAATGTTATTTACAATAGCGAATAGAAGGGGGTAGAGATCTGTCACTTTAAGCTTTTCCATCAACAAAATTACTTTTTAAATGTATCTGCCCCTCACAGGGAGGTAAAAAAAATTAGACTATTATCCCCTTAAAAATATAAGTATACTTAATAAGTATACTTACACACAGACATATTCAGTTTCAAAAACTTTTGTTCTCTGAGCATAATTCTATTCATGTCTCTTTATTCGTCTTTTGGTACAAAATGCAAACATCTAGTAGACACATACACGTTTAGTTTTGTTTTTTTTTATTGTAGAGTAACACGTTGTTTCCCCTTTCCAGATTCTTTGTGGGTTTGTAAATGACGATTTGTTAGGATTTGACTTGTACCTAATTAGCCTTATTTGCAGTTTTGTAATCTAGTGGCATCTATGCTTTAGCTAATATTTAATTTTAATATACTTTTTAAAATTCCTAAACTCTTAAAGGTAAAACTTTCACCAGAAAACTTTCATAACAATAATAATAAAAATGATTACCATCTAATGAGCACCAACTATGCTTGAGCAGGGCAGCCCTGGGAGGGACGTATCATCATCCCATACAAGGAGGCTGGGGCTCAGCTAGTGAGTGGCAGAGGTGGGATCCAATCTCTCCACTGTGGGGATATATATAAAATGTTGAAAAGTCTGAAAGCACCATATAGAAATATTTTTTATGGTGGTAAAACATACATAACATTTACCATTTTAACCATTTTTAAGTGTAGGGTTCAGTGGCATTAAGTGCATTCTATAGCAACATTTTATAAACAATCATTTCCATTGTTGCTTCCAAACTGCCAAGCACCTGGGGCTTGTTTCCCGTATTAAGACTGCATCCAGTGCTTTGAGGTTGAGGGAGGAGGTGAACAGAAACAAAGGAATGGATTCGACAGCTCACACGTATGTGGTCCAAAGTAAGCAAGGCCTTGCATAACCAACCGACCCGCCCCCCAGGCAGAGCTGCACAGGCTGGAGCTCTAGGCGGAGTGTGACGACGTGTCCTCAGCTCAGGTTCTCTGGAGTGTGTATGTGTGTGAGATACAGACACACATGGGAATCACTTAGCTCTGTCGTTTATAGAGTATCAAAGAAAAATGAGGAAGAAGTCACTTCTTTGAAGCCCTAAGTGACATAAGGAAGCTTTCCAGATCTAAACCATGATCCCTAAAAGCAGGCACTGTCCCCACAGTATGGATTTGGAAAACATTCTGACCCCCGCTCCAGCACATGCAGACACGTGTGCGTGTGCTCAGCAGCCGGTAAGCACCTTTGAGGTATGGTGTGCTACACCAGGCCCGGGGAACAGAACTGCTTACACTTCCAGGTTATTGAAGGATACAGATAAGTAAACTCTCAAGGACAACCAGGAGACACAGCAAGGTCAGTCGTTTCTGCCCCAAACACGTCTCCAACCCATCCCCCTCCACAGCCACCACCCTAATTCAGGCCACTATCATCTCCCAAGATGCAGCAACAGGCCTCTCACTGGGCAATTAACTTCCACAGGCCACCAGACTCGTGCCATTCTTCTGCTTAGACCCTTCCCATGTGTTACGGACTAAATTATGTCTCTCCAAACTCCTATGTTAAAGCTCTAATCCCCCAATGTGGCAGTATCTGGAGATATACCCTTTAATGAGGTAATTAAGGTTAAATGAGGTCATCAGGGTGGGGCCCTAACCCAACAGGACTGGTGTCCTTATCAGGAAGGAAGAGACACCAGCGATTTCCCTCTGCGCACACACAGAGGAAGGGTCACGTGAGAACACAGCAACACGACAGCCATCTACAAGCCAAAGACGGTGGCCTCTCTAGAAACCAACCCAGCTGGCACCTCAATCTCAGACCTCCAGTCACCAGAACCGTAAGAAAATAAACATCTGTTGTTTAAAACAACCAGTCTGTGGTACTTTGCTCTGGCAGCCCAAGCAGACTAATCCATATGGATTAGCACTAATCCACTGGGAATTCCCACGGTACTTTAAATTAAATCTAAAACTCTTTCCCCAGCTCTAAGAGCTCTGCACACTCCTACACAACCCTCCTTCTTACTTGTCACTCCTCAGCCCCAAGGCCCTGTTTCCAGATTCTTAAGCAAGCAAAGCCTTTCCTGCCTCAGGGCCTTTGCACATGCTCTGCCTACTGCCTGTAATGCTCTTCTTCCAGTTCCTTGCATGACTGTTTCTCATTCTTTAGGTCTCAACTTCAACGTCCTCTTCCACTGATGGCATTGAGCAAGGTATCTCCCCTCCTCTTCTTGCTGCCATTGGCCTGGCCTCCTTGACCACCTACATTTGTTGCCCTCCTCGCACTTACCATGATTTGCAAACGTACATTTGCTTTTATTTACTTATCTGCCTCTCCTGCTAGACAACAAGCTCTACAAGAACAGACCAGTCTGAATACTCAGTGCCTACCACGTAGCTGACACTGTGTCAATACCACACAGATCTGGGGAAAGAGCAAATAAACTTTCTTTTTTTTTTTTTTTTTTTTGTCACCCAGACTGGTCTTGAGCTCTTGCCCTCAAGTTATCCTACCTACTTCAGCCTCCCAAAGTGCTGGGATTACAGCCACCGTGCCCAGTCTAAACTTCCAATAAAGTCCTCAAGAGCTCAAAAGTTCTTTGCCATCTCTCCACGGTTCACACCTACCACATAGTAACAGATTCAAAAAGGCACTGGATGAAGGGTGAAAGATTGAGGGCAATGAGGAGGGAAAACCGGAAGGGATAAATTTAGAAGTCAGACAAGATAGAACTTTTTAGGAGCCTGAGTCATTCAAGGTCATCCAAAAACTACTGCCCAAGATATTACCATGCACACAAAACTAAATTCTGGGAAGGTAGTGAAGATATCAAAGGTGAGGATCAAATTTTTTTTTTTTGAGACAGAGTCTAGCTCTATTGCCCTGGGTAGAGTACAGTGGCATCATTATAGCTCACAGCAACCTCAAACTCCTGGGCTCAAATGATCCTCCTGCCTCAGCCTCCTGAATAGCTGGGACTACAGGTATGTGCCACCATTCCTAATTTTTTTCCTATTTTTAGTAGAGATAGGGGTCTTGCTCTTGCTCAGGCTGGTCTCAAACTCCTGACCTCAAGCCATCCTCCCACTTCAGCCTTCCAGAGTGCTAGGATTACAGGTGTGAGCCACTACACCCGGCCCAGGACCAATCTTTCTTATTCATTACCAGCACCTACCACAGTGCCTGGCATCTAGGTGGTAGGTTTACCTCTGTCCTTAAGGGGCTTATAGTCTAGACAGGAATTGGTAAATTAAAGCCTACATGTAGGCCAAATTCAGCCCACTGCCTATTTTTTTAAATAAAGTTTTATTGGAACACACACTTCCTTACATATTGTCTATAGCAGCTTCCTTACATATTCATTCCTTACATATTGTCTATAGCAGCTTTTGTGCTATACTGGCAGATTTGTGATAGAGACCTCATGGCCTCAAAGTCTACAGTATCACCACCCGGCCCTTTACACTCACCCTGGATCAAAATGAAAGACAGTACGAGACAGCAACAAAGCAAGTGTCAACATCAAATGTCCACAGCCAGGTAAAATTGGTACAGACCTGGGCAAATCATGCATGCTTTGGGAATGTGAAATAAACGACCAGGCACAGCAGTGGGGAAATGTCCCTAAATACCACAGTTGCCCTATTGACTTGGGGATGATACCCCTTTCAATTGTTTCATAGCTATGTAACTAGAAAAGACACAACATCAATTGTTTGTAGGACAACACACCATTGTCTGCCCCTTTGTGTGAAGACACTGTGGATGTGCATGCCGTGACACATTTACGCCTGGTTCAATATAGTATTTTATCATTTCTCCATGTGCTTAGAATCACAGCACTGAAAGTAAATAAAGGTTACAGCAAGTGGGCACGAGATTTATCAGCATTTTTAAAAAACTTATCAACATGATTCAGCATTCAAAGATTTTTCTAGTCACATGATCTTTAGAAACAATCCCTAATTAGCTTTGATATATAGAATTAAATTGTTTAGTTTTTGTGTATAGGCTTTGAATTGCTATGTAAATATATCACCACTTACAATGTGCACTGTTTACCTCTTAAAAATGAAGCCTTGTTTAATTTCAGTGTCGTAATAAATACAATATTATCAAATAAATATGTAATTCAACATTGAAAAAAAAAGGAGATAATCTTCCCGACTACATACAAACGGACTTAATTCAAATCAAATCCACCTACATCCTCATGCAAGCATCCCAATCCTCAGGGAAATCTCATTTCCGATGTTATCACAGTAAAGATGACAGAAAATCCATCATCTCAAAGGACTGGACGCCTAGCATAGTTTCAGAGCAATTAAATCACGGCATGTGGTCAGCAGAGTGACCAATGCCACGGTTGGGAAGCGGGTGGGTATGTGGCAGGTCCACTTTCAAGAAATGACACAGGAAACACAGAAGATAAGGATCAGTTCGAGATGACCTGGAAATACAATAGGCCATCAGGAAACAGAGCCGGGTGCCAGGGAACGACCTCACCGTCCCGCTCCAGTGACCTGCGCTGGGGATGCTCCCAGCCAAGTCCTGCTGGTCCCCTCCGATGACCGGGGCCTCCTGCTGGGGCCCAGAGGCAGCACCGCATACTGGAAAGCACAGGGGTCCGATTCAAATCCCAGCTCTGCTATTCACTGGTTTATGACCTGGGTGCATTACTTAACATTTTGGAAGCTTATTTTTCCTCATCTGTCAAAAAAGGAGAGGGGGGGTTTTACCTTTCCAGTATCATGAACATGAGTTTAGACAGCTGATGGGTGTGAGAGCCCCAGCAGTGTCTGACGGACGGTGCGTACAGTATGTTAATCTCCATTCCCTTCTTCTTAGTGTTCTTGAAAGACAAAGACTTTCAAAACAGAGACTCAGTGACTGTACCCACCACAGAGGGAAGAATCTCCTCCACCAGAAAGGGAGCCTTGATAAACAGAGAGGTCAGAGCCTGCCAGGTCACTAGCGAGCCAGGACATTGCATTATCCAAGATCAGTGTTGGGGACTTTGCATGGGTCAACTCCCACCCTTGCCATCTGCATGTGGTCAACACCCAGGACGGGTCTGCCTTCTCGCACGGAGCCAGCCGTCCGCCTCTCTCCCTGTAATGTCCCCCACCAGGCCACTGTCTGGCTATCAGACTCTAGAACTTTCGGTAGGCAGGGTGTGGGGAAGAGCAGGAACCAAGAAGCTCATTTACACCGGAGCTTGGTGTTGGAATTTTCAAGCTTTTACCAAAGTGGTGCCTCATTCCCCATCTGGCCTCCTGGAGTATCCATCCTCTCAATCAATCATAAACCCCAGAAGACAGGAGGGGTGACTGGAGGGATTTCTAAACTCAAGCCTGAACGTTTATCCTTTGTTATCTTTGAATATTTGGCTACCAAATACCTAGAAGTGAATAAACGCATGAAATCTTTTGTGGGAGAGGAGGCTCTGAAGGAGAGAGAAAAAGAGAATCTAGCAATAAAACCCCAAAGTCAGGCCAGGTACGGTAGGCCCACGCCTGTAACCTGAACACTTTGGAAGGCCGAGGTGGGAGGATTGCTTGAGCCCAGGAGTTAGAGAGTGAGCAAGAGTGAGACCCCAATCTCTACAAAAAAATTAGAGAAATTAGCCGCACACCACAACAGTAGGACTCAGAGGCGGGGAAGGCAGGAGTCTCCAATAACTACTTTGTTGTATAACTTGATTTATGTCTAGGGAGGCCCAAGCTTAGATAGGAAGTAGATTCACAATATTCATTTTTGTTCATTCTTCATTTTTTTATGGCTTTTAAAGTTCTCAATAAGAAAGGGTTATTTATGCAATGTGTTTTTCCCCTTTTCATTTATTATTAAAGCTAATGCAGTAACATATTTAACATAATATGCATGATATATAATGTGTTTGTATTGTATTTCTATGTGTTGTATGCTATGCATGTTTTTTACTATTTGTTCCATAATAAATAGAACAAATGACAGCTCTGGCAGGTAGAATCTCAGATGGCCTTCAGTGACCCCACTCCTGGTGGTCATGCCCTTGTGCAATCCCCTTCCCATGAGTGTGGGTACACATGGTGCCTTGCTTCCAACCCACAGAATATGGCACAAGGGATGGGATGTCATTTCCATAATCAGGTTACAAATAAACTGACCTCCTCCTTGCCAGCCAACTCACTCTCCTCCCTGGCTTTGTGGAAGCAGCTGCGCTCTGGAGAGATTCACACGGCAAGAAATTGAGTGAGCATCCATCAGCCAGCGAGGACTGGGGCCCTCAGTCCAACAGCCCTCATGGAAATGAATTTTGCAATTACTACATGAACTTGGAAGCAGATCCTCCCTCAGTCCTGTCTTCAGATGAGACCCCAGGCTGGGCTGACACCTTAATTGCAGGCTTGTGAGACACCCTGGCACAGAGGACCCAGTTAAGCTGTTCCCTGGTACCTGATCCATGGAAATAGATAGTATTGATAAATGTGTGTTGGTTTAAGCTGCTTAACTTTGGAGTAGTTTGTTATACAGCAATAGATAATTAATACATACACCACTAATCACAACTAATAATAATTCTATGGTCAGGTACCTATCATGGTCACTATTATTTCCAAGTTATTCCAAAGAAGAGTCCCCATCCGAGAGGTGGCAGAAATCTTCTCTAGTTAGTCCAGACACCTGCCACACCCAGTTTGGAATCTGCCCAATATTCTTGAAAGTAAAATCTGACAAGCCTGATGACAGTTGTAATTAGATAAAGGATCTTATGAAGCAATAACAATAAAACATACCTACAATCTAGATTAAATTTAAACTTTACACTGTTATAGAAACAACATAATTACAGCTCCTAGCAGGAAGAGGATTACGTTTTTTTTAATTTCCTCCCAAAGCAAGGCCTAAAAAACCTAGAAGCCTGGGATAACTAATGCAGAACTAAGGGACCATTAATATCACGTCTGTGGGGACAGTTCAACCAGGACTTCATTCACAATAGAAAAGTCTTTTCTGGATCCACAGCTTCACCCTCTGTTCCACAGAAAGCCCATCCCAGAGTTCTGACCCACAAAGAAAGGCTGGCTGACACCTCACACTGTACAATTTCAATGGCTGTCACTCAAAAAAGTGCAGGGGAAATCTCAAAACGTGGACCTTTCAGAGAAGAGCAGTTTTTTCCCTTCTCTGGGATACAGTTTAAAGGATTTCTGAGTCCAACACTGTCATGAGCTCCCCGGCATTTCCTAGTAGTAATCACGATCACTTCTTGTCCATATAAGGCAGTATTAAGTATTTCTCATACACATTGTCTCGAGCAATTGTCATGGCATGATTCTGAGGTGTTACCAGACATCACTGCCATTTTGCCAATGAGAAAACTGAGGTGGTTTAGGAACTTGCCCAAGGTTATTTAGCTCCTAGGTGGTAAACATCAGATCGGATTCAAGCTCCCTCCCCACATATCTGGGCTCTGAGCAACATGTGGCACAGAGAACGCATCATGGATTCGGACTGGAATTCAAGCTCTGTCCAGGAAGCATCAGAGCCTGCCCCCAACTCCAATATCACCTGCTTTCCTCCTTCCACACACCTATTTACAGCATCATTAGCCACGAGAAAAACCTAAACAAAGGAAATGAACTTGACAAGCAAAATCAATCAGACTTTGAGGTCTACAGGTGGATGTATCCTATGCCAACCAGTTGTAAAACTTAAAATGCTTCTCACTTTATATCACTTAAGAGTGCACTTATTTCCTAGGTTTTTAAAAAATATTTTAACTGTAACACTTTCTTGTATTTATTTTATTTTATTTATTTATTTTTTTGAGACAGAGTCTCGCTTTGTTGCCCGGGCTAGAGTGAGTGCTGTGGCATCAGCCTAGCTCACAGCAACCTCAAACTCCTGGGCTCAAGCGATCTGTCTGACTCAGCCTCCTGAGTAGCTGGGACTACAGGCATGTGCCACCATGCCCAGCTAATTTTTTCTATATATATTTTAGTTGGCCAGATAATTTCTTTCTTTCTATTTTTAGTAGAGACGGGGTCTTGCTCTTGCTCAGGCTGGTCTCGTGACCTTGAGCGATCCACCCGCCTCAGCCTCCCAGAGTGCTAGGATTACAGGCGTGAGCCACCGCGCCTGGCCTAAAAAATATTTTAATGTCTTAATAAATTATATTCTTTATTATATGAAACGCAAATCTATCTTCTTTAACTTATTTTTTATTTTATTTATTTATTGTAGAGATGGGGTCTCACTATATTGCCCAGACTGGCCTCAAACTCCTGGCCTCAAGCAATCCTCCCACCTCAGCCTCCCAAAGAGCTAGGATTACATCCGTGAGCCACATGTCTGGCCCCCAGGTGTTTTTGAGCTGGGCAATGTGGGAGTCACAGAGGTCGGCAAGAAGTCGGGGTGGAGGGGGAGAGAGGCTCAGGAAGGAGGAGCAGTTGGAGTAAAGACCCAGGGGCAGGAACGAGCCGTGGAAAGGCCAGGCACCCACCCAGCTGAGAGATGTGGGGCAGCAGGAGCAGGGGCGGACAAAGGAGGATTGGCGTCACCTTCGCCTGGGCCATGTGTCCTTGGCAAGGCTTTATTCCAGGGAGTGAGAGGGGGAAGGTGTCTGCAGAGAAAAGGAATCTGTTCCACACAGTGCCGGCTAACAGAGGGAAGCAGGCGGGTGGCCGGGAAGGCGACAGCCAGGCAGGGGGACTGTTCAGAAGCCACAGTGGAAACTGAGCCTCTCCTCGTCAGTTTTTTCATCTGGAAAACCCTGCGGTTCTGTCCTATGACCGCTGCAGCCACGTTCAACAACAACACTCAGCGCGTGAACCTAACTCCAGCAAGAAGGAATCTGGGCCTGAATCAGGGTGGTGGCAGCAAGAAAAAATGCGTTTAAAATGAAGACAGGGTGGGGCCGGCCATTCTTTTGTCTGAAGAACTAAGGAAAAAAGGAAACAAAAGACTAGAACTGGTTCCCACAGGATAACAACGCCAGAATTCCCCCAAATGTTTATTTTGGAGACTCAGCCTCAATCCACAACGTACTTTTACGATAAATAACAAAAGTTACCAGGAGAAAAGCATTGTTGTTTTTATATTCCAGCTTCACCCTTACTTGTTAGGGATGATGGCCTCATTTTTACTCTGTTACTATTGGGCTTTATAATTAGGTTTTAAAATTATGTTCATGTTTACATAATGTAAAATCACAGGGGCTTTATGACTGACAGCTACCTGGATGCAAAACCTCCAGGGTAAACTAAGTCTGTCGAGTTGAATTAATTTTGATGTTTGAAGAGTCACCAAGCTATGGATATAAAGATTACACTCCAGAAAGACAACAGAATTAGCATGATTTTCCAGAACCAAATGTAAACCTTGAAACTTCCAACCTGCAGAGAGACAACTTATACTCCCTATCCAGATGCAGTAAGAACAGCTTGTTTGAATAGAAGGGGGTGGGTGTGATAACAGGAAGGATAAACACACAAGGAAAAGATGACTCTTCCTAGCAATCAGAGAATGGCAAATTGGCGAAGACACAAGACACCGTTTTATCCCTATTAAGTTGACACTATTCGATGACTGTGTCCAACGCTAGCTGTGAAGATGATGAATCGCTGCTGGCCTTGAAGTTGTTATATTCCTTATGGAAAACAACGTAGCAACACTTCTTCTACCCAAAACACCAGAGATATTATATTTGAACCAATAATCTCATTTACAGATCCTTTTCCAACAGGAATACTTCAACAGGACTCTATTCAAACACCATTTTGATTGATGTCATTAGCTATAAAAAGCAGGAATAGAAACCACCTGAGAATGCAACAGGATCATGGTTTTACAAGTTTTTATGATTTTAGTGTAGCCATTAACAGCTGTAAAAAAAAAAAATTAACAGCTGTAGAAACATAGGAAATTCTTTACAATATTAAACGGGAAGGGAAAGGCAGAAATCAGAACCGTGTTCCATAAATGCTGCTTTGTAAATAACACATGTGTATTTTGGAAACTAACATTTGCACTGAAAGAAGACACACAATTCTCTGTGTGTTTTTCCTTCCAAAATAACCAGCAACTGAAAACACCTACCTACTTCCTTATGTTCAAACACTATTGCACAGTTGCTCATGTGCTGGGTACATTTCCTGAAATCCTTACAACACACCCTAAAGGAAGTGATTATCCTCATTTTGTGGGCTTGGGGAGGTTAGGTGACTTCTCCAGGGTCATACAGGGCTGTTTCAACCAGGGCTGTCTTCCCGCAATCTCTTATGATTTGTCACAGTGCTGTTCAAAGGGGAGGAAAGTTGGATCAGGGTATTAGAATTATGCCCATCCATCCCATTCTCTCTCTTTATAAATGACCACAAAAACAAAAATGGTAGCATGGAAGTGGGTTAGTTTCAACCAGAGGCAGTCTCTGAGCTCAGAAGGGATGGTTTGCATGTCAGGACAGGAGAGAGAAAACTGGTCACTTTTTGTCCTTTGTATTATACCTCCTGGGTACATTAGTAAACAGAAGATTCCATCTCTTGCCTAAGGATCATGAGCTGTGTGAAATTTAGCCTGTGTGCATCTTTGCCTCTAAGAGTCCTTGCTGATCTATACCCTGTGCCAATGAAGATCCCCAAACCACTGACCTACACTCAACGTTGGGGCTCGAGTGCCTTGGACAGAGGTCCAGTGACAAAGCTGACTTAAAAAGTCAGTAGCGGCCCGGCGAGGTGGCTCACGTCTGTAATCCTAGCACTCTGGGAGGCCGAGGCGGGTGGATCGTTGGAGCTCAGGAGTTCAAGACCAGCCT
>CM052443.1:13166042-13176541 GCA_028533085.1 Varecia variegata | reverse complement strand
CCTATGGAGTACTGCAGAATTTTTATTTGAAGAGTTATGGCTTTTAAAAATAAACTATACACTAACCACTACCCTAGTCCACCTCTCCAGGGAGCTGAAAATGAGAGCTCTTGCATTCTGCTTGTCCAGACTCCCACAGCTACTCAGGAACAGGCTGTCCCTGTGGGGCAGGGTGTGGGGTGGGATCTTGGGTAGGGGGTGGGTGTAGTCCACCAGCCCACAGGCAATAAGGAAGTGCATCATCTGCAGAGGATTCAAAAACAAAAATAGCTAAACCTATGAAAAGTAGTCTGATTTTTTATTATTTTATCATCACCATCAATGGATAATGTCAGTGACAAAATACTCCCCCCTAAAAAAAAAAATCTTTTGCTGGCGGATACAGTGGCTCATGACGAATTCCAGCATTTTGGCAGGCCAAGGAGGTAGGATGGCTTGAGGCCAGGAGTTCAAGACCACCCAGAGTAGCAAGCAAGACGCCCCCGCACTGCCCCAGCAAAATTTAAAAATCAGCCAGGTGTGGTGGCACACACCTGTATCCCAACTACTTGGGAGGCTGAGCCAGAAGGATGGTTCAAGCCTAGGAGTTCCAGGTTCCAGTGAGCTATGATCAGGCCATTGCCCTCAACCTGGGCAACAGAGCAAGACCCTGCCTCTTAAAAAAGAAAAAAAATCTTTTTGCAGTAGTTACTGCTCAGATTTAATACATAATTATGCTTCTAATAAACACTTTAAAATTGCTTATCCTTTAATACACATTGGAGTCCATGGAAGCTGATTTCCAGAATTCCTGTTTATACAGGTCACCAGGAGCAGCTGTGTGTTGCTGCAGGAGTAGGCTGATGCTGCTTCCAGCACTTGGTGTCTCCAGCCCCCTATAATGCTGTTACATATTCCTGCATTTGCATAGAAGATTTGAAATGACCAATTAGGAAAACAAGGAACAGAAGAGGGAAATAAAATTTAAAACAACCTATCCCAAAACAGAATGCTTGCTTTAATTCCATCACCCTCTGTAACCACTTGAAGTTTTTATTTGCAGCAACATTTAAATTTGCAACATTTAAAACAGTGAATCATACAGGGAATTCTTACTTATCTCTAAAAATTCAAAATAAATTCAAGGCCAATAAAAGAAAATGTCACTGCCTGAGGTTCTTTTCTGGTCATTATTATTATTCATTTCATTGTGAACTGACAATAATCTTGCCCTACAGAAGAGGGGGTGTTAAAACCTGATCCACACTGGGTGCAAGTACTTGGGGGACAGCACTGGGGCTTTGGCTGCTCCCCATATCACACTGCTGGGTATGGGTTGAATTGTGTCCCCTCAAGTCCCTATGTTGAAGTCCTAACCCCCAGCACCTCAGAATGTGACCTTATTTGGAAATAGAGTCCTTACAGATATAATTAGCTATGATGAGGTCATTAGGGTGGGACCCAATCTAACGTGATTGGTCTCCTTATAAAAAGTAGAATCTGGACACAGATACGGGGAGATGGGAGTTATGCAGCCACAAGCCAAGGAACTACCAGAAATTAGAGGAGAGGCCTGGAACACTTTCCCCCAGCACCCTCAGGGGAAGGATGGCCTGCCAACACCTTGATCTTGGACTTGTGGCTTCCAGAATCATGAGATAATACATTGCTGTTGTTTAAGCTACTCAGTTTGTGCTGCTCTGTTACAGAAACCCTAGGAATCTAATACATGGCTTTCATATGTAGTTTTAAAATTTGAGGGTGCCTTTTAAATTCCTTAATTCCTACAGAGGATGTTACAGTCAGATACCGCCAATTTATTACTCTATGTCTATAAATTCAGAATCCATCTTCTCCGCATGACTGCACATAAAAGGCAAAGCGGTGGTTAGCTGTTGTAACAATTTGTATAATTAAGACCTAAATGGCCATGTTTTCTCTCTTCTAATTACCCTAAGGTAAAACGTGCTATTTTTCTGTGGCTTAACCAGGTTGTAAGAATTATTTGCAGGGGATAACCTGAAGAAACACCTGGTATTTAATGTAAATCAGATGGCCTGCTGAAACAGGCATGCCTCACTCCCGCCTTGTGCAAACTCTTCTGATTTGCATTTAAGAGAAAACATACACCCGTAAAAAGATCCAACATTTATTAAAACATCTTCAAAATGTTTTGGGGTTTTAACAAGTGCCAATTAAATAAGCTTTCCACTCTACTTCCTAAAAAACATGGCCCCAGGAAAAATGCCAGTTCATTCTAGAACTTTTTTCTGCTGTGATATTTTCTCCTCTCAATATTTGCTTCCCCTTTAAAATCTCTGTGTACCTTTTTTGGGAGTGATGAGGACTTGGGTTTGATTTAGCAAAATCCACCCCACTCCACCGCCCTACCTCCAACCTCACCTCTACAAAGGCATGTAGTACAGAGAGAACATATGTATTTTTTAACTCCAAATTGAAATAAAGTGTAAAACCATCAGCCAAACTATGATTGCTTTTTTTTTTTTTTTGCTCTTCCACGTTCCCCCTTCGCCATAGACAAGACTTCAAACTCCCATCTCCTGTAAAGTGAAAATGACTTTCTCAAATGCAAATGGACTCTAATGACAAAGAAAAATTACTTTTTAACCCTATTGTTATGAAAATACCATTTATAACTTTTATCCTACTATTATTAACACTATTATAAACTCATGATATTTAGCATGGTACTAACCTGAAAAATTACCGCCAGATTAACCTTTTTCTTTAGGTGAAGGCACATTCTAGAACTGAGTCTTTTATCTAGGAAACAGAACTCACTTGTCATTGTTCCCTGTAGGTCTGGGAATTAGCAGGCTTTGGCTGAGTTGTCTAGAGGATTCTCTTCCTGCCACCACTTCCTCCACTTCCCACCCCACCTCCACACTCATCAACTGTCCATCGATAAATCAATGCCAGGGATACATTCCCAGTAAGTGCAAATCTAACTGGACTGAACTTGATTTTTTAACATATTCCTCCTGATTTCCTAGAGCTCTTTTTAAAAAGAAATGGAATTAGTGAAAGAATAAAAAGAAAAGCATCCAGGATAAATGAGGGGTTTAAATAGCCCATAAATCAGCATACCCAAGTTAGGAATATATCAAGAGCGCCTACATACTGCACAAGTCAAGGAAAACTACTAAAAAGCCTTTAAATGTCAGGTGGATTTGAACTTAAGACATCTGGAGCTAATTAAAATCTTTTCAAAGCATGTTTAAAAGCACTCTGAATAGACTGTGCTCTGATTGCCATAATGCCAACCCTTCAAATATATCAGAGTTGTGACATATGCTCTCTTGGGATTTTCATCAACAGAAAAGCAAGCTACACTCAAGATCCAAAGCTGGTGTTCTGGCCACAAAATAGGCCACCTCCAAGTTTACTCCTCAACTTGGCCAGCTTAGCCTATATCAGTCCCTGGGCTCATCGCTGGCTATTACCCTAAGCCATACCCTGAGCCCACACCTACTCTTTTCCTCCAACTTAGAGATCTGTCCGTGGGGAATTGGTATCTTAGTGTGGCCTTATTTTCTGTGCAGGAGGTTTAGACTTTGGAAAACTAACAGTGAGGTAGCTAACCGCGCATGTTTGCATCCACCACACAAGCATTTAAATATTATGAATGCTTGTTACGGTTTACACATGAGCAACTTAGGCTATCAATAAGAAGGAATCATCTTGAATGGGATCTCAATGTTGCTGTTGAGATCAAATACAAAATACAATCACACTCACCACATTCTGAAATCAGAATCAATGACTCTCAAGAAACGGCTGCCATAGGTCAGATGGCGATCTGTGAGATTTTCACCTTGTCTTCAAAAGCTATCCATAGATCAATTTCTGACATGCTGCATTACGGAAATAACTAGAGTTTCACATCTGCATTAGAACTTGGAGGGGCTCTGTCTGCTCTGGCCCTGCCCACCACTGCAGGCTCCACCCACCCTCTGCTCACACACAGGGACACTCAAGGGTGATCAGGCACCTTTATTCTTTTCCCAGATACTCAAAAGCCCCACCTGATAGCTTTGTCATTTACACTCAAACAATTTACTGCCAGAACCATTCTCTGCATTCTGCCTTGTATTGTGGTTGTTTTTGTCTCCAACAGAGAGCACATTCCAAAGGCTCAGGACCATGCCCTACTGCTCTTATTTCGCAACTGCGGCAGAATCAAGAAATGATTAAGGGCTCCTGTCTGAAGATTGACAAAGAAACAGACGGGGCTAAAATCCCTGCCCTACCACTTGCCACCGGCAGGACCTTGGTCAAAGTATCCTTACCAAGCCTCCATTCCCCCATTTATGAAATGAAGGTAGTACCCACCTCTCCGATCCTTGTGATGCTTAATCTCGATCTCATGAAAAGCCCTTAGCAGAGTGCACAATATCTGAGGCTCAGATATCCATTGAGTGGGGGATTCTAGTGATGCTTTTCATCAAAAACGCAGTAAGATACATAGATACGATGGAATTCATAATATTTTCCCCTCAGTAAAACTTGGTTTACTATAAACTATTGTCAGCCTAGAATACTTGGGAATGGAAGTTTTCAAGTAAATAACAGAATAAGAAAATAATAATCTTTATATTACTCTCCTTCACAGCTTACAAAAGGTTGTCACGTATCATTAACATACTCCATTTATACAATGTCATTGAAAAGTAGATTTTTGTTTAATGCTCTGCGATATATATCCACTGCCCAGAACAGCATCTGCCACATAGTAGACCTTTAACAAAGAACTACCAAATGAAGAATCGAGTTCAGAGTTCAATGTTGTATCTGGGTTCTCAGAAATCATGAGAGGTAGCGGAACCAGAACCGGGTCTTACTACCTGAATCCAAATCTGTAGATTTTCCCCTCCATCATACTGTCTCTCGCCCCTGAGCAAGGTTGCAGAGAATTATAACCCTTTAAGACACACTGTATTTTCTAGATGAAAAAACTTCAAGACAAGAGAGCAGAGCACTTAAAAGACCCCAATTACAACAAACCAAAAAAACTATCACTCGTGTCACCAAGGGAAGAGTTATAGCTAGTAACATAACCACTTAAATGCAGATTTTCACTTTCCTCCAAGTGTGCTTAGCGAACAACCTTTATCATGGTATCAACAAGTGAAACAAACCAAATTTGAAAACCAGCATGAATGGAAAAAGGCATTGGTTGAGTTTGCTTTGAAATAATATGGGGAAGGAGGCCGGGTGCGGTGGCTCACAACTGTAATCCTAGCACTTGGGAGGCAGAGGCGGGCGGATTGTTTGAGCTCAGGAGTTGGAGACCAGCCTGAGCAAGAGCAAGACCCCGTCTCTACTAAAAAATAGAAAGAAATTATCTGGCCAACTAAAAATATATATAGAAAAAATTAGCCAGGCATGGTGGCGAATGCCTGTAGTCCCAGCTACTCGGGAGGCTGAGGCAGTAGGATGGCTTAAGCCCAGGACTGTGAGGTTGCTGTGAGCTAGGCTGACGCCACGGCACTCACTCTTGCCCGGGCAACAGAGTGAGACTTTGTCTCAAAAAAAAAAAAAAAAGAAAGAAAGAAAGAAATAATATGGGGAAGGAGAAAGTGGACAGAGGTAGAAATAATATTGGCCATGGCCATGAACAAGGGGGATTCATTATACTACTGTTTCTACTTTTATATATGTTTGAAATCTTCCTCAGTTAAAACAATGAAGCAAAAACCTATCCTTCAAATAAACTATGTATTAACATTAGGTCACTACTGTGTGCAGCACATGTGCCCTAACCCATAACACAGGCTCGAAAGGGACCACGTGCTTTGTGCAGCCATTGGCTCCATCTTGAGAACTCAGATACTAAATAATATTTTCATAGACCGGTGAAAGGAGATTCTTATTAAAAACAAAATACACCTGAACCTTTCACAAAATGGAAATGTCACAGGAAACTTTAACATTTTATAACTTAGGGCCACTCCATCTCTGTGATACCCAAGAAGGCATGTCTGCTCTTTGGATCAGCAGGAATGTTTAGCATTTACTTGGTTTTTGTGCATCATCATTGTTTTCTTTGAAGAATCAGTTTCAGCTCAAATACTGTTTCTACCCTTTATCACACTTAATTTTCCCCAGTATGTGAGTGTTGTCATTACTCCCATTCTGAGCAAACTGAGACCGAGAAAAGGTACGTAGATTGCTCAGGTTCACACAGCTGATTACCATAGGGCTGAAACCGGAACCAAGTCCAAATCCTCCAGCTGCCAAGGTCATTTCACTGGGCCATGACACAGCGCCCAGAGCAGACATTCTAGTGCAGTGGCAAAGAGCACAGGCTCCAGAAACCTCTGTGACCTCAGGAAAGATTATTAAGTAATATCACTGTTCCTCATTACCATCTGTAAAATGAGTAAAATAACGGTGCCTGCCTTTTTTGGTTGCTACGAGGATGAAGTGATCTGATATATGCAATGCTCCTGGAACAGGTCTTGACCCCCAGGAGGGCACAATAAAGATTAGCTGTTGTTATTCTCATGTGAGAGGATTAAACACGAGGAGAAAAAACATGTCACCACGTTGACACTTCAGGAACAGCCGAGAAGTTACTACAGCCCATGCCCGGGCTCAAATTTACCTCCGTGTGTTGAATCATTGATGGCAAGGGGGATACCTAGCTCGTAACCCACTGTGCTCAGGGCGCAGGAAAATGTCACCCTAGTAGTGAGAGAGACATTAAATATTTTACTCTGCCACCTGCTCAGAACAAAGCAGCCTCGGTGTATCCATTACCACCTTTTTCAGATCTCCCGAAACGTGTCACAAACCCCAAACTCTGGGATTTAAAGTAGAATATAAACCAAGCATCTAATAGTTAGTACCTATGCATAATGAATAAATGTGGGATTTTTTAGAAAGTGTTATTTTTCAGAAATAGAAACTGTCATTACATCTGACACCTCTGCCACAATATCCGGCGTATATCTTGCCAAAAGGAGACACGTTATACCGGCCAACCAAAAATAGTCCCGGGTTGTTTATCAACAATGTGTAATTGTGCATTGGAGAACCCAGAGCTGAATGTACTCATATTCACGTGTCACACTCCCATCGGAATCGCCTTATTAAATTATTCTAATAGTCAATTTCATGCATTATATAACCATGGCAACATTTGGGGAGGGCAAGATTATTACAAGGACCGAATCTTCTAATTTTTTTCCCAAGATGAAAAACCCTTGATAAAATGTCCTATGCTTTTGACAATTTCACATTGGCTGCTTATCAAGTTAATTTTTTATTATTTGCATGTTTAATGATTGATTTACTCATCATCTGTGGGTCCCAGGCCAGTCTCCCTCCCTGGTCAGCTGCTTGGCCTCACCTGTTTACACAGGCAAGCTCCCAAAGGGAGTTTTTAACTGTTTAAGAAGTAAAGAGGTGATCAATATTCAATCATTTCCAGGCCTTAAAAATAGAGAATCCTATATTCTGTCATGTTCTCTATAGCGTCACGGCAGTGCTATTCTAATTCTACCCAATCCCCAATCATAACATAACAAACAGCACTGCCAGGAAGAGGCCGGGGCAGACAGCTGCAGAGAATTCTGCAGATGCCCAGACACCGAGCTCCCATCCATCCTCTGCCTGAATCACCTTTGAAATCTCCTGACAACTTTGGGGTTACAGCCAACATCACCACCTGTAGCTGTGTGTTGTTAAGTTCACCAAGGAGTTCCTTAAGTTTTAATTAGTTACGTTTAGAAATCTGTTGACTAAATTCAACATTAATAACATTAACAGCTATCTAATATTCTTTGTCATTGACACAAAAATGTCATTTATAGTATTATTTTCCTTCCAATACAGGATCCAGTCTAGAATCAGGTCTTACTTTAGGTGGCCACATCCTTTAATTCCCGCAAGCTTTTTTTTTTTTTTTTTTTTTGAGACAGAGTCTCACTCTGTTGCCCGGGCTAGAGTGAGTGCTGTGGCGTCAGCCTAGCTCACAGCAACCTCAAACTCCTGGGGCTCAAGTGATCCTCCTGCCTCAGCCTCCCGAGTAGCTGGGACTACAGGCACACTCCACCACAACTGGCTGATTTTTTCTATTTTTAGTAGAGATGGGGTCTCACACTTGCTCAGGTTGGTCACAAACTCCTGAGCTCAAGCTATCCTCTCGCTTTGGCCTCTCAGAGTGCTAGGATTACAGGCATGAGCCACCACACCCGGCCTGCACAAAGCTAACAAGGAAATATTGCTATACTAGATCCTTCTCTTTGTTCAGCAAGGTATTATATGTTGTAAAATCAAATTTTTAAAAGTCCAAAAATTGTTCCTAAAAAAGGGATCTATAACTAACAGAAATAGATATAATTCACACACTCAAAATCTGTACTTAATGATTTGTCCTAGAGAAAGCATTGAAAAGGATCAGTATTGTCTAACTGGAATAACACGTTCTACAATCAGTAGTCACTGAGCACCTTTGTTACCAAAAGTGGAAGTCATAAAAAAAAAAAAAACCTCCACCTTCACAGATGGGCAGCTTGCTAAAAAAGATTTTCTGAAAACAAGTGAAAATAGAGGATTAGTCTAGCCAAAAGGGCAGGCTGAATCATCTGTGGTTTTAAGAGATCAAGGAAATGGTGCGATCTATACTTCAAGGAATTTTTAGGTTCAAATGCAATGGCCTCTCTGAAGGCCCTTGAGATGACAGGGAGTGTGGAGAGAGACCCGTACTCCGGCCGAGCACGGCCACCACTAGCTGCATGGCCTCAGTCAGATCATGTCCCCACGTGGGCTCAGGTCATCATCTGTCGGTGAGGGTGCCTGACCAGACCAGTGATTCTAAAATGTGACCACACATCAGGTCCCACTGCTTTTAACAACAACAGACTCTGCAGTCTGAACCCAGCCCTACTGACCCTGGAGTGGGGAACAGGGAAAGACTGTCCCCAAGTTTCTCCAGATGTCTGAGGTCCCTTCTGGCATTAAATTTCCTAATCCTATAAGATTTCACTTTTCTTAATTTTTTACAAATTTAAGAGACTATTGAGTAGTTTTAGGTTTACAGAAAAACTAAGTGGAAAGTACAGAGAATTCCCATATATCCCCTCAGCCCCTCCCTGAGTGTCTGTTATTAACACCTCGCATTAGTGTGGTACGTTTGTTACAAGTGATGAGCCAATATTTAAGTATTGTTAACTAAGGAGCATAGTTTATACTGGGGTTCGCTGTCTGTGGTGTGCATCCCATGGGGTCTCACAAGTGTGTAATGACACGATGTTTCCTAAAGATACCCTCCTTAAGTCTCGCTCTCAAGAGTGGGATACAGTAAAAGGCAGCAGGAGACAGGGAAAGGCTGTTTCTACCCATTGACCCCGACCAGTTAGGGCAAATGAAAGGTATTGACATTGAACAGTGGTGCATGTGGCCAAGTACCATAAACATGCACACCTACTTTTTGGCTTTTTTGTTTTTCCTTTTTAGCACTTGGACTATCTTCCCTACAGAGTATACTCTGTTAGTTAAACTACCAAACCCACAAATAGACCCCGATAATCTAATGTTCCTCACAGATAGAAGTCACAGGTTCTGTGACTTTATAGCCTGGAGCAATTTATTTTTAATCTAAGAGACGGCAACCAGATGTTGCTAGAGATTACTTCTCTTGATCCAGAGATAACTGGCACTTGAAGTTCTAAGAAAGTCAGGGGTTCAAACACAGAGAATCTTAGTGAGGGAACATGACACTCCTTGGACATACATTTTTGCAGTTATCCAGTTATTTCCTTAGCATAGATTCTAAGAATGGTATGGTTGTCAAAACACTATTCTCTAGAGTTCTGTTTCCACAACTTGTATCAGAAATTAGCAGTAACATTTTAACATTTTTCATGTACTTTTTCAAATTCCAATGAACATTTTTAAGTCTGTTAAAACTAGATGGGACCAACGGATTTCTATGGAAATAAATTCTACGGATTTTATTTCTCTTACTATACCAACTTATCAGACAATAGGTACTCAGTGGCTAGGTTTTAATTGATCAAAGAAGTACATTTAAGAAAGTTTGGCGAGCTTTCGCTTTCTCTATCCTTGAATTAACACTATCCTTGAATTAACTTTCCTCTTTCAGTAATTCTGTTGTCAAAAAACCCCCAAACTAGAAAATAAGCATTGGTGAGGATGTGGAGAAGTTGGAACCCTTGTGCACTGTTGGTGGGAATGTAAAATGGTGAAGCCACTGTGGAAAATAGTATGATGTTTCCTCAAAAAATTAAGCATAGAATTACCATATGATCCAGCAATTCATTTCTGGATATATATACCCCCCAAAAAGCAGGAATTTGAGCAGATATTTATACAGTATACCCATGTTCATAGCAGCACTTTTCACAACAGCAAAAAGGTAGAAACAACTCAAATGCTTATCTGATAACTGGATAAGCAAAATGTAGGGTGTATATATTTGTATACAATTAACTATATCATTCAGCCTTAAAAAGGATATTCTGACACCTGCT
>CM052443.1:13154516-13165942 GCA_028533085.1 Varecia variegata | reverse complement strand
CTGACAAATTTCCTGACTAGACAGTTGCCAAAAGAATAACTGAAGTTTCCTCTCTGGAGGTTTCCCTGAGCCCCTGTCCCTCTGAGCCAGGCAGTGTGCAAAGGCTGGTGGCAAACGGCAAGTCACAGATCCCACCTTCATGGGGCTCAGGGTTTAGCAGGTATCAAAATCCCCTGCAGGGCTTGTTAAACACAAATTGCAAGACCCCACCCTGAGGATTTCTGATTCAGGAGGTCTGGACTGGGGCCTGAGAACTTGCATTTCTGTCCAGCTCCCAGGTGATGCTGCGTTGGTCCAGGGACCACCCCTCTGAGCAGCTCTAGTGCAGCGGGAGGAACTGTAGGTAAAAGAGCAATTTCAGCCAAGCAGGGCAGGTGCTGCAATGGGGACCCACCTGGGGAGAGGCAAAGAGAGCCTTTTCCAGAGGAGGTGCTGAAGGACTGAGATCTGGGGAACAGGTAGGAGTGAGCCAGGTGAGGGGAAGGGGCAGGGCATGCCAGGCGGGGGGAGGGGGGGTCGTATTTGCAGAGGTCTAGGGGTGGGGATGCACACAGCCTGTTCTTGCAATTGCAAATTTTCCCATGTCACGGGAAGCAGGAGGGTGACGGGGAAAGTGCTGAGTAAGGAAGGGCAAGGCAAGGCAGACCCCAAAGGGGATGAAGGAGCCCAACCCCGATCCTCAGAGCAGTGGGGAGCCAGACTCAGACAGGCTTTCAGCATGAAAGGATTAAAGCTGTAAGAACTAAGGGAAGCTCATCACCTCCCAGGGAGGGCGTAGGTCCAGCAGAGTCACAGCCTGAGGGGCTGCAGAAGGGGGCAGAGGCACATGTCCTTCTGATCTATAGTCCCCAACTCCCAGGCCTTGGACTGGTACCAGTCCGTAGACTGTTTAGGAACCAGGCTGCACAGCAGCACATGAGTAGCAGGCAAGCCAGCAAAGCTTCATCTGTATTTACAGCCGCTCCCCATCACTTGCATCATTGCATAAGCTCCACCTCCTGTCAAATCAGCTGCAGCATTAGATTCTTACAGGAGCATGAACCCTACTTTAAACTGCACATGTGAGAGACCTCGATTTTGTGTTCCTTATGAGAATCTAATGCCTGATGATCTGAGGTGGAGCTGAGGCGGTGATGCTAGCACTGGGGAGCGGCTGCAAATACAGATTATCATTAGCAGAGAGGTTTGACTGCACAATAAATGTAATGTGCTTGAATCATCCTGAAACCATGCCCCTCCTGCCCCGCGCCCCCCTGGTCCATGGAAAACTTGTCTTCCATGAAACTGGTCCCTGGTGCCAAAAAGGTTGGGGACCACTGCCTCTGATCCCGGGACCAACCCCCAGACCCGAGCTCTAGTTCCCCAGAAAGCTTCCTGCTGAATCACGTGCTGTCAGGTGAGAACAGTCCAGGTCCACTGTGCTGCCCAGTACAGTAGCCATGAGCCACGAGAGACTACATAAATTAACTAAAATTAAATTAAAAGCCAGCTCCCTCAGTTGCACTAGCACATTTCAAGTGCTCAACTGCCACATGTGACTAGTGGCTAGACACAGGACACTTTTATCATCCCAGAAAGTTCTATCAGACAGCAGTGGTCTAGGAAATATGAGGAAGTATAAATAGGGTTGGATCTAAGACTTGCCAGGTATTTTGGTTTTACTGCATTAAGCCAACAAGCAACTGGTTTGGGCCTTCATTCATGAAAACACATACACAGAGCTCTAAATTGATTTTGTAAAAATCTACAGGGTATAAAGCTAGACAACTGACAATTCCTTATAATAGCCAAGCTACAAATATCCTAAATATCACTTTTATGAATACTTTTTCAAACCACTAAGAAGAATCCTAGAATCATCCTTATTTTCCAAAGCCATCCCTAAACCCTAAAAATAACTTGTCAAGGGAATTGAAGGGGGAAAAACATACCCAAGATTAAAGCTCTAAAAAGCCATTTTTACTATTTATATGCCAAGAAAGCTAAGCTTTTAAAGCTTTCTCTATTGTATAATTTACCTAAGTCAGTAGGATTGAAAATATTACATTGCTAATCCTTACACTAAGTTCTAAAAATAAAAGGCAAGAGATGGTTGTATGCCAAGTTGGTAAAAAAAACCCCACGCCAAGGACAAAGTGGAAATCGATGTGAGGAGGAAATGAGTTATGCTTTAAAGTGAAACACACCCAGGACGAAGGTTTAACCCTCGGGCTGGCCATAATAGCAATCATTTAACCCGTTAAAAGGCCCAGGAATCACCCTCTTTAGACAACAGAGGGGGAGAGGGAGGGAAGGAGGGAGGTAGATAAATGTTAGATTAAATGAATGAATGCAAGTCCAGGAAGCCAGAGGTGGGTGATAATTTCTACAAATAAAAATTCAGAGAAGCTCAGGAAGGAGTTGACCAGCCTGGGTAGAAAGAGCCAACCCCCTACCCTCACCCCTGAAGAATCAGGTGGGTGGGTTCCCAGTGAGAGAGACGAGTCCTCCCAGGCTGGCTGGGTGTTCTGGTCCTGATGCTGAGGGACAGGTGGCTTTGGGAAGCATACTCAGGCAGGCCAGACACAGCCTCCTTAACAGTCTTCTAGCCCGCGTATGTTCAGGGGAGGGGCCCCTCAGAAAGAAAGAAGAGCCCAGTGTCTGCATTGCTCAAAACCACTGGCAACTGCCCCCGGGGCCAGGCATCCTGCCTGCCCCACGATTCCTCCCTCCTCAGCGCCTTCTCTCTTCTTGGGTCTGCCCTGCCAGGAGAGGGACATCAAGATCTAATTGACTCTTTCCTCCCTGCTCTGTTAATAGACCCTTTCCTTGGGTTAAAACAAAACTAGTTCCGCTAGAGCCTTTCCAAGTATACCATGGGCCTTTCCAACCCACCATGAGTGGAAGACCATTCATTCACCAAATTCTGGTTTAGTTAAAAGCAAGAGCCAGCAAGAAACTCAGTGGAAGGCTCTGTGGGGTGCTGGGGAAAGCGAGAAACAGCCAGGCCTGCATTAAACCAGCAGGCCACTGGTTTGGGCCTTCATCCATGAAAACACACCCCCTCCAAATTGATTTTTAAAATGACCTCAAATGCCATTGGATTATCTCAAATGGCAGGAAACAGCCCTAGATGACTCTGGAGTAGACAGATGGGTGTGGGAGAAGGAAACTCACTCATCAGGAGTACTGAGCCTGCGCTGTTCCAGATGCCCAGCAAAGGGCATTTATTTGTGATTCTGACTTAACAATGTGTTCATGACAACACTAGCCGGCATTTATTGAGTACTTGACACATATAAATGCATTTAAAGTGCACAAGGACCCATTGAGGTAGGTCTTATTATTCTTATTTTATAAATGAAGACACTGAGGTCAAAAAACTTGCCATTGATACCCTACAAGCCCTGACTTGACCACAACACAATCTTTGCAGGTAACAAAATGACACATGCACTCCATAAATCTGTACAAGTAAAAACAATCTTTTAATTGTAATTTAATTTAAATTAGATTAAAATTTTAGATTAAAATAGTGTGTAGTATATTTTATATTAAAATAGAGCCCAGATTCAAAGCCAGCCCATCTGGCTCCAGCATCCTGTGCCTCATACCTAGAACCCCTTTTTCTTGCTCTCATGCAGAAGTACCTCAGCCTAGCAGACCTTCTAGGTGCCTACCCACCCAGGCTGCCAATAGGAGTTGCATTCTGATATTTCATATTTCAGTAAATTGTCTGAAAATTGGACTGGATCTTTCCAGAGCAGTCCACGAAATGCTCATTTGCCTTGAGAGGCCTGTGTTCTGTACAAAATGGTGCCATGGAACTTGGTCACCAAGTGCAATGCTTCTGTCCAGTTTGGGGTCTTCCTCACTCCGAGAGATACAAGGCTCCTTCTACGCCCTCCATCCAGCCCACCATGAGAACAGGACACCCCTAGAGTCAAATTGTTGAGCCAAAAGCTCCAAAAAGGTAGAAATTGGCTAGAGGAGAAGAGGAGGTTGAGATGGGGACCTCAAGATGAACAGCAAGCGGGTGTGGGGTGGCTGGCCCACGAAGGCAAACCACATGCAAGGGACAGGTACACTGGAGCCTGTCAACTTCAGCAGATCCCAAGTTCTTGACAATACATCTCCAGGTGAAAACACGTCGACATGTGCCAGTGTTATGGAGAGAGAGAACAGAAAAGGGACCACCAGACATGGGTTATTTACCATCCCCCTTCTCTATATGGACTTAGATTTTTATCAGGAAGGATTTGAATGTAGTGCTGGTTGCAACTGATGCGAGAATTAAGGTAAGTCTTTTTTCACAACTCAAAAAATCAAAGTAGAACTATTTCCGCAAAGAGTCAAACTACCTAGTTAGAGAGTCTGCGAATAGTCCGTCACACGTTCCGATGGTTTTTATTAAGCATGATACAGTCTACCTCTGTCTGCACTGGGTGTGGTGCATCTATTACCAGACAATTTCCTCACTTCCTGACTTCTTCCTGATCCCTCAATTTGCCTTCTTTGTAATTTCTAAATAATCTGAGATTACCAGCTTTCCCTTACTCCAAAAAAGAAGCCTGAGGAGTTATTTCTAGGCACCTGCACTTCAAAGGCCAAGGGCAGAGTTTCCTCTTTGTCAAGTAATGAGCTGTCCGGCCACCTTGTGATTCACACAGTGGCAGGGTGCTCTGGGCTGGTGCCTCCCATCTAAATTTTACTGGAATCCTTGATGTTGGAAACCAAAGAGCTGATCAGAACACATCCAGTTTCCAAAGACAGGAGTAGTATTCAAACAAGATAAATTAGTTCTCCAGTAACATCGGGAGAAGCCCACGTAGCAGTGTTGTTCGAACAACCAGAAAAACCACATTCAGAAGGCAGCACAGCCCAAGGCACGGAAACTCAGGATGAATACCTGGGAGGAAACAAGCAGGCTCTACCTTTAGCCGTTCCCACCACAGTTTTCATGACAAAAACAGTTTTCATGACAAAAACAACAATCAACACACTGATTATTCGGAAGCATATTATAACCTTCATATCCCAAACAAGTATGTTATATCTTGGTTAACTGAACCTACACGATACTTAGAAAATTCTCCCTAAAGTTATGCTAAAGTTATGCTAAAAACAAAAAAACTTCCCAAGCTTTCTGAGGTCAAACCTGTAACTTTGTTACTTATATGAGTGCTTTACAAAAGAGTTAAGATTAATCAGGCCTCCTAAAATGTAAAATTCCACGGTTCCTCTACTGCCCCAAAAATTCAATGCAATAAACAATTTATTAGGTGTATATAAAGATATAAAGTATATACAAGTATATGAAGTATCTAAAGATATAAAGTATACATAGTATATAAAGATTAATATATAAAAGGTACAAAGTATATGTATGTGAAATATACATGTATATAAAGTATCTAAAGATAAATACATAAAAACCGAATGAAATGGGCCCCATCCTCACATACTTGCAGTCTATGTGGGAACACTGGCACATACACACCTAACCATGAAATTCAATGTGACTGGAGCTAGAGCAGATTCCAGAGCAGAGAGCAGTCAATTACACCGCATGGTCGGGGAGGAGAGAGCACGGAGGGATGTTACTTGCATTGGGCCCTGACGTCACACAGGGCCACCATCAGGTTGGGAGACGAGAAGTGGGGGGAGAAAGGCATCTGCATCTCAGGAGAGGAAGCCCTAGGAACAAAAGTTCCCTGGCAGGGAAGCACCGGGATTTGTTCAGAGTTACAAAAGTGTGGACAGCTGGGGGTTGAGGAAGTTGATGGCTGGAAGAGGAGGCCAGGAAAGCCTTGCATATTAGAGCATTTGGAATTTGTGTGCTAAGCAAGGGGAGGCCTTTTGAGGCTTCCCACGCATTGGGCAAATGTCTCCTGATTGCAGGACAGGTGCTCAGTTAGCTGCTGGTGAGCGACCTGGCTCCTGTCCTCAGGAAGCTTAAGCCCAGGGAAGGCAGGAGAGCATCTAGCCCACAGAAGTATTCCCACTGTGACGGAGAAGTAACAGGGACAACGAGGACACAGAGCAGGGAAAAGGGGCTGGGAAGATGTCCTGGGACATGTGAGTTGGGCCCCAAGGTTTGCAGCATCTGCAGAGGTGAGGAGGGGGGAGCAGCGTTGCAGGAACAAACTGCCTGGGACCTCCAAGACAGGAACCGCCCTAATCAGATCTGCGTGTTAGAAATGATAACCCGGACCTGGGACTCCAGAAAGAGACTGTGTCCATCTGTGGCCAGGACAAGATCGCAGAAAGTTCCTGCTGTCCTCCAGCCGATAGAGGATGAAGGCGGAGGCTATTAAGGTGGGACAGGCAGAGAGGATAGGATTTGCAGCAGAACTTTCAGAGGCAGAAGCAGCAGCAGTTTACAGCTCACTTCATCAGGGCAGGGGGGCTGGGAAGAAAAACACAAAGGAAGATACCCGGTTTCTAGCCTCAGTGCTGCTCTTACGCTAGGCAGTGCAGGCAGCTGAACACTGAAAATGTTCTCAGTCTCACCTCGTTTAGGCCCTACAGTCTACGTGGGCTTAGCATTTTGTTAAAGATGAGAGTGGTCATCCTGAACATTTCTACATTAGCAAAAGCAGCTAGATTTAAAACTTCACATCTCTACTCAAACATCACCAAAACCGAACCCCTCATTTTCCCTCTTTACCCCAGGCTTCCTCACTTCAGTAAAAGGCAACTCCGTCCTTCCAGGTGCTCATGCTGAAAACCTAGAGTCAGGCTGGACTCATCCTCCCTCCCACTCTGTACCCAATCCATCTGCAAATCCTTCGGGCTCTGCCTGCCAAATGTTTCCAGAAACTAAAACCTCTCCCCACCTCCCTGCTACCTGCCTGGCTGAGGCTCTGTTCTTTCACCTGGATTAGAGGTAGCCCCAGACTCACCTGGAGTTAGGCTCGTCCCCTTCCACCTAACTCCAGTGCAGAAGGCGGACTGATTCTCTCAAAGGTAATGAGGATTGCCTTACTCTTCAGCTAGAGCCCCACGATGGGTCCTCTCCTTTTCTCTTGCAGTAAAACCCACAGTCTATCTGCTCTTTCCCCCTCAGCCTCACCCCCACCCTCCTCACACCTCACTTCCAGCCACCCTGGCACCTCCCTGGCCCTAGAAGCCTCTAGCACGTTCTCCGCCCCCGGGGTCATGCAGAGTCTATTCCTGTGCCTGGAACATTCTTCCCAGGCAACCACAATGCTCACTCTCGCCTTCCTGTCTTATCTCAAATGTCACCTTTTTAAAGGGACCTGCCCAGTCACCACTGTATTTACATTGTTTACCTTAGCACTTCCCATCTGCCAACAGACGTGAAAATTTATGATCTGTCTCTTCCCACCAGAATGTACACTCCCTGAGGGAAGGGATTTTTGCTTCTTTTCTTCAGATAGATCCCCAGCACCTACAGTAGAGCCCAATACATGGCAAACATCTTATAGATGTTTGTTGATTGAATGAAAGGTCACCTTATTAACACAAGGCTCTGACTCACCTGGACAAAATGATAAGCCCTCACTTCTTTTGCCCTTCATACTGATTCATTGTTTCTATTGCACTTACCATCAACATGTGACAAATGTCCACACCACACATTAGTGTGCTTATTCTGTCTCTCTACACAAGAGCGTAAGCTCCACGGGGGCAGGGACTTTGTCTCTCTTCTCTCTGCTATATCCAGAGCACCTAGGGCAGTGCCTGGCATGTAGCAGGTGCTCAAATGCTTGGCAGGGGTGTGGCAGCTGGAGCGGAGAGGGAGAAACGAAAAGGGAAGGAAGGACAGAAGGAAGGGAGGAAAAAAGGAAAAAAGGAAGGAGGGAGGGATGAGAGACAGAAGGAAGGAATCCCTACTGCCTATTATCAGGGTCACAAATGAGGGGCCTAAAATAAAGAAACATGAATTGGTTCTTCTACCTACAGCAAGAGATTCTGTCAGGAAGCAGTAAAAGAATCAAGCATTCATTTAAAATCTATTCATTCATGCATTGCTTTAGTCAAAATAAAAGGCAACATGTAGTAATGATGCCAGGAAAAGGGGTAGACGGTGCACTGGATTCCAATCAAAGGGAGCATGCGTCACTGAAAAACAGCCATCATCATTATTTGTAGGCAACTTTCTTCTGTAGTTTCCGAACAATAAGTGAAAAGGATTGGCCAATCTTGTTATTTGGCATAGCAAGCCAGGTGAGCATACTGATTCAATTCATTTGGAGCTGATACCACACATTAAGAAAACAAAACATCAGTGTTCGGCGGCCGGGTTCTGTCCAATTACTCTTTGTCTCCATTAGGACTTGCCTGGCATGACGCCTATAACTTTGAAGGTAATGACTGTAATGACAATGCCAACCCAAATTCATAAGTTGCCTTTCTTCTAAGGCCTTTATTAGTCTTCATATACCCTATGAATTAGGCATCTACTATTCTTGAAAGTTGTTTTAATTATCTGGTTTAATCATCTGCACCTTGCAGAGAGGAAACTCAGATTCGAACAGGCAAATATGCGTGGCCGATGTCTCAGGCCAGGCAGGAGTGACCCTCGTTCTGGGACATCACCTGTACAATTAACAAGTCACTCAGATCTGCCTGCTGGGGCAGCAGAAAGAAGGAGAAGTAGAACAGCAAGCCCTTCTCTTTCCTCTTCATATCTGTTTTCAGGACTTGTGTCCATCTAACCCAGAGTCACCTTAGATCCTTAAAGATGACCAGAAGCAAGTCATAAAAACAGTGCAATTTTTCACAATATGAAGGCTTCTTTGGGAGAAGTTGGCTAGAAAATAATGGGAGACAGAGCTGAAACAACTGTCTGGGACATTTTCTAACATGGAGAGTTATTGTCACTCTCATTTCCCCAAAGGTCAACAAGATACTTCACAATGGAAATGTCTCAAAAGCAGCTCATCCGGATGTTTTAAACACTCTCCTGCCCCAAAGGCACATGGATAAAGATGGTTTCCCTAAATTCCCACTCCTGCCCAATCATGATGTGACATGTTACCTCCCTTTTTCTCAAAGGTTTTCCAATTGTTTCTTCAAATTCATTTCTTATCTATTAAAAGTTGAGAGTGAAATCCAATGGCAGAAACTATGTCAGATTTCAATCTCTGAGCTATCTACCATACTCCTGATACAGGGAGTTGAGAGTCAAATCCCACTGTCATTTGTGTTGGGGGAATAAAGAAATATGTACACATTTGTAAATGCAAAGACGATCTCTAGAAGGTTAACCAATAAACTGGCAATGGCTGGTGCCTTTGGGGAGGGGACCTAGGTAAGTGGGATAAAAGGAGGCAGGAAGACTTAAGGTTGTACCATTTACATGTATTACTTATTCAAAAAAGTAAACTAAAAACAAAACACGTGGGACAAAAGTGGAAGCTTGGAAACTATTTTTGTTGGAGCCTTTCATCAAGAAATAACAATGGTAATGGTTTCACGTCCTGACTTATCAGTGCTGTTTGCCAACAGAGGAGTTTACTAGACAGTGAGCTCCCAAAGGCAGGGGCAACTTCAATTGCATCTTAAATTTTTGCCCTTGTTTGGCTATTTACTGCTGCCTAACAAACCCCCCAAATTTAGCAGTTTAAAACACAAGTATTTATTATCTCAGTTACAATGGCTGGGCATGGCTCAGGGTCTCTCACAAGCCTCAAATCCAAGTGGCAGCCAGGGCTACAGTCATCTGAAGGCTCGTCCGGGAGAACCCACTTCCAAGCTCACCCATAGGGCTGCTGGCCGGATTCCATTCCTCATGCGCTGCTGGCCAGAGGCCAACCTCAGCTCTCTGTCACAAGCATCTCTCCACAGGACAGCTCACAACATGGTAGCTGGCTTCTCTCAGAGCAAGAGAGAAAGCAAGAGAGCGTGAACAAGAGGGACGTAGGGTCTTTCTGGGTTCTAGCCTCGGAAGCAACATCCCATCACTGTGACTGTATTCTATCCATTAGAAGGTGTCACTAGGTCTAACCCCATCCAGAGGAGGATTTCCCAGAAACAGAAGCTGCTACAAATTATACCTAACGAGAATCGTGAGACAATTTAGCAGGGTCCCAGATTTGGTCAAAGGTAGTTTGAGAAAGCTTTCATGGAACAAACCTAAGTAGTAGCAGTAAACTGAAAACCAGAGAGAAATTACTTCACTCAAATTAGCCTCCAAGGAGGCAAAGAATTACCAGCATTCACGGGTTGAACTCAATGCCTCCCAGAGAGGCAAAAATAAAATTCAAAATTAACTTTTACAATCCAAAGTTGGTCTCAGCTATGGCCTAATACCTTTAATTTTAGCAACACTGAACATGGTGTTTCTATCCTATTTTTGGTATGATTAATGACCAATTCTGAACTTGTGTAATAAAAGAAAAAAATACTCCAGTATAATATTAAACATCCTCTTTCTGCTAAACCTATTATAAATCACTGTGGCACATAAATGCTGGAGCTTAGAAGCTGAATAAGTCAACTAGCCTTGAGGTCCTAGTTTCTGATTCTCATAACATATTTGATTATTATAAATCTCAAATTTCACAAGTTTGTATAGGTAAAATTATTTTGGAAGATGTCAATAGATAACAAATTGTAAAAATCTGAAGTTGGAAAAAGATGAAGCAAATTTTTTTTTTATCTTCTACTCACTTGAGTATATCCTTGAAAAGATTCAGAAAACTTGTGAAAATTTTTTTAAAAGTCCTTTTAAAATGAAACTGCATAAATTTACAGTTACTCTTAACTGAAAGTTTCCCACCCCCCTCCCCCACCCTCCCCTAAACTGAAGGTTTTACAGGAATTTCTCAATTTGAAAAAAAGGGCTTCTGGCCTGGCTCCCAAGTGACTATGAACAGCTGTGGGGGACTTTCTGTTGTATGTTTATGTATAGTAACAGCTACGGGAATTTAACAATTAAATCTATGGTGGGCTGGCTTCCAGCTCAAGGCAGGCAGGGAGAGGAGAAGGAAAGGAAAGTCTCTCGGAAGATGGAGGGGAGGGGAGGGGAGGGGAGGGAGGGGAAGTCACAGTTACTTGACAATCAGGATCGTGCAGAGTTTGCCAGTTCTACTCAGCACCAGAGATTTCATTTAAACCCTAAGAAATACACTTGCTTAATCCTTACATATTGTAACCATCAAAAATCTCTTAATTGGCTTTAGCCAAAGAGGTTGCCCGATGGAAAAAAAATCTGTACGGAGGATGTGAAAAACTTCTCGTTTTTCCTGTGGACCGTTTCTCACTAATAAAAGGAAGATGTGGTTTCATGTTTCTTTTTTGTTTTCCCAGCTTGTTTACCCCTCCTCCTCCTCCTCACCCCAGCTGATTAGGAAATGACTTCTAAGTGGTCAAGAGTCCAGTGTCCACAGCCAAGTCACAATTTATACAGAAGGCGACTTCCTTGTCTCGGCCACGTGCGGAATGTTCCTGGCCTGGCCTGGCGATGCCAGCTGCTC
>CM052443.1:13122856-13154016 GCA_028533085.1 Varecia variegata | reverse complement strand
TCTGCCCCCATGGTCTTGCATTTCACACTAAACCCTCCCTCACCACCTCAGCTAGTCTCCCTTCACTCACTCAGCCACTGCTCCCCCTAATGTTCCTCTAACATTATCTAACAGCGAGCTTCAGCCACTGTCACCAGTGAGCAAGACAGACGTGGTCTCTCCTCAGAAAGTATCTATGCTTTGGCCAGGCGCGGTGGCTCATGCCTATAATCCTAGCACTCTGGGAGGCAGAGGCAGGAGGATCACTTGAGGTCAGGTGTTCGAGACCAGCCTGAGCAAGAACAAGACCCTATCTCTACTAAAAATAGAAAAAATTAGCTGGACAACTAAAAAAAAAAAAAAATAGAAAAAATTAGCCAGTCATGGTGGTGCACACCTGTAGTCCCAGCTACTAGGGAGGCTCAGGCAGGAGGATCGCTTGAGCCCAGGAGTTTGAGGTTGCTGTGAGCTAAACTGATGCCACAGCACTGTAGCCCAGGCAACAGATCGAGACTCTGTCTCCAAAAAAAAAAAAAAGTATCTACGCTCATGGGAACAGCACACCAGTAATCTCAGATAAATAAAGGGTTACACCCTGATGAGTACAAAAAAAGAGCAGAGAGCACCGCCTGGGAGAGACCTACCTTACCTGGGGTGGTCAGAGAATACTCTGAGGAAATGATACTTGAGCCAAAAGGCAAAAGATAAGGAGGAACCATTCAGAGGAAGAGCTTTTCAGGCGGGACTCCAACAAACGTGAAGGGCCTGTAGCAGGAAAGAACTTGTCATGCCTCAGAGACTGCAACGGGACAAGAACGGAATCAATGGGAGGAAGCCGGCATTGTGACTGCGATGGCAAGCTACTGACAGGTGCTGCAGCTGGTGCCGGCAAGACCCAGGTCTGGGAGGCGGCTCTGGCTTGGAGAGGACGGGGGAGGGTGGCTGGAACCCAGTGGATGGCAAGGGAGACAGAGGTGACCAGGTGGAGTCAAGGTCTTCTGGAGATAGACGCAACAGATCTTAGAGATGGATGGTACAGTTTGGGAAAGAAAGGGGTCGAAGTTCAAGTCCAGGTTTTTGGCTTAAGCACCAGCAAGAGAGGAGTCATCTTCTCAACTGGTGGGGGAGTGCAGTGCTCCCTGTGCTGTGTGTGGGGTACACGGGACGCACACCTCATGGAGTGAAACATGCTCTGGGACCGAGTCCTGCAGAACCCCAGCATTTTAAAAGGATTCCTATCCATGCTTTAGGGCAGGATATCTCAACCTCAACACTGTTGACACTTTGGTGGGATACTTTGTTGTGGGCACTGTCCCGGGCATTGTAGGATGTTTATCAGCATCCCTGGCCTCAATCACTAGATGCTAGTAATATCCTCTGAGTTGTGACAACTTAAAATGCCTCCCGGGGGGCAAAAATTGCCTTGATTGATTAGGTTAGGGATATTTTAGCAAAGGCCTTAATAAACTAGTGCCTGTCTTCTAACTCAAAAAGTTCCCAGGCAAGCCAGAGTTCCACAAACCATTTCAACTTTCTCACCTTCTGGCTTTTTTGACAAGCACCAAAAATTGATTGACTAAAACCAGACCCAGAATTAAGCTTGACTTTGCTCCATCTGGGAAACAACTGGAGTTATACTAACCCTAAAATACTCTTAAGATCTTGAAAACTCTTTATCCTTTGTCTTCTGGCAATAATATAAATCCAAAATAGAACAGCAAGTGAATATAGGTGTTAGCTGTTTTCTCCCCTGTATGCAAATATTTCATAGCTCAGAGTTATAGTCTTTCTTTCCAAGTACCATTTGTAAAAAGATCCCTAACCCAGACCAAGATGTCACAAGAGTCCATTTTTCCTGAGTAGATGTGTTAACTAAAAAGAAAAATCCTTGGTATTTTATGGCATTTCCAAAGCATGGCAACATATACCAAAAGCTGGCGTAAAAATCTTAAAATATCTATTTTTGTTTATGACTATTTTACTAAGTTATAAGGTCCAAGAACGTGGTTATTCTCCTCTGGCAGCTTACTGAAGGAATGAAAGCCACACAATTCACTCAATTAAGTCACAGTGGAATCTTTTTATGGCAGTCACTACAAAAACAGCCAGGAATGATTGGTTCAGTGTTGTTCAACGCCTTCTCGCTTATAAATCATGCCTTTAATAATGGCAGCTAATGCTGGTGCCTATCAGTGTGGAAAAGGAACATCACTGACTTCACTATTTACTGTGTAATTATAGAGCTACAGTTTAAGCACCGTGCTTGGGGCTGGGCTACAAGAAGAGAGCCTTGCCAAGGTGCTATTCTCACCAGGTGGCCATTAGCTGAAACACAGGCAGGTAGACCAGCAATTACAATATAGCTCAGGGATGCCACACCCTGGGCCCACATCTGTCCTGCTTCTCACCTGCTCAAGATGACAACACAAGGAATCCTAACACACCCTTTCCTTCCATGGCTGGACATTACCTTGAAATCTTATTTATCAAAAACCTCAGGGCCAGTGGTTCTCAAGGTGGAGCAGGCATCGGAATCACCTGGAAGTTCTGTGAAGACACAGACTCCTGAGTCCTAGCCCCAGGGCTTCTGAGTCAGTAAGTCTGCAGCAATCCTGTGCTGATGTGGCTGGTCCTGGGACCATACTTTGAAAACCAGCGTCCAGGTAACCACCGCCGATCAAGCCAGGTTGGAACGTGAAATAATCCCTAAAGTCTCTAAGATGGCACCATCCATGCTAGGATGGCGAGGCACAGGCAGCTACTGGAACAAAGGAGGGGCCCCTCACTTTGGCCTGGGAGGGACAAAGAATCAGGAAGCCTTCCAGGAGGAAGTAGCACCTGGTCAGCAGGTAAAGGGACGAGGGGAAAGAGTTACAGGTGAAGAATACATCACGTGCAGGGACCGTGACACAGGGAGCACGCTCTGTCCCAGTAGAATTCTAGGTGAAAGGGAAATGATATTTGAAATCAGCAAAGGTTAGCAGAAGCAACTGCACCATTAACCTAAGAATGAAAATATTCCTTTTCTATTAAAAATATTTTGATAATCAAATATCTCATTGTCATCCTTTTTTCCTTTTGCACTGAATCCTTTTCTCTGTAAACAAGAGCGTTTGCTTCAAAAGAGTCTATCACTAAGCCAGGATTATTAAATACTAATAATCCTGCAATTTTAATGTCATTATGGTGGATATGTGCAAACATAGGCTGCTCAGTCTAAAAATGGTATTTGCAACAGTCCAGGAAACAAGAAATTAAAAATCCTAGGATCATCTTTTACGTGTAGACCAATTGGGACCAGGGCAGGGGAGGGGAGAACCCTGCCCTGTTTAACATAAACAGGGATGTTGGAGCTGAAAATTTTGCTGGGTATCTTCTAATATAACCCCCTTTATTTCAGTAATGAAATGTGTTTTTCTAATGGTTCACAAACACTAGAAACAAAAAAATGTTAAAGAGAGTTAAAAAAAAAAAAATCAAGATTTGCTTGAATACAGAGGAGAGATGCTGTCATCTTTGTTACCTCTAGTAAGAAGTGTTGAAATACAGCCAGAGGATAATACTGACTTTGAACATGGTGGAACAGAAAAATGACTGCTAATAACTAACAGCTTAGACAAATTCCAGAGTATAGAAAGACTGCTGCACAGGATGTTATAATACAAATATTTAAAAGATTTAAAAATAATTATTCAAATGTAAAATTTTGAAGACAAACTTTGTAATATTCATATTAAATTCTAAGGATATTCTGGACTGGAAATCATTGCATAATGCCTAAGACAATGTAGCGAACAGTATTTTATCAGCAAATAAAATGTACTTTAGTTCTCACAATGGTTGCCAATCTTTATATACCTTTAGTCCTGTGCCAAGTACAGTTAAAGCCATTTTATGCTTACTGATTTCCTTATGACATACACAAAAGAACCTAACAGATGACATACTTCATCTGGTTAAAAAAAAGGGGCGGGGGGGGCGGGCAGAAAAGTTGCATCTAGAACATAGAAGGCAGGTAGCATGGGGTCCAGTCCGCTGTGCCATTTCCTCCCGTCATTTTGGTTCAATCCTTATCATGAACTTCTTTTTCAAAACTGTTTTTTGAGTCTTATTGATTGCTTCACCTTTACTGATTTTAACTTTAAGAAAGTCTCTTCATTTAAAAATGCTCTAAAGTTGGTTGAGCCTCAATGGTTAGGTACATGAATGTCGGTATTTTTTCTTGAGGATTTAACATCTTTCAAACTAGAGAAAACCACCTTTAAAAAGGTCTCATTTGCAAGTTTATAAACGTTCTAAAAGGATCGACAGTATCCACTGTGCAGACATAACAGTACTGTATAAAAGTGAATATGGAATGAGCAAGACAGAACCTATCAGAAATGCATTATGCTTCATTGTCATCTAAACCCACAATGCTTGAAATTATTTACAACCTATAGATGTGAAAAATCGGAAACTTAGGACAAATGAGACCAGGAAGAGTCAGGAAATTACAATGGTAAGGCATCCTACCAAACATCAGGTCCATCAAGTGAAGCAGGAAGAAACCTGAGCTTAGAAAAGTAACTGCTAACCCCTGAACTGAGAGTTAGTAAAGGAGTGTTCTACCTTGGTTACTGCCCCTGCTCACGCCCCCAAACCCTGATTCCCCCTGGCTTTCTCCTCTGTTCCATGGGACTAATGCCACCAACCTCCAAATGAGAAGATTTTAAAACTATGAAGTGATCCAAAAATGTAAAGAATTGATGTCTTTAGCCAAGGTCAAACATGACTCACCAGAGCTGACATCTCCTGAGCCTGCCCAAGGCCTGCTGCCCCACTGGGCTGCTGTTTACTATAATGCAAATCACAGACATTCGTTAAAGACTGGAAAACATCACAACACAACCCTTTTGAAAGACTGGGGGCGGGGAATCAATCGCCCTCTCACCCCCTCCCCCAAATAAAACAAAATGCTTAGAAGACCCAGGAGTTTTTATAAGGAGCTTGAATATACAGAGAGTCCCCAATTTACGGACAGTTTTGTGTTCTAAAAGAACATTTCTGGGTGGAGTTGCCAGATAAAATACAGGACATGCAGTTAAATTTGACTTTCAGATAAACAACACATAATTTTTAATATAAGTCAGTTCCAAAGACCACATAGGACATACTTATACTAAAAAAATTATTCATTGTTTATCTGAGATTCAAACTGAACTGTGTATTCTGTATTTTTATCTGCTAAATCTGGCAACCCTATCTCTGGGTCATTTGGACCAAATCTCCAGCCTTCAGCTGTGAGGTCCTGGAAAGAACCCCCACCTTGGGAGTCTAGAAACCTGAGTGCAATTTCTGGTTTTGTCAATTACTAGTTCTGAAACCTCAGGCAAGTTATAGTTCCTGTGCTTGCAAAAAGAGACCAGTAAATTCACACACCACAGGACTGGGTGGGTAAATATTATCCAACATGTGGAAGTACAGTACTTTGCAAACAGGCAGCACTGTTTTGTTATATTCCCCTGTACACATTATTGGAGAGAGTAATTTGGCTTTTAGGTCAGGCCACACAAGTCAATTTAAATACTCTTCTATTTTCCATGAGAAATTCCTTGACTTTAGTAAGTTCCCATAACAAAGTGGCCCTTTCCCCGCATCTGAGAAACACTTAGAGCCATGTATGGTGGTCCTGTGTACTAGACAACCCTGTATCACCCCCCGAATCTTTGTCCACAAAGCAGGGCTTGTGCATTTGCACAAGTGCTCTTTTGCTCAAATTTACATAATTTGCTGCTCAAAAAGTGCTTGAATATATTATTTCACAAAAATTAGTCAAAACTAACTAAAAGGTTGACACCAGCAATAGAAAGTATTGGTTTCATAAGTTTTTCCAGTGTCCCCAGGGAACTCCTCAAACCCAACTCCACACTGCCAATTTGGGCCCAAAGTTATGTGTCTACAGCCCAGACTTCTGAATCTACCAAAGCTTGACCTCTGGCCATGCCCAGATGTCCCAGCAACTTGAACTAAACACAACCAAAGCTAAGTTCTTCATCGTCCAAACCTATTCCTCTGTTTCAGTGACACCATCATCTTTAGTTGCTTATGTTAGAAATCTGAGAATCATCTGACACTTCCCTTCAAATCAAACTCATCACTAAGACCAAGATTCTCCTCCTGAAGTACACTCCTGCCCTCCACTTCTCCTTATACCCACTCCTGTCACCCTGGGCCAAGCCCCCATCCTCTCATGGACACCCAACCCATTCTCCATATTGTATTCTGGATTATCAACTGAAACCAGAAATCAAATCACATCACTCCACTGTTTACAAATATGTCAATGGCTTCCTATCAGGTACTCTACAGCTTGATGCCTACACCTCCCTCATCCCATGCTTCTCAGCCCTGGCATCATGTCACCCCCACTGTTCTGGCCTCTCTCAGTCCCTAGAACACAGCACTAAGCTCTCACCCACCTCAGGGCCTTTGCACATGCTGTTCCCATTGACTGGACCACTCTTTCCCTGACTGCTGCCTTCTCATCCTTCAGGTCTCAACCACAGCCTCCTCCGAGAGATCCTCGTGGGCCATTTTTTTTAATTGTAGTAAAGTGTACAAAACATTTACCATTTTAACAACGTTTAAGTGTACAGTTCAGTGACATTAAGTAGATTCACATGGTTGTGCAAACACCACCACCCATCACCAGAAATTGTTCGTCATCCCAAACTGAAATTCAGTACCATTCAACAATAACTCCCCATCCCCCCGCCCCTACCCCCTGGTAACCCCTGTTCGACTTTCTGTCTCTATGAATTTGACTATTCTGGATACTTCATATAAGTAGAATCATACAATATTAGTCCTTTTGTGTCTGGCTTATTTAGGAAAATGTCTTCAGTTTCCTCCATGTAGCATGTATTAAAATTTCCTTTCCTCTTAGGGCTGAAAAATATTCCATTGTATGGATACACCACCTCTGTTTACTGATTAATCTGTC
The DNA here is from genome assembly GCA_028533085.1 of Varecia variegata. Lineage (NCBI taxonomy): Eukaryota > Metazoa > Chordata > Mammalia > Primates > Lemuridae > Varecia > Varecia variegata. The sequence goes on along the minus strand of CM052443.1, from coordinate 13,147,052 downwards.
AATGAATATTTGGGGTCCTCCCAGGCCATTTTAATGTAGACCCTCACTCTCTTAGGAATATCTTATTTTCCTTTAAGGTCCTTATCATAGATTGTAATCTAGTATCAATTTGTTTCATGTCTCTTTTGTTCAATATTTTGTTTAATATCTACTCCTCTCACCCCACCCCCAACAACCCTGTAAGCTCCATGTGGGGAAGGCCAAGGCCACGTCTGTTCTGTCCATCCCTGCATTTACCACCAGCACCTGGCACCAGTCCTGGAATGTAGTAGGTATTTAATGAGTAATTGTTGAACCACTGAATGAAAGAAAATCATTAGGCTACCAGAAAGCCCCTCGTCTTTAGAGTCAGTGTGGACTTTGTATTCAATTATGCAGGTGAACAAATGTGCACACACATACCCAGAGAAAAACACACACACACACACACACATTTTTAACTGTGGGCACAAACCACCCCTTTATAACAGGTAAGTCCATGTATTTGCAACTAGCACACATTGCCATTTCCTGTGTTTTTCAAGAATGCATCATGTGCAAAAGCAACAAGTGTATTTGGCAATATAAAGAAATTAAGTATTGACAAATGCTACAACGTGGATGCACCTTGAAAACATTCTGCTAAGTGCAAAGAGTCGATCACAAAAGAGCATGTACTGTGTGATTGCATTTATGTGGAATGTCCAGAATCGGCAAACCATAGAGACAGAAAGTAGACTAGAGGTTGCCAGGGCCTTTGGGGACAAAGGAATAAATGAGGGACAGCTAAAGGTTACAGGATTTCTTTTTGGGGTGATGAAAATGTTCTGACATAGATTGTGGTGATGGTTACATTGTTTTGTAAATACACTAAAACCCATTGAATTGTATACTGTAAAAGGATGAATTGTATGCTACATTAATTATATCTCAATAAAGTTGTTAAAAACAAAAAGTAGTATGTGTGGAGATGGGGCAGGGCTGGGAAGGACTGGTCCTCCCAATCAAAGACCAGAAGGGTTGTGGAGGGAGCCAGGTGGCCTGTGAATCACACAGCATCCTCCTGCCAATTTAAAAAAAAAAAAAAAAAAGGCCTCCGCTTCCCAAAAGCCATTTCCTTCTCCAACAACCCACTGCCACCACCACCAAAGTAGGAAGAAACACTGATAAACACAGTCAAGTGCTCTGAAGCGAAGCCTTATAAGGTATGTGTGTTTCTGAAGAGCCTCTTCATAACCTATTGTAAATGATCTGAACACAGCCCAGTGCATTTACAGCATTCTGAACTCAGATTTCCTGTTGCAACCCAGGTTCTGCCAAGAAAGTTATCTCAGGCTCTCCTCTCTCTCTCTCTCTCTCTCTCTCACACACACACACACACCCCGCCCACTCCCATGTACAATCTGTCCAGAAGTCCTGTTTGCCTTTACAATCTATCAAAGTCACATCTAAGTCTATGTACCTATCTACTCCCATTCTCTCTTCAGAATCTGACATCTCAGCCCCACAGCCAGCACCCTGGGAGAAGCTTCCACCAAAGCTTGCCTGGCTAAGCCTCCTACCTGCTCTCCCTGCTAGGAGCCTCCCCCATGCCTGATCTTCCCATGGCAACCAGAAGGACCCGCGTCACATCACACCCCTCTAAGGAGCGATGTCCTGTGCTGACCACCCACCCCCTTCTCACACAAAGTCAGAGCCAAAGTCCTTGCACAGCCTAGAAGCCCTGCAAGACCTGGCTGTGCTACTCCTCTGCTCCCACCATCCCCTCCCCACCTCCTTCTCCACTTACTCACTGGGGAACAGCCAAAGCCCAGCACTCTCACCTTAGGGCCTGTGCACCCAATTATCTGTCCCCTCTGCTTGGGACATTCTTTCCCCAGAACTTTCTGAGCTGCCCTCTCCTCCTGAGCCTTTGCTCAAAGGTCACCTTCTCAAGAAGACTCCACCAGCCACTCTATTTACAACTGCAACTTGCCCCCTTGCCCTCCCATTCCTTCGTCCCAGTCACCTCAAAGATCCAGGACATGTTAGCTGCTACTCCTGGCCCCACTCACAGCCGGAGGGTCTCAAATAGACCTCTGAGGATGTTCACCCCAGTTCTCTATGTTAAAAGAGGGGTAGAGGAGATATAAGACTGATGATGAGACTGATGACAAAACCCTGACTGATCTTCATCAAGTTGAGGTAGACAAAGTATCAAATCTCCAAGATTAGCCACGTTACCCTCAATATCCTTTTTGTGGCTGTGGTTGGCATGAGATAGAAAAGTGGAAAGACACCCAGGGATGGCAGTGTTTGGGGTTGAAGTGTTGGTGATTTTTTTTTTTAACTTAAAGAAAAATAAAACCTGCTTTTTAAACATGCAAGTTCTAATTTGTCTAATTTTCAGGGTACAGTATGAGTATAAACTCATGAGATTCTATTATTCTTCTAGAAACTACAGATTAAGATGTCTATAGTTAGACAGTCTGACATCTAATCATTACATAAGACACGTGTAAGTAGATTGCTATAGAGACGCAACATCTGATAACTCTGCCCTGACACACTCCATAACTGACCTTTTGCCTTGGAGCTACTTTTGATTCTACCCTAAGGGGAAAAACAATCTGACATTTAAGTATTCAATGTTTGAAATATTTAAATGTCAGTTTTTTTTCACATTCTAACCCTCTCCTCTTACCAAAATTTTTTTTTTAATTCAAATCAATTCTGGAAGAAAGTTAAGGATTTTTTGCTCTATTACGGAATGGCATTTTTGGAAGGCAGCTCTGGTCTGCAGAGACTGCCAGATGGTGGGGGGGCTGGTCTCCTGAGCTTTTACGCCACCCACTGTAGCACAGGGCAGTGCAGCCACAGCAGGGGCCAGTTGGGTGATGGAATGACAAATGACCACTGGCTCAGTCCAAGCAGCTGCCAGTGAAAAGGGAAGCATGTAGCTCTCATGTGTCATCAACACAACCATTCTCCCTGCCATTTCCTACATTCTTGTCTCCAAGCTGCTTTGGAGTAAATCGTGTGGTATTAAATACGTGGTCCTGCCCACCTAATTTATGAAAGATACATTTTACCAAGCTGAATAAGAGCTCAAAACTCACATGAATAGATACCTGTATGCCCAAGTCCATTGCTGCATCATTCACAATAGCCACAGGGGGACCCAACCGGAATGTGCATCCACAGGTAAATGCATAAACAAAACATGGTACATACATACAATGGAATATTATTCAGCCTTTAAAAGGAAGGAAATTCTGATACATGCTGCAACATGAATGAACCTTGAAGACACTATGCTAAGTGAAATAAGCCAATCATAAAAAGACTAATAGTGTATGCTTTCACTTAACATGAAGTACCTTAAAACAGTCAGACTCATAAAGAGAGACAGCAGAATAGAAGTTACCAGGGGCTGGGGAATGGGGAGAAATGATGAGTTACTGTTTAATGGATACAGAGTTTGTTTGGGATAATGAGAAAATCGTAAAGATGGATGATGGTGATGGTTGCACAACAGTGTGAATATGCTTAATGCTACTGAATTGTACATTTAAAGGTGGTTAAAATGCAAATTTTATGTTATGCATATTTTATCACATTTTTAACAAAACTCCCATGAAATAAACTCCTGCACTAATAAGGTGGGTCATGAGGAACCTCCCCTTCCCCCAAAGTTGTCCTTAGGTAACAAAAACAGAGCAGAGATGATTTTCCCTTAATTCTAACAATCTCTGTAGTCTGATGAAACCCATATACTTCATTTCCTTGTTGTATCGAAAATTCTGGAGGTTAATACAGCAGCTGCCAGTGCTTGACTTAGAGGACTCACATTTATTTTCCAACATAAAGATAGGGCTGTCATTTTCCAGCACAAAATGTACAAAACCTGACCCATCTCTCCATGTGAGTAAATAGTTAAACCCCCCAAGTCAAACGGTTATCTATTTTCTTGTAGACAATGTAAAGTGTTTTTGCTGGATCTACAGACATACACCGAGATCTCAGAGGATCATCTCCATAGTTCACCGAGTTCCAAGAAGATAAATTAAAGATTTGTGTACAAGTCACACTATACTTTATAAAATAAATAGTGCATCCAACTCACGGAAACTTCTCTAAACAGCAAGTATGTATGTTTGTATACCATGTGAGGGCAGCGTTCGGTACCTTAGGGGTTCCAACGAGGATTTACTAGCTCAACTCAAGGCTAGAAAACTGATTTCAAACACCTCTTGCCCTAAATCAAACAAACCTCAACTCTGGTGGAACAAAAGCCACTCAGCAAAGAAGCAAAGCCATAAATGACAGCCCTGTAAATAAAGACCGAAGCAACTAGCCAAAGGTCAGGCTGCACAGGTACACAATGCAGGAGCGCCAGGCTTCTCTGTCATGCTGGGGGTGGGGGGTGGCCCTCACCACTGAAGGGTGCCCTGGAACAGGGGTGACCCTCTCCCCAGGGTGCCCGACTGAGCCCCCCTCCACAGCTTCCCATCTCTCGCCCATTAAATGCAAATCCACCAGTCTTGAAGACTGAAAATGAACACAGACCTTCCTGCAGAGCTGAAAGTGGCCTGGGCTGTCCTCCAGGGCCTAAGGCAACCGTTCCTCCATGCAGGGGGGGGGGGGGCAATGTCCACAGCAGGAAGAGAGAAAAAGCCTAATCTATTTTCTTACCAAGGAAGAAAAACCCCAACTCAGGTCCTCTGTGAACCTCACAGGCTTCTGGGAAGCAGAGAAATAACCCCCCAGCAGGGCTTGAAGATGAATAAATGAATGGGCTGCATCAAGGTTCTGTGGGTAGCAATACCTTTTCAGGCTCCACAACTAAGAAAACCACACTGAGATCCTTTCGAAAGGCCCACAGGTTCAGAAACTCCTGAGTTTTGAACAGAATAGTAATTAAAAACAAAACAGGAGTATGGAGGATGAGGAGAGACCGACTGAACTGAGGGGAGAAGGCGGCGCAGGAGTGTTCAGTGTGTCCCCAGGCTCCCACTGCACAGGAAGGGGTAGCACCCGGGTGAGGCAACAGCCAGGTAAGAGGTCACCTAGCACCCTGGTCCTCTGAGCCACCTGCGCTCCACAACAATAGTGTGGGTTTGGAGGTTTAGAATGTCACCCTACTCTGGGGAACCAGTGGCTGGTGCAAACGGGCGCTGTTCGCTAAGTAAATCCTAACGCGCAGGGTGATTCCCGTTTCCAGGATAGCCCAGGAGGAAGGCAATGGCTGCATGAGTGAATATTTACTGAGTGATAGCAACAGCAGTATTAATGACTACCTTTTACTGAGCTCTTGCTAAGCCCTCTACTTGAACGATCTCATTTGGAACTCACCACACAACCTTGTGAGGTAGTACTATGATTATCCCACTTACAGATGAGGAAACTGAAGCCTAGAAAGATTTATAACTTGCCCGAGGTTATACAGCTAGGAAGCAGCAAGGCCTGCATTCCAACCCGGGTCAAAGAACTCTAAGGCCAGCACAACCTCTACTTTCCTGCTGCCTCCGGACTCTGCTCGCAAGGATCAGTTACCAAACGTTGCTCCCATTGTGGATGGTTTGGGGGACAATTTATTTAAAAGTGCAATGCGTTTAGAAGTATCAGGAAAAGTACTACTCTGTCCCTAAGGATTTGGATGATAAAAAGTTCTTTGTTTTCTGGGAGTAAAAATGAGAAACAAGGCTGATATATATACATAAACACACATGCACATATATACACTTTCTAGAGTCTCATTGTTAATACCAGGTCTTCAGTGACATAGGAGTTCAAAAGATTTTATATTTGGGTATTATTTGTAGCTGGGCATGGGGATGAGGACTCAGGAATAACTTGGGTAACCGAATGAAGAAAATAAGCTATCTTTGTGTATTATTAACACTCTTCAGGGCCGGGTGTGGTGGCTCACGCCTATAATCCTAGCACTTCGGGAGGCCGAGGTGGGAGGATTGCTTGAGCCCAGGAGTTTGAGACCAGCCTGAGCAAGAGCCCCATGTCTACAAAAATTAGAAAAATTAGCTGGGTGTGGTGGTGAGTGCCTGTAATCCCAGCTATTCGGGAGGCTGAGGCAAGATGATCACTTGAGCCCAGGAGTTGGAGGTTGCAGTGAGCAGTTATGATGCCACGGCACTCCAACCAACACAACATAGTGAGACTCTGTCTCAAAACAAACCAAAACAAACAAAAAAACACTCTTCTGGCAGCAAATTAATTTTTACTCAATAAGTAATAAAAGACCTACAGGCATGAATACAATTAATCTAATTGAATGATGCCAACAAACAGACCTGAAAACCCACTTTAAATATCTAAAAACACTACAAAGAAAAACTTCCCAGGGGACTAATCTAGAAGCAAGTACACAAACAAATTCTAAAATTAGGTGCTTAAGAAACGTTAAAGGCACTTTCTTTAGAGATATGGGACAACAGTGGGCCCAATAAAACTTGTTCTGGTACCTAAAGAGCAAGTTTCCCTGCATTCGTAAGTGCATAGGCCTCTTTTACAATGACTGCAACTAAAGAGCAAAGGTAACTAGCAAATGCAAATCTCTCCACGATTTGTTATAAGTACCACCTGCATTCCATGAATATTGCTTATGAAAAACTGAAATGCAACTTAAACTTGTAAGGCAATAAAATATTAAAAATACACCATATACCTGAGCATACTTTTTTAAAAAATATCAGTCTAATAAAGAAAATAAGAAAACATTCAAACACCCACTATATATAAGGGACATTCACATGTTCTCATTTAATTTTCTCAAAAATCCAAAGAGACTGATAATATCTCCCCCTAGCCCCAAATACATACAAAAACTGAGGTCCAGAAAACTTTAAAATTCATCTAAGATTATAAAATTAGTAAAAGAACTGACATAGGTAGGCGTCTAAATCCATAGGTTTTCCAGTACTCCTTGCTTTAAAAGGAAGAGAAAGAAAGAGAGAAAAATAGATGAGAGGTTGGAAGGAACTACAGCCAAATCTGATGGTGCTAAGATCCCAGAGACTGAACACCAGGTCAAACATGGGACCAGTCCTGAACTTGCCTTCTACCTGAAAGACTTTTTTGTTAAGCCATTTGCTTTACCAAATCATTATTTTAAAGCCTCAATTAAAAAACAAAACAAAACGAGAAAACCACAAAACCTCTCCCAGCCCTATCACTAAGTAGTAACAAGTGCAGGCAGCTGTGCATTTTCCTTAAATCCAAAGGAAAGCCTGAAGTAGCCGGAGCTGGGCTCACACAGGTGGCATTTGTGTTGCCCAGTCTTAAGACACATGAGTCTTTTATGCCCCTTAATAACCAACAGAAGGCATCACTAAAAATTACCAAATTACAACCACTAGAAAACGACAAATGAACAAAGTGGTTAAACTTTCTTGCCCAAAATTAGAACAAGGAAACCTCCACTACATAATGAAATTCATCAAGAGAATTCAGAGGAGTAATTGCAAGCAAGCATGACTTCTCCCCTAGAAGGTAATCAGCTAATAGCCATTAATCATCTTTTGCACAGTGTATGCATTTATAATAGGGCTTAATAAGGCCTTCAACAATAGGCCCAGAGTTAATGAATGGTATCTTAGGCCTAACACAAACGTACTCCTTAGACGATGAAAAGTAGAGCCTCTACTTCATATTTTGTGCTGTCTCCCCTTTTTATGTGCGCCTGTATTCACCAACCCTGCGGACTTTATCACACCTCATTTTTTTAGCTTTTGTTCCTAATAGCAGTTAACTTTCACCAATAACCTACCATGTGCCCAGTGGTCTCCAAGTATTTCACTATAGTCTTAATTTCCCAGGGGTGAGGGCAGAATTCTCAAGGCCACACAACCAGGAAGATGGGAGCGAATCTTTTCTCAGCCAAAGGGCGGCCAGTTTCCGGGAGGGGAACTTGGCCGCGTCCGAGCTACTGGCGAAGGCTGGGAGCCCGCCTGGGGCAGCGCGTTCAAGCCACGGGGCTCGGGTGGGCTTGAGGGGGGCACTCACTGGGCGAAAATGCGACCCGGGTCCCCTTTATCTTTGCGTGTCAGCCCTCTCCCCTGGTTTTGCATCTTCCCTGCACCCTCGCCCTCCCCCCTACAGCTATCACGGATCAGCGTTTGGAGCCTCCCGGCCAGGACCACACCTCCCTTGGAGAACTTTCGCGGACATTGCAAGACTTTTGTTTCACTTTGGGGCGGAGAGTTAAAGAAATCGGGGTTAAAGCGCTCACCACTCCCTGCAACATCCCCTTACTCCTCACTCCGCAACAAGTTGCCCCTCCGCTTGCACGCAGCGAGGTGACAGTACTGGGCACCAAATTGGTGAGGACAGAGATGGCCTGTGATAGTACCATGGAGCTGGCGGACACGACCCTACAAGTCACCGGAAAAAGTGTCCCTCTTCCCCATCGCCGCCCCTCATCCCTCAGTAAAGCGCACAGATGATGTCTGGGGACGGGGGTACCCGCGCTGCAGCGCGAGCAGTGACGGATCTCACCCCCTCCATCCCTCTATGCAGGTGCCGCCGCGGCCAGACACGTTTATTTCCCGTGTGGTTTTCGCACACTCTGCCTTAAAGAGCACCCCAGCAGAATAGGATCACTGGGGACTCCCGGGGGGACGGGGGAGGCGGTGGCCACGGCAGGGAAGCCGGCGGCACTCCCCAAGAAACCTCCAGCCCTGCCTGGCTTGACCCTCGGAGCTGAACCCCGACATGTGTTGCAAACAAGCGAGGAACCCAAACACCTCCCGCGAGTTCTCTCCTCCAGGCAGGAGAAAACCCCATGGACCTCTCGACAGCGCTGCCCACTCGGCTAGCCGTGCCTCAGCGTCCCCGAGGCTGCGGGGGCTCTCAGCACCCTCACCCAAATCCCACCCAGGCGCGCTCAGGAGTCCGAGGGCGCGGACAGCTGCTGCCACCGCATCCCTGATCCCCGGAGTGAGCCGGCCCAGGGCGGCCAAGGGGCCCCAGGGTTGAGGACATCGGGGGACCCCGGCGCCGCGCCCCTCCTTACCTGGCGCCCACTGGGCCCCAGCTGGGGCATCCGCCAGGTGAGCGTCGCTCGAAGCGCTCGCTGCGCACCTGGCCGCCGCCGCCGCCGCCCGCCCGGCCCGAGCCCTGGCCGCTGCGCTAGCGCTTCATGGCGCACAGGGCTGGCCGGGGGCCCCGGGAAGCGTGTCCAGTTGGCGGCGGCTCCTCCGGCTCTCGCGGCTCGCCAATGGCTCCCCGCCCTCCCCCGCCCCGCGTCCGTGCGCCCTTCCTCTGCGGCCGCCCTTTTCTCTCCGCTCGGCGGAACCGGCCAAACTGGTTTCTCAGCTCCGGGGAGGTGCCTCTCGTTTCCCTCCAGCAGCCGCTGCCGCCGCGCGCGACTGGGACAGGGGCTGGGGGCGGGCCCGGCCGTCTGCCTTCCCTCGGTCCCTCCCGGGGGCGGAGAGGATCTGGACAGCGAGCCCCAGAGGGCGCCGACGCCGCCCAGGTCCAGCTTCGCGCCCTCCGTGCGCCCTGGAGGCAGGCAGGCACCCTCGGCGGCGCCCCGAGCGCGCCCCTGGCCTCGCCCAGCCTGCGACCCTGGTGCTGCGGGCGCTCTTGGCTCCCCAGGCGCTCCCGCCTCCCTGGGAGCCGCACTCGCCACCCCGCCCCACTAGCCCCGCGTCACTTTCCCGCCGCCCTCGGCTGGCTTGGCTGCAGTCCGGGGTCGGTGACCGAGCCAGCCCGGAAAGCTGATGGGGCCAAGGAGCGCCGGGACGTGAACTCCCTCGGTAAGGGGAGCTGTGTCCTGTCGATGCCAAGTCACGTTTTGGGACCAGTCACTGAGTGCGCGTCACGGTTCGCCTTGCAGAGGGTGAAGGAAGAAACAGCGCTTAAAGACTTCGAGAAACTTACCCTGTAATTGAAGCAAGCAGGGTTTTTGCTGAGACTAATCTCTCCCACGTTTTTTGAGTTTGGGGTCAAAAGGCGTTAAGGGGCAGCACGTGAACCACGCAGTGTAGTTGGAAATTTTGGACTTTTCTCGAAATTTTGCATTTTTACTAGCTGGTCTGGACGTGTGAATCGCGCCTCCCTGGCAGTATATACATACGTTATACTCCTCCCACCCTCTGACTCTCCATTCGGTAGATTTTTACTGCTCACCTACTATGGACAGAGTTGTTGGGGTAAGGATGGAGGGATGTCAAACAAGAATCAAAGAGTTTGCTTAAAATGCAGTAGGGGCGATATCCTAGACAAATACCCAGCCACCTACAGGCTCACATCAGTGCCCTGAGAGACTCCCGGATTGGAGTGACAGTGGGGCTTCCTAGAGGTGGCCATGCTTGAGGTGGGACTCAAAGATCTGCAGTTTTAGGGATGAGAGTTGTGTGGAGACGGTATGCGGTTTTCAGCATTCACCGGGTGAGCCACCGATTGGATCCTGTCTCATATTGTTAAACCCAAGGCCACCCCAGGGTTCCTTTTCATTAGTCATGCCTGATCTCGAACTAGGCGGAGCTGGTCAGTCATTTAACCTCTCTGGGCCTCAGTTATTTATATAATGAGATTGGACTAGATGATCTCAAATGGTTCCTTCCAGCACTCATTTTCTGGACCTAGCAACAGAGCAAAGGTAGAGCGGCAAGAGAACATAGGGCCTGGTTAGTGACAGTGCCGTAGGCCTGTCTGCTGGCCGTGCAGTGGGAACCCGTGAGGCTGGGGAGGCGGGGATGGGGACCCAGAAGCCCTGAATGCCAGGCTAAGAAGTTTCAACTTGTTTTTGGTAGCACCTGCTAGCCATTGAAAGTGTATGATCACAGCAGTGACACATCAAGGTTGTGTTTTAGGGAGAACAATGGGGACAGTCTAGAAAAAGATAAGCCTGAAGATGGGAGTGTCACTTGAGAGGCTAGTACAGCAACATAAAAGTGGGCCGGAAGGGGTCGCCCGTGGAAGTGGAAAGGAGAAGGAAAGATTCACGTATCCCTTGGGGGAGAAACAGCCAGGGCAGGAGTGGCAGAACCTGCTGGGACTGTCAGAGGGGAGCGTGGAAGATGAGCCCCATTCTCAAGACTGGGTGATGGCATGCTAGAAACAGCGGCATCCACAGGAGGAAAGCCCCTTAGGAGGGCTCCACCCGTATGGGACAAATGCCAGCAAACCTAGGAGTCAAGAGAGGACTTTGGATTAAAGGAGGGATCCTGTGCTTACAGATCCACTATCGAGTGCTCAATCTGTTGCTTAAAAGAGATTACACTAGGACACATCCAATCCACACCTGTACCTAGATCTGATAAGTATCACTCCAATGGCTGCATTTAACACCACTGTGTAGACACCAAAGATTTCAAGCTAGGTTTCTCCTCTGCTCTTATAGGTCATACTGGGGAGAGAGGTGAACATGGGGCATGATAGACATTGTTTCAAAGATTCATTCATTGGACAAATATTTAGTGCCTACTGTGTATCTGGCACTTGTTTGCTGATGTATCCAAGCAATCAGAACAATCAAATTGCATCTTAAAAGGTGACAAATGCTTTGAAAAAATAGAACAGGGCTGACTGGCAGGGAGGTAGCTTCTGGGGTGTTGTAAAAGTGCTATTTTTTAAGTGGGGGGGGGGTAGGGGGGTGGGAGTGAGGAAGGAGGTTCAATTTCCTTTTTTTTTTTTGGAGTCAGGGTGTCAGTCTGTCACCTAGGGTACAGTACAGTGGTGTCATCGTAGCTCACTGCAACCTCACACTCTTGGGCTCAAGAGGTCCTCCTGCCACAGCCTCCCGAATAGCTGGGACTACAGGCACTCACCATGACTCTTGGCTCATTTTTCTAATTTTAGTAGAGATGAGGTCTTGTTCTTGCTCAGGCTCAAGCAATCCTCCTGCCTTGGCCTCCCAAAGTGCTAGTATTGCAGGCGTGAGTCATTGCTCCTGGCCAAAGTTCTATATCTTGATATGGGTGGTGGTTATGAGTGTACACATATGTAAGAGTTCATTGACCTGTACACTTAAGATTTATACATTAAAAAATAAAAATCAAGCAGGGTTAAGAGGAGTGGGAAGATGAGTCACAATTTGAAATAATGTGGTAGGGTAGGCCTCTTGAAGAGTTGCATTTGAAAAAGACTTGCAAGAAGGTGGAATTTCATCCTCAATGAGACAAATCCCTTGAACACCTATCTTGCATGGAACCTACCAGAAAGGGGCACGTTCAAACCTTATCATACCGCATTTCCCCTCATGTAAGTCTTCTGCACCTTGGGAAGGAGACTCTTGGAGCGTGTCAGCTAATGTTGCTGATGAAGGAAATAGGACCTGGAAGTTCCGGCCCTTGTCCTCTCTGGAAGAACCATGCCAAATATGGGGGTGCCTTGTCAGATCAATCATTGAAAGTGTCTCGCATGCAAGAAGGATTGATTCTGATATGTGTCTTACATGAGTCACTGAGAAATAGCTTCTTTGTCCTGGCAAAGATCTGACCCTACCAGCCTCAGCAATTCTTTCCTAACATTCCCAGCTGGGATTAAATAAACACTCCGGTTTTATTTAGAAGCCACTCCCACTTAGTAATCAACACCTTCACTTTGCAAGCTGCTGTGGGAAATAATGAAATTTAACAGAGACAGCCATTTCTAAAAGAGAATAACAATGCTTTTCAGCTTTTGTAGTTCATAATTTCCTCCAACTGTTTCTTTTTTCCCCCTTTTCTTGGCAACACTCTTGTGCACATTTACATAATGTGAGTAGAAAGGCTGGGGAGGTGGCCAAGACAGCCAGCTTAATTTTACTGCAAATTCATTTCCTAGAAATTTTTTTACCTACAAGATAAAAACTAAGCAATGAAAGACATGTTTAAAGCTAGGCAATACTGTCTGTATTCAGTTCTTTGCTAAACCCAGTGGTCATTTAAGCTAAAGCATTTAATGCCAATGGAAAGGTATTCATGCTGCCCTAGGGGCTATTCTAACCTGTGCTTGGCAATCAAGATTAACTCAGTTGGAAGGCAAATTCTTCACAGCCATTGTGTAAGAGCAGCTCCAGAATTTTACACATGATAAGAAGATACCTCTTAGGAGAACCTGTCTTGGCAATAAATGACATTAGAAGCTTTAACTACCTGCCCCACTTCCTTTTAAATGGCATTTAAAACAACAGATACAGATGATATATTATATTGTCTCTGGCACAAATAATTTTCTAAATTCTTTCTGAGTTACTTGGCTCCACGTCCCTTACTACTTAGTGACTTCTTTTTCTGAACAGCATTTTAAAATAAAAAACTGGATTGCAAAAGAAACATTAAACATCAAGTAACTAAATGTGTCTCAATTATTTTGGCTTAATCACTCAGGCTTAACAGTCATGAGATGTTAGAGGAGGTATGATTCCTGAGCATGCTATTAAAATTTACTTTTCTTTCTTTCATATTCATAGGTCACAAATGTGTAGGATTGTCCACAGTTCACTTCTACAAGGAGGAGATTTTACTAAGCCACTTGCTATCTTTCTATATGGAAATGTAATGAACATCACATTGACCTGGTGTTGATACTATAACACCAGTTAAACTTAATTAGTATAATTAATGTAGACAGTTAACAATTCTCCAAAATATCTTGTGATCCTTGTTAGCATATGTTGCCATGTCTTCGTGCAGTTGTGAGGAGTTTGTATGTATCATCTTATGCTCTGTTTTCATCACTTCCCCATGAAAACAATTTGCGTTTCCAGCCTCATCCCTCATCCCTCCTGACCTGAACGCTAGGTTTCCCCCATTCCAAGTTGCTTCCTATTGGCTGGACTCCTAAGAGCACTTGCTATTTCCTCTTTGTGAAATACCCTATCTATTTGCCTGATCTCCTCATCCTTCACATCTCAGCTCAAAGTGGCTTCCTCTGGGAAAGCTTTGCCCTGGTCTCCCCAAGACTAACCAGAGTCCTTAACATTTAATTAATCCTTGCACGTCCCACAGCATTTTGCCTCTAACTTCTAGGGAAAGCTTCCCATTGGATCTTCACTGTTTACCTATCTCATTCCTCACTGCACTTTGAGCCCTTTTGAGACCCAAGACTCTTCTTGGTCTCTCTTCGAATAGAACATTAAATAGAGCACCCTAAGTGCTCATTAATTCTTTTAGAATGAATGAAGGATCTGCATAGTCATAATTCTCAATAGTTGTATAGTATTTTCTCCTGATGATTTCTTTAATCACTTGCTATTATTGGATATTTATGCATTTACCAGATTGGTTTCTGGAAATATTAATCACAACCCACCACTGTCTTAAGGCCTATTTTAAGACCTACATAAAGGTCATATTTCTCTCTGGTTCCTGTTATTTTGCAGGCTGTGATTTTCTTCTTTTTATATCATTCTAGAAATAGCATGATTCCAGTACAAGAAAAGTTTTTGTCTTATTAGAACTAGAATATGAGTAAGCCTTTGCTGCTGTCACTGGAGCAATAAAAAGCGGGTATTCAAAAAAAAAAAATTCTTCCATAACGTTACAGGAGCCTATGGTGTGCATGAACACTGCCTTCCTTATTTTCCTAAATTTCCAGCAAGCATGAGTTGTTATCCCTCCCAATTAAAGAAAAGAAAATTAAATGCAAAATAAAACAATGAGGAACAATTTTTCACTTATCGCATTGGCAAAGTTTTTTTTTTTAAGTTTGGTGTTACACCCATTGGCAGTGTTTATGAGGAAACAAGTTCTCATACATGGTTGGCAGGTGTGCAAATTGTGCAACTTCTTTGAAAAGAAAGTTAAAAATATCCCAAAATTTTAAGCATATATGCCATGTGCCCCAGGAATTCATATATAAGAATAGAGATATATATGAACATTTACACAAAGGCGAATGTACACATATACTCGTGGCTGTATGCTTTTTCTGCAAAAGACCAGAGGTGGTCTCAATGTCCATTAATAGAATCTACACTCATGCAATAGGATACGCATCTGTCATTTTTTTTTAAATTACAGAAATCTAGTTGTGCTGATGTTTGAAACAAGATATGTTATATGAAAATGCAAAATACAGAAGGATGTGTGTAAATAAAATGTGTGTAATGTTTATAGGTTGAGTTCATTTGTGTAACATAATTATATATGTGTGTAATATATCCATTATCTAGAGAGACAGAAAGGATGCATGAGAAATTGGTAACAGTGCTCATCTCTATGGAGGTACACTAATTTTCACATATATTTTTGCATAGTTGAAACTTTGTACAATTTTTTAATTTAATTTTTTGTCAAAGTAACATAAACATTTTTTTTAATTCAAGTAGTACTCCAAAGTTGCTAAGGAAAGACATGGCCCCCACTCCACCCCTTCTCAGGCTCAAATTCTATTCTCCAGAGACAATCTTTTTTAAAATTTAGGTGGTTTTTGTATTCACTTCCTATTACTAGTAACATGCTCTTTTGCCATATTTTGATGTTTTCCCATTTTAGATGTCATCTGTTGACTTCCTATCACAGGAGGCAGATCTAACTGGCTTATGCCTCCCACTCCTGACACCCTCACCCCCACACTCTTACTGTCCCACCATTATTCCCTCATAATTAGATTGCAACTTATAGCTAAATCAATATTGAGTGGGCACCTCTATATGACTATGGAAATATTGTTGAAAGCTAAACCGTGTGGTATACTATGATTGCATTTCCTTTCTCACAAGGTTTCGTGGTTTTGTGTTGAGTTAACAATTGCCTTTTCTATGCATGTAACAAAATTTCACACGTACCCCATAAATATGTACAAATGTATCAAAAAATAAAGTGAAAGGTAAATCTAAGTAAAAAATAATAATAATTGCCCTTTTCCCCATTTACTTTGTCCTCCATGTGCCTGTCATTAGTTCAATCTCAAAATTTCTCATATAACCATAAAATTCCTCTCAGTATGGCCTGAAACAGAATTTACCAGTTTCTATTTTCTCCCCTTGAGACATTCCGTGCTGTGGCCTCTGTCCTCTTGCTCTGGCATGGATAGATCGCTTTCGTTATCCTGAGGATTCCTTTTACCTCTCTCTTCCACATCTTTTTTGTTAAACTTGCTAATTCTGGTGGAGCACATCTGAAAAAAGAAACACAAGAGAGAAATTTTTGAGTTCTCTCAAAAGAACTGTATCAGTTAGGATGCTTTCAACTATGAGTAATAGTATTCTGGAATAAAAATGGGATTATCATTACCATTATTATCTCATCTCTAACTCTCTAGATGTTTGGTTAGTGGCTCAATGATGTCATCAGGACCCAGGCACTTTTCATTTTTTTTTTCATTGTTTATTTTTTTAGAGACAGGGTCTTGCTCTGTCACCCAGGCTGGAGTGCAGTGGTGTGATCATAGCTCACTGTAACCTCAAACTCCTGGGCTCAGTGGATCTTCCTGTCTCAGCCTCCCAAGTAGCTGGGACTACAAGCGTGCACCACTACTCCTGGCTAATTTTTTTTTCAATTTTTTAGATTTGTTGTAGAGACGGGGTCACACTAAGTTGCCCAGGCTGGTCTCAAACTCCTGGCCTCAAGGGATCTTCCTGCCTTGGCCTCCCAAAGTGCTGGAATTATAGGCGTGAGCCACCACATCTGAACTACTTTTCATACTTTTGCTCTACTTTCATCCCAAGGATGATGTTGTCCCCCGTTTAGGTCACAGGTGGCTGTCACAGCTAGCTAATTTCATTTGCCAGCAGTGGGGTCATATGGCGGATCCCAGCTATGTGGAAGAGCGGGAGAATGAATATGCAGCATTTACAGCATATACCGTGGGAACAGGTCTCTGTCAACAGGAATTGGGGGAATAGCCGTTGGACAGGCAATCCACAGGGGCTGTACGTCATGCATATCTGAACATGTCTTTATTCTACATTCATAGTTTGGCTGGGTATAGAATTCTGGGTTAGAAAGCATGGATTTTTTTGTTTTGTTTTTCAGAATTTTGAAGACATTGTTTCATTATATTCTGGATTGCAACGTGGCTGTCAGATGCTTGATGTTATTCCGATTCCCAATCCTTTGTATGTGACCAGCTTTCCACTTTCTGGAAGCTTTTCCTTTGATTCTAAAATTTTACTATAATGTGCCTGAGTGTAGGTGTTCATTACTTTTTCAAATTAGGTTTTGTTTCTGTTTTTGAGATGGGGTCTCACTGTATCGTTCAAGCTGGTCTCGAACTCCTGGACTCAAGTAATCCTCCCATCTCAGCAGGTTAGCAGGAATTGCTTATTAAGAAGTATTTCCGTGGTATTCTGTTTCCTGATTAGTACAAGACTCACACGTTTTTGGCAGTGTTTCCTTTTACTTGTTCCTTTGGAACAGGATTTACTAGTACTGTAGAATTTGACTCTGAGGTGGCAGGAAATCATCTATCCTATGTTTCTCTGGCCTGCCCCTCACCTGATAACCCAAAGTCCCCTAAACTTCTCCAGTGAAGTCAGTCCCCAGCGGCCAGCTTGTGAACACGCACAGACAGGTCTGCATAAGTACCAGGAGCGTCCTTCATTTCTTTATTGCTCCCACCACTGGTTCTAAATACAGCTGCCATCCCCAGTTCCCTGGAGTTTTGAAGTGAAGAAACCTGTCCCTGCATTTACAGGAGGAGGAGGAGAAATTGTAATTACGGAAGACAAGCCCCTCATCCCTCTTTCACCTTATCCTCTGTCTGTGGGGACCGGAGCACTGGCATGTGGGCTCTAATATCTGACAGCATTTCTAGAATCCCAAACAAGCCATAAGGACAAGGGATAGAGCTAATGAGTAAAAACCCTACTGCATGCACAATGACTACATCCTCTGAATTATTAAAGGATGTGCTGATGCGTAAAGCTTGTTGCTTCGTTCGCCTTCTTTCCTTAGGATAAGAACATTCCCAGGATAGTCCTCAAATCCTCATGTATTAGGAATTAGAGCTGAGTCTGAGTCTCCTTCCCCCAGCCACTAATGGAAGTAAATTCCGGTATTTAAAACACATGCCAAAAAAAGAAACTACTTGGCTTTTTAAAGCATGCTTCACTGGAAAGCTATTTTAAAATCCACTTGTATTCAAATCTAAACAATCTGCGACATCTGATTGTGGGACACCTGCTCAAGAATTATTCAGATTCCATCTTATGAGTCAAAGGTGTCTGTGCTTTCCTGAGTCCCGGCACTTAAGGCCGATACAGGCATATTTCCCATGACTCACCGAAAATACTTAATTTCTCAAAAACATAGATGATTAAGTGCTGGCAGGTGATTGTGTCTGCTACACTGCCTGGTCCTAGGCTGTGCGGGGTGACAGTGACATGCTTTATAGTGGTCTTTAAACTTTTTTGTATTCAACTTTTTTTCAGTTTTTGTTTTTTAACTGTAACATGTTGAAACAGAGTCATGTGTCAAACAGGAGAGACTGGAGGAGCTGATGTGCTTGGCACACGGATGGGGCCCCAGTGGCAGGTTTACCATGCGGCTAATGACACTTGAACTTCAGGGACCCTACAAAGGCCTGTGCCTGATTTTGTATTCTTGCTTTTGTAATTTTTTCTTATAGAACTTTCCCTTCCCTCAATTATATAAACTTCGGGCTCCATGAAACCTAGTTTCACACCTGATGGGACCCAGAGCCTCACCCTTCCTTCCTCTCTTCTTTGGCCCTCTCCAAGGAGCCCAAGTCCCCCGAGGAACAAAAATAAAAAAACAACTCATAAGGTGGCACAATTCCTGGAGACACACACCCAGGCTCCCTGCAGCTGGATGCAGCCGTGTCATGAAGTGCTGACCCGTGGGGTGTAGGCAGAATGGGGTGTAGACCCGTGGGGTGTAGGCAGGTGACGTGAGACTTCCAAGAACGCACTAAAACTCCAGAAACACACTCTGTTCCTTAGCCTCCTGGATCGTGATCGTGACATCGGCCAAGCTGGTCTCCACCCTGCATCGGAGGGGACGGCAGATGGAAGCCGTTTGCTGAGGAGGGTGAACCGGAAAGATACAAAGAGCCCGGACCCCTGATGACATCATGGTGCCGCTCCATCTGCCCAGAATGCCTCCCTCTGCACTTATTTTCCATGAGAAAATAAAATCTCTGTGTGTTTAAGTCACTGTCTCTCAGTTCACTGTTACAGCTGAACAGAGTTCCTCCCCATTCTAAAGCAAGATGCAGCAAATAAAAATAGGTCACAGTCTAGGAGAGGTGGAAACAACCTGAAAACTCTCAACCATCCACCCATTTTACACAGAAGGACGCTGAGGCCCCAGGGGAGGGAGTGGCGGAGTGAAGCAACACTGACAGTGTCAGTGGCCCTGGTACAGCCGCTTAGAGGTAGGTGCAACTTGTTCCGGTGAAGTGTAAATGCTTTTTAGCTGTTGCTAATGCCAAATGGCACTTTGTAGCAGATGCTGGGCATTTGGAACATTGGAGCTTTAAAGAAAGCAGAATGGGATAGTATGTACAGTAGTCACCCGTTATCTGCAGGGTGGGGTGTGTTCTGAGACCCCCATAGATGCCTGAAACTGTGGATAGTACCAAACCTTATACACACTATGTTTTTTCCTATGCTCACATACCTATGATAAAGCGCAATTTATAAATTAGGCACAGTAAGAGATTAACAACAATAAGAATAAAATAGAACAATTATAACAATATACTGTAATAAAAGTTACGTGAATGTAGTCTCTCTCTCTCTCAAAATATCTTACTGTACTGTACCCACCTAGTTTTGGACCACGGTGGTGGACCGAGGGTAACCGAAAGTGCATAAAGTGAAACTGTGCTAATTTTATTTTCCTAGACAAATTTATATATGCGTTATTCATATACACACATATAATATATATGTTTTATTGAGACCTACTCAAGGAAACATTCATTTCAACCCTGAATCCTAGAAATTCAATATATTGAAAGGAAAAAGAAAAAAAAATTGGTGGGTTATTGTTCCTTCCCCACAGGGTAGAAGATGAGCAGTTGGTTGGTCAGAAAGTGTCACCTCTGTGCACAACCTGGAGTTGTTCCGGAAGGAGGAGAGATGCCCAGAGCTTGAGCAATGCAAACGTGACTCGTGCTCTAGGGAAGTGTGACATCACCTGCACGTGCTCGGTCATGTCCACCCTGCTCCCGCGGCAGCTGACTCCTAGCACGTCCCTCAGAACCATCTCTGTTTCAGTGGCTGTGGCTGTAAAATCTGCACAAGCAGAGCTGGCCCTGAAGGAGATGACAGCTCTGTGGCTACACGAGCGAGGAAGCCAGCAGTCATCACCCGGGAGGCCAAGAGCTCCCAACGGGGAAGGCCAGTGAGAAGACAGAGGAGGGGCCCCTGACTCATGCTTGGAAGCCCCAGAAGGCTTCTTGGAGAAGGTGACATCTAAATAAAGACCTGGAGGACGAGTAGGAGTTTCTGTCCTCCCCTTAGTCACTGTTAGTGGTGGCTGCTGTCATGTGACAGTTCTTCACCCCAGATTCATAGAGTGAGGCAATGGCGTGGTTAGAGAAATAAAATGCCCTCCCTTTTCCTTTCCTGGAAGGCTGAAGGCAGTGCCATCTGCTTGCTCTGGAAAGAGAGGCCAGGGTCAGGGAGGAGGGTTAAGGGCCAGGGATGTTTTCCTCCCCTGAGGATGCTGGGTCAGGAAACACCCCCCTTGGCCCTTGGGCGCTGTGCCCATTCTGGCAGTGGGCAGCAGTGTGTATGACCGTGGGCCTTCTTCTCAGACCCTCTCCCCACCATGTATTTTATTTTGGTAACAGCTTTATTGAGATATAATTTACATCCCATACAATTCACCCATTTAAAATGTGTAAGTCAATGGTACTTAGTATATTCATAGAGTTGTTCAACCATCTCCACAATCAATTTTAGGACATTTTCATCCCCTCTAAAGGAAACCCATACCCTTTAGCTGTGACCCTTTGATTTCCCCCAGCCCTGGCAACTACTAATCTCTTTTGTCTCAATAGCTTTTACCTGTTCTTAACATTTTATATAAATGGAATCACTTATGTGGTCCTTTGTCACTGATGTCTTCTACTTAACGTAATGTTTTCAAGGCTAATCCGTGTTGTAGCACGTACTTTGTTCCTTGTTATGGCCAAATTATACACACACAGAATTTTGCATGTGCTTCAGGCTGGCATCTGGGCCAACCATCAGTCCTATGCTTAAATATGCCACTGACTGGTCAAATGCATCTAGAGCAAACACCATGGAATACGCAGGATTCTCCATCCCCTAAAGCTTCCAATCCATCTTCATGTCTCCATCTTCATCACCACCACCCCACTCTGCTGTCATTGGTCTTCTGGACCAGGGAGCTTTCCCAAAGTGAAATATTAGCTTCAACAGTGACTATCCCTAACAATGCCTGGACTAGAAATACAGAAAGGATGCCGATAGCAACATTTACAGAGTGCCCCCTATAACCAGATGCATTTACAAACACTGTCTCGTGTCATCCTTATAATAATCTGATGTGGAAGATATTATCAGCTTCATTTTACCAATGAGACAAATGAAGCTGTGATAGTATATAACTTGCCCAACGCAGCTAAGTGGCAGAGGAAACATTCCATCCCAGGCCCACTGAATTCTCAGTTCTAAGATCTTTCCACTAATACCAGACTGTTTCTGGAAGTCAGAGCACAAATCTCTCCTGTCCAAGAGCCAATGCACAAATCCTTGCTCGCAAACGCCAAGTAAGCTAAGAAAAAGAGCAACAGTGCAAAAGTTTGTGCTCAAAACATAAGCCTAGGGCTGCAGGGCTCGCAGTGAGATTCTACCAGGACTAGGCCTGTGGGGGAAGCATCCTGATATTTGAGACCCGTAAAACACTCTCCCTGCTGGTTGTCAGTTTGGTTCTTGTTGGCTTGCCGGAAGTTCTCACATTTCCAAATGGAGACAGAGTATTTCCTTTGGAATTTTCTTACCCTGTTTTATTTTTGGGTGTCAACCTTTTCATTTTAGTTCAGGAAAGAGCTCGCTGTTCATTTCCTTTGGGGGATTTTTTTTTCCTCCTTTTTCTAAGACAGCAGTACCTCTACCAGGAAAAACTGGCTACCAGAGCTGTCCCCAGAGGGTCAGCTGCTTTTGCATAGTTGTCACTGAGGCGTTTCCATCTAAAGCTTCTCTGTCATTTTGAGGTCACCTGAGAGCACGCGAGCCAGGCTCGTCAGTGACCTCATCCCTCTGGCCCTGGCCCAGCCACTTCGAGCTTCATCACCATAGTGTGGCGGTTGACTGTTTGCTAACATGGTTACGTCACTAATAATTCTTTTGCAAACCAGGAATTTCCCAGTTAATGTTAAATGGGAAAAGGAAGGTGCACTGGGGCTGCTGGCAGTAGGTCATCTTCATATTACAAAGGGCAGCCCACTTAGGGGAATAACTTTGGTCCTACTTAGTAGATTCCTTCTGCTCTGAAGCACTCTGTGTGTGTTCTTCTGTAATCAAAACTGATCCCTGTCTATTTTCCTACAGAGATACATGTACTAAAAAATAATGCTTCCATGGGCTGGGTGCAGTGGCTCATGCCTGTAATCCTAGCATTCTGGGAGGCCGAGGCAGGAGGATCACTTGAGGTCAGCAGTTCGAGACCAGCCTGAGCAAGAGTGAGACCCCATCTCTACTAAATTAGAAAAAATTAGCCGGGTGTGGTGGTGTGCACTTGTAGTCCCAGCTACTCGGGAGGCTGAGGCAGGAGGATTGCTTGAGCCCAGGAGTTTGAGGTTGCTGTGAGCTAGGCTGACGCCACGGCACTCACTCTAGCCCGGGCAACAGAGCGAGACTCTGTCTCAAAAAAAAAAAACAAAAACCAAACCAAACCAAAACACCACATCGGTATGTAAAATGAAATGTTATTCAGCCTTAAAAAGGCAGG
This sequence comes from Varecia variegata, assembly GCA_028533085.1. NCBI lineage: Eukaryota > Metazoa > Chordata > Mammalia > Primates > Lemuridae > Varecia > Varecia variegata. The sequence continues at coordinate 13,124,256 of CM052443.1, read as the reverse complement.
AAATTCTGACAATTCGATGACCTTATGGACATGATGATGAAACAAGCCAGTCACAAAAGGACAAACACTGAATGATTCCACTTATATGAGGTGCCTAGAGTAGTAAAACCTGTAGAGGCAGAGAGTAGAATGGCGGTTGCCAGGGGCTAGCAGAAGGGGGTACTGGGGAATTATTGTTTGACAGGGACAGAGTTTTAATTTGGGAAGATGAAGAAGTTCAGGAGGTGGATGGTGGCAATGGCTGCACAATCATGGGAATGCACTTAATGCCACTGAACAGTGCACTTAAGATGGTTAAAATGATAAATTTTATGCTGTGTATATTTTCCTATAATAAAAAAAAATAGTGTCTGAAGGTGTTTTTAAAAGTCTTACCTGCTATCCTGCCAATTGTTCACTAGTTGCACCTTTGTGTAGCGTGCCACCTACTGTCTTGAGCCTTGTTCCTCAAAATAGGGTCCCTGGACCCACAGCCCCAGCCTCATTTGGAGCTTGTTAGAAATGCAACATCTCAGGCTCACTCTCGTTAAATGCAAATGATTCCTGTGCAGGTTCAGGTGTGGGGGGTGGAGGGGCTGCTCTGATCCCGTGGTGGGAAAGTTTGCTCGCACAATGGGATCACCTGGGGAGTTTTTAGATGACTGATTTGATCGGTTAGGTGTGGTCAGGCATCCTGATTTACAACCGCTCACCAGGTAATTCTAATATGTAGCCAAAGTTGGGATTCACGGATCTAGATTACCTTGTCTTCTAAGACTTGGCACTTTAGTGTTTTCATGATTTTCTCATCTCAGTGCACATTTATTTTCTGGGACATCATTTCTGAATGAAACACTCCGAAGTTCTGTTCAAAAAGACTCATCATCTTGACTTTTTCATAATCTAAATGTATGCAAGAAAGAGACTTCTTGTGACCTCCTGTTTAATTAAACTCATCATAGAGCACAAGATATTTTATATTGACCAGTTTTCTAGATAACTAAAACTTACCCCTTTTGTGACCAAAAAAAGATTCAAAATTGTCATCATTTGGTTGAAAATATTTCTAAAATGGATCCATGTTTCCTCCATTCTTAAATAGTGGCTCCATGGCTCATTCAATTATTTGTGAGTATGCTCAGGTCTCATGCAATATTTGCGGGTGGTATATAGGTTCTATTGGCAGGGTTCCTGGGACTCAGAAACTCAGGACAAGAGCGGTGATCACAGAGCTATATCAACGGTGTGATTAATAGAAAATATTTGGTAACAGAGATGTTTAATACTAGACGAGGAGACTTCACCTGGCCACTGAAGCCATCCTGGGCAATTTTATTAATAGTTGTCCAAAGCCATTCTCCTATGTGGTGTGCCTGAGAACCGAGTCCTTTCTCCACAAAAACAAATGTAGACCATCTACT